>CM021797.1:56120959-56188988 GCA_011076525.1 Nettapus auritus | reverse complement strand
TTTTTTTTTTTTTTGGTAAAGATAATTGACATTTTTAATTCAGGCATCTGCTTTCAGATGTCTGATTTATAAATAACAATGATCCTTCCCATTCTGCAAAACACTGTTCTTTAATGTTTGTAAAGATATTTCCAGAGTACCTGCTTATACTGCTTACTTCCCTTTATAATGGGAGCAATGATTCCACATATTCCTTCTGTGTTACAGATGAGAGATTCCCTCTCTCCTGTATGTGGGTAGGCTGAGTAGATCAATCCCTGGTAAACTTAATGGACAAAGTTAATGCAGCTTGTGTTATATGGCACAATCCTGAGTCTTGAGGTTTGCATAAACTCTGAAATACCAATAAAGATATCTAAACAAACGGAAATAATTTCTAGTTCTGAAAGACTTCTTTCACTCTTCCTTTCTTTGTTGTCATTTACTTCTTTCTTCTGGACTTCAAGCAGTTTATTTGCTATTCGTTTCTTTCATACTTATTTCAAGATTTTTGCTTTCCTAATATATCCCTCAAAGATATCACCTCTATGACAGATGTTACTCTCAAAATCCTTCTTCTATACCCTTTCCTTCCATTATGTGGGAGTTCAGTAGGATAAAGACAATAAATAAATAAATAAAAAGCGTACTTCTTGCCCAAATAAGGCATACTGGAAATAATTTAAACTTTTAAAGGAAAAGTACAGCTTATCCATGAAGATAAGCCAGAGAAACAGATTTTGTGAATAAAATTTCAAAGCGCACATATCTTTGCAGATTCAGGAAATCAGCCACATTGTGAAAACCTATGAACTTGCTGACAGCAGGACAGTTGTCACAATATCTTCTTCTCCTGACTTTCATTTGACTGTTTAACCATATCTAGTAACATATCTTTTAGAGTGGTACTGATAACTGAAACAGTATAAACCTGATAACATCAGGATTCTTGTGCTTACATTCTTGGAACCAGTTTAGAGACAAAGCTCTTATAGAAGTTTGCTTAGCTAATCATTTCCTTCATATTACATTGTTAAATTTATAATTTATTTACAGATTTTTTGAAATGTATTAAAAAAAGCCCAAACAACTTCCCCTTCATAGCGCATTCCCCAAACCTGTGCACAACGGTAACTACAGAGGCGTTTATAGACAGCAAAAACTAATTGATGCCATCTTGTGGTAAGTAAAGAAAATGAAATAATAATACATGTTCTGTCACATCCGGGACAATTATTCACTAAACAATCGTTTTTCTTCTTTTGCCTTTTCTTTTCTTCCCCATAAATGTCATTTTATTTTCAAAGTCTACCTTAGCTTTGAGGAAGTACTTATACCGTTGAAAAAAGTTAAATTAAAAGCAGCAATCTTCAGAAAAAGAACTATCTGCAATATCTGGTATGCTCTGATTAAAATAGGAAATACAGAGCAAACAGTTAAGTTTAGGAAACTACACTAACCTACAGATTTCCACTTTGACATGTCAACTAACAGCAAAATTATGGAAAGGTTCTGTTTGGCTTAGTCATCACTATGGTAGCACAAATCTTGGCAAAGAGACTCATACTAGATTTTCAATGGAGATACTTGTCTTTGACACTGGAATTTCTCTTCAACATACATCCTATATAATCTCGGAAGCTCTCAGTCTTGGATTCTCTTTGAGACTGAGAATTTTTTCCCTTAGCATGTTTCATGTCAGTTTGGCCCTTCCAGATACTACACTGCAATCTGTAGTGCTCTCCAACTGTCACTACCACCTGATTAGGAATATCAGTTAGAATCTTTTAGGAATATTCCTAGAACATAGTAAATCTACCTTGTGTTTGCGATTCACAGGCATCTCAAAGTGGAGTTAGAGCCTCCCTGTGTCATCACATTGCCAATATTCCTTCCTAATGTTTTTCTTCATCCATCATCATAGTTATGTTTTTGCAATGAGGTAATTATTAAAACAATAAACCTACAGCAAAGGAATATATCTTTCCTTTATGGTGTAACTGGGAGCCCATGAGTCATAGAAATGCCATTAAGACCCTTTATTCTACGCTAGATTATTTCTTTCCGTACTAGATCTATGGCAGAATATCATGTTGAGTATTACCTGTGGAATAGCTGCAAAGAAAACTCTCACACCCAAATATCCATATGGAGTACAGAAAACCTGGTCCTTCTGTAGGCAGGATTGTCACGCTCTTTGGTAATGCATTTCCATCATTTAAGTCTTGTCTGTTTGATCGGGTTTAATATAAAATCTTTACCTAGCTGTTCCCAATATCTTCCTGTAATAATAGGTCCTGCTATTCCAGAGAAGTAGAAAAGACAAGTTCTGCATTCACATAGAAATCTTTCCTTTATAAACTCATGGAGGCTTGTTTTGAGAGGGGTGTTGTGAGAAACAAAGTTGTGTTTTTTTCAGTAGAATGTGTTTCTGCAGTGGAAAATTCCACTAACTTTGCATATTCAAAAGTGATTGTTCAGGCATAGCAATGGGGAGATAAAAGGAAGGTCCTACTGTCCCCAAGTAAGGATAGCTAAGAAAAACAGGACAAGAAGTGTGAAATTAGTAAAATAAAAATAAAAATAAAAATCATGGGTAATCTAGTCACGGGAGATGAAGGGAAAACAATGAAAAGTAGAAACTAATGGTTGGTCAAGTAAAATTGTACGTATGTTTTATAATAATAATCAAGTAGTTTGTGAAGCTGTAGTACTTGGCCAATGAGGAAATAAGGTTATGATATACTTTTGCTGTGCATTCCTGCTTGCAGCATGCTCACCATTGCCATAATGAATGAGAATGCTACTTCACTGAGATCTTCGCCTGAGCCTATGTCATTCGCTACAGAGAGTTTCTCATAAATTGGGGGCTTGTCTGGGATCCTGCCACCTTCTGCAGAGCCCCATTATCACCACAGCAGGAGGGCATGCCCCACTGACTTCAGTGGTTCTGTGCCTTGGTGACAGTGGTTCTGCAGAGAGCTGACAAAGGAACAAGTTAGGAAGGCAGGATCAGTGAAGGATTAGGGAAGAAAGGAAAGTAGGCATTCTAGTTTTGAGAACTGACCTGGTAACTCTGCACAGACCAAGGTAAGAAATATTAAATGTTGCCTTGGGTGTCGGGCAAGACTCTTGTGTGACATGTGACTGAGACGTACCAAGTGGGTGTGGAGTCCTGATCCACAGTTCTGTAGCTCCAAGAGGGACATAGCTGCAGATGGACATGAAAGCGGAAGGTGAAAGTGAGTGAAAGAATCTTGGGGAAATCTGGTTTACAGTAACTCTTTGAAAGACAAAGTGCTTGGCACTATACCAGGGACTCTGGTTAACCCATGGGTGTACAGTACCCCGTGCTTGGTAAAGTGCTTGGCAGTACCACCCTCATTTTCTAGAACTGGAACTTTAGTGTGTCGTACCCTGGAGGAGGAAAAATTCTGCAGCACACTGACAAGGGCTAGCAAAAATGGGAAATATGGGTTCCAGGGGACAGGGAGATATCCCTGGGGCAGTGCCTACTGACAGTCCTTCCAGAAGAATGATAATAAATTTGAAAAATAATCCCACAATTGGAAGAAATGATAAAAAGAAAACGATTAAATACTGCGTATTAATCTGGACAAAGGAGTCAGTTAAAGAAACTTCAATATTTTGGCCAAAATATGGGTCTGATGAAAATTCAGGCTTTAAATTTATACTTCAACAATAAGACTCCTTTTTCAGAGGAGGAATCAAGTTATATTCCCTATAATCCTAATATTGCACTGGTGGGAGCAGCAGCAGCTACTCCAGGAACTGAAATTAACACTATCCCTAGAAAAGGAGCACACTCTAGGCTCTGACAAGAATTAAAACAAGGTAGAAGAGATACAAGAGATACTGAGAATTTTGCCTTCCTTGCACTCCTATATATCCTCTTATGTGACAATATCCCCCCGCCCCCTCCTCCCCCCCCCCTCCACTCAGCAGAGAGGTTAGAACAATTAGTTCAGTTTCTAAGGCTTAATTTGGGGGGGGGGGGGGGGATGTCAATCTTGAGTACGTTATTCACTGGAGAAGAATGTTTAGGAGGGGAATGATTTGGCAGGCGGCTATGCAAGGACAGGAAAGAAACACACCCCCTGGAACGGGAGTAATTCTGACAGAGCAGAAATATCTGCTTATCCAACTGGGATAATAACAACCCACAACACAGACTTCATATGACAGAAATAAGGTCAGAATGAGAAAGTACTCAGGGAAGAATCCTGAGGACCTGGTAGCCCAAGGGCTCTTGAAAGTTAATTTTGCCAGATACACAGAATAAGCTCCAGAAGATGGGAGGACGGAGTGAACAGTCACTGGAGGTCCTCCTGTGGGAGGCCCAGGAAGGGAGATGAGAAGGAAAAGCAGAGTGAAACTAATGTTATCCACAGTGGACCTGGTGGTGAGGGAGAGGGTTAGAGACAGAGGAAGAAAATTGTCACTGGGGAGCTGGGCTCCGGATAGAAAGGAGAGGAGGAGAGATGAAGGAATGGCAGGCAAGGAAAGCTACTGGTGTTGCAGCCTAAATCCTAGCAGGGACAGGCTTTGAGAAGATGTTTTAAGTGTGGCCAGGCTGGCCACTTCAAATAGGAATATCTGGAGTAGAAGGAGAGACTGCTGTATAAATTCAGAATGGGGCTGGGGGGAGGAGGGGGGCTCCATACCACGGGGTCCATCCATCCCCCAGGAGCAAACTGCTCCAGCACGGGTCCCCCATGGGCGGGTGGCAGCTCCCCCCAGACCCCCTGCTCATGCGTGGGCTCCTCTCCACGGGCTGCAGCTCCGGCCCGGGGTCTGCTCCTGCGGGGGCTCTCCATGGGCCGCAGCCTCCTCCAGGCCACATCCACCTGCTCCACCGGGGGCTCCTCCACCCATGGGCTGCAGCGTGGAGTTCTGCTCCATGTGGGACCCATGGGCTGCAGGGGGACAGTCTGCTCCACCAGGGGCCTCTCCACGAGTCGCAGAATTAATCAAAGAATTAAAAATCAAAGAATTAGAAAATAACACTCTCGATGTGATCCAGGCACTACAAGAAAAGGTAACAAATTTGTCAAAAAATGCTACTTGGGGATTGAATGGTAGGTATTAGATTGATTATTAGCCACACAAGGAGGAGTTTGCACTGTAATTGATGCTGGTTGCTGTATATATGTAGACCAATCAGGATGAATAGAGGCTGATCTCAAAAATATCTGGGGAAAAAAAAAAAAAAAAGTCTTAGTAGTATCTTGGTTCCCATCAACTTCTTTTTAATACCAAATACTTAGATCCAAAGACTTTTTTTTTGGTCGTGTGTGTGTGGGGACATTCATATTTCTTTGAGTTATCCCTGTCCCCAGTTTCCACACACACTATATCTCTTGTAAGTGGTCCATAAAGCATGATACCTCTCCTTTCTGTAATTCTGTAGACCATTCTGTTTCTGCAAGAAATTTTGCCCCTCTTGGTTTACACTTTCTGCAAAGACAGACAAGTGGCACAACGTGAGTATATGGTCTGAAACTCTATGCAACACAAACTGCTAATTGGAAGAATATTTCAGACCTTTGTGTGCACTGAAATGTAAATGTCTCCTAATATCTGATTTTATGCCTGAGAATGTCAATAAGGAATTTTCTAATCACATCTCTACAATTGAAAACATACTATATTATCTCATCTCGCTTTTAAGTATTTTAAAACACATTCTGACAGAACCTGATCATATTGAAAGGGGTCTGAACACCCAGCATTTCTTTTGTTCCTAGCTTATCTTATTTCAAATCTATGTCTTTGTTTCAGTATCTTAATCATGTATATGGAAATTGAATAAAGAAAACTTATTGGCCAAAGTATCTTCTTGGCAGTTCTATATTCATCATGCAGAAAGGAAGACAAAATATATTTGTGTCAGGTGATTTACCAAAATCAAGATCAATGATTCACCCATACTGAATAGTTTTGTCTTCCCCTATCTATACTGAAAAGAAAAATCCTACATTTGAAATGGCTGAAACTAATCATGAAATGAGATTTAGTGTGGCATATAGTTGGATGAAAAAAAATGTGGGTGACTATAGAAAGGTAAAGATTACTTGTTATGAAAGCCTTTAGACCAAAGCCCTTACATTTTTCATTTTAAACACCATTTTTATTTTAAAATGACTCAACATTTTATAAAAGTATATAAAATCCTGGGCTCACAGTACCTTGCAATGTCACTTGATCCATCTCTGGCCTGTAAGTCATACCCTTCAGCTTTTCTAACTAATATTTATTTACCCTGGTCCTAAGGTCCTCCCGTGATGGAAACTCTACCACAACACAAAGAAATCTGTTGCAGTTCCTTACAAACCTTATTGTTGACCTATTTATTCCAGTGCTTAACCCAAATATTCCCTGCAGCAAATGTGCCATTCAGCTTGGAAATGTAGAACAGGCTATTCCCTTCCTTTTAGCAAAAACCTTTACAAACTTAGGAGATTTATATTCCTCTTCATTTTTCTTTTCCTGAAGCTGTTCAAACTTCCCCTGTAGATCATGCTGTTTAGGCTTTTGAACATCTTTGTAGCTCTCATCCTTATTGATCCCCATGTCCCCTGAAGCATAGTGCCAAAATGCTCTATCAGTGACCAAACACCTTAATACTGCAGTATAGAAAGAAAAAAAATCACTTCATGTTCTCAAAGATTCTGCTCCTTTCTATCGAACTCATATTTTTTTTTTTTTTTTTTTCTCATTTGTATGCCACTATGGCAAAGCAGACCATGGTCTGGTTTGCCAATCACTATGAACTCAGTTCCTCTTCTAAGAATTTGTAGCACTTGCCTCACATTCTGTATTTGTGCAGCTGTCAGATTTCCACCTACACATACACTTGTAAATTTGACACTACAAGTTCTGTAGTCGGCCTTGGATTTTTTTTTTAATTAATTAATTAATTTATTTATTTATTTATTTTTTTCAGATCAGCTATCCAGTTTTTCTGTGTACTAGATGCTCTAGATTCCAGCTCTGTCATGTGTAATTTTAAGGATCATATTCTCTGCAAATAATAATAATAAAAAAAACCAGTGTATTTTCAGAAAGTTTAAGTAACCTGAAAATAATACACTTTATTTAAAAATTATTACTTTCTCCCAGTTTTTCAGGTGCTGAAAAAGGAACCCTGAATCAGGAGCAGTCTCTGTATACAAATTTACAAAACTTCCTTCCTGGGTACTATTTCTACTCATAACTAAATATTCTTGTAAGCAAGAGCAAACAGGGACTCTGTTATATTTCATTAGCCTCCCAGAGTTGTTTCTTTGCACTACAAGTTAGCACTGTCCTGGTTCTGATAATCTCTGCATTTGTTCCCTCTGAACTGAAGATGGGACTCTGTACTTTTAAAAGGGTAGATTGTGCAGGAATTTTCTGGTGTATTACAAAAATGTTTGCAAGAGACCTGTTTCATTTCCTCATATTTGCTGTAACAGGGTTCAGGGTTTCAAAATTCAACACCCTTCTCATACATCATGACTCAGTAGTCCATAATCACTTTCAGTAAATTGTAGGGCTGGACTTGTTATTATTATTATTATAAAAATATCTAGTTGAGACTGTTTTTGAATTTTTCTTTTCATTGAAATTATTAAACTCTTTTGTTGTTTGTTGTTGTTCTTTGTTTTGTTTTTAAGTAGGGTAGATTTTGTTTGTTTGTTTGTTTGCTTGCTTGTTTATTTATTTTTAGGCTCCCTGGTATGTCTTAGCTATAGTCATAACATTGTGGGTGGAAAGAAGCTAGGGTTCAGTGGTAGTGGAATGTTTTTGGTGAAGTTTCATTACCCAGTTAGCCTTCCTCATTCATTGCTTTGTCATGTCATGAGCCACAAAGGTTGTTCGATACGTTGAAATATTTCTAAGAAGGAAATACCTTACAGCAAGCAGCATGTAAGTAAACTTTGCTTTCATATCACACAGAACTTTCAGTGCAGACAGTGGAATTAGCTCAGTATCCATAAAGCTAACAAATCATTCTTGTTTCTGAGTGTGTACGTTTTATGTGTCAGCATAAGCTTACACGTTCTATACTTTTTTTTATGTGATGTATGTGCATCAAGAAATACTATAAATATATAGGCAATAATCACATATTTTAGTTTAAAAACTGATGGAAATGGAACATTATTTCTTTGATACCTATTTTAGGAAATAATGAAAATAATACCTAAATATATGTGTGAACTTTTCTTCACTTGCTTTTCCATTTGCAAGATGCATCCCGGAGGACAGGACAGCTTTTTTTGTAGCTAATTTTTGTCCAGTTCTGAAACACTAAATCAGAAGCTGAATATGTAGAATTTCATTTCTGTACATAAACATTATTGCTAGGTATAGAATAGCAGACAGCCTCTGGAAACATCTACTTATCTTTGCTGTATGAATCATCATACCAAAATTTTCTGAATATTTATGTGTTTCAGTAATCAAAAAAAATGTATGTTTGATGATGGATATTTCAAAGAAACACCAGTGAAAAACATGTCTTTTAAAGAAGTATTTCATGTTATATTCAGCTATTGCTCAAGGCTTTTCGCAGTATACAAAATATACAATTATTCACTGTATACAAAACCAGCTAAAGCTTGAAACACCTTCTTAATCCTGCAATACAAGATAAAAAAAGGGAAATCTGACAAAAGTAATCTGAAAACAGAATTGTCTACCTGAAAGGCTATTTACTTTTGTGGCTCCCATTTGTATTTTTAAATGAAAATAGATCCTTTTGTTGTCTTGGGAAATACAGATGAAACAGTTCAAGAAACAACACACCTCGCTGAAGTACTGTCAGAACAGTTCATAATCATAAAAATGATCATTGATTTCAGAGCTCATTCTGTCATATTGGGATATTTTCTTCTAAAATACCACCTCCTCACTTCCTGCCTTAAAAAACAAAACAAACAAACAAACAAACAAAAATTATATTTTCAACACCACAAACCAGAAACAAATAAATTATTAAAATATTCAAGCATGATAACCTTATGCTTGATAGAATTATGTACCACATACCATTGGTTTTCTAGGTAGCATTCATTTTTGCTTACATATGAAAAGGCAATATAAAGCTTTCTGCATTGTCTTTGTTCATCATGTAGAAGATGATTTGCTTCAGGAGAAGAAGATTTTCTTCTCCTCAGAAAGGAGAAAAAAAAATCTGATAAAATTATTCTAACTTATACATGTGGGAGACACCTTTAAATTTTACTAAACAGAACTGACAGACAGGACTTGTGTCAGTCTTGTTTTAATGCGGCTGATGTATATAGGAGGTTGTATAAATGAAAAATAATATTTAAAGTAACAATTTCCTCTATAAGCAAAAAGAATCTGAGGACACAGAATGTGTTAGAGGTTTTTAGATGGTAACTGAAGTCTCTTTTTAAGTATGGTATACATAAAAAATTAAGCATGAAGTTATACACTTCTAAAGGCATTGGCAAACCCCCTAGATGAAATTAATATGCTGTATTGCTCACATAATTGAGAAATAATGAATTTTAAACAATGCCAAAATAATATCATTGTCTCTTGTGAGACACAAAGATAACCTTCAGCAGAAAAGAGCCTCTGTTACTGCAAACAATGAGACTTCATAGAATAAGCCACTTCACTCTCTTTGGAATGAAAATCTCTGATAGTATTTCAATAGTAAATCATCCTAGAAATGTTCTAACAATTTTCTTTTTTGTCATTCTAACTTTGCAAGCACAGGCTATGCTCAATAAACACAGATGGTAAAATCCATAATTGATCTCATTCCTGTCTGCACAAGGCCTCATATGAAAAGATCAGGCAACTGGGAGGTAGGACAGCAGCTCACATTAACTTTCTTTTCAGCTTATAAAGCGGTTGCTCTCAAATGCTAAAATTTTGCAAGAATTATAAAATCCTATGAACTATACCTATAGTATATACCTGTACTATAGTACAGTCTATAGTATAAAATTATAATGAAAAAAAATTCACATGGATTATGCAATATAATTGGTATTTTCAATATAAAAAAAGGACAAATGGTGATTTTAAAACTTTTTCTGTTTTTGATACAATTATACTTCCTGTTTTCATTTTTCAATTTTGAAGCAGAAATTCCACATTATTCGTATCAAAAAGGAAAAATAAATAATTCTGAAGAGAGAAAAGAAATCCCAATAAAGAAAGTAGTGAATAGCAGACTAGCTAAACTTTTTTTGCAGAAACGTGATTAAATCTTTTTTTTTTTTTTTTTTTTTTTTTTTCCAGTAATAAATACCTTTTATTTTCCCTAAAATACCTTTAAATAAATTTTGGTCTTAAATGCAGATTCCCATTAGGGATTTTTTAATCTTTGGTGAAATCTGAAGTTTTGCCTAAGTAAATTGCATACATAGAAGTCTAAATTTAAAAGTTAATCTTACCCCATGTAAAAAAAAGAAAAAAAAGAAAAGAAAAAAAAAAAAAAAAGGATGATTAACTGCTAAGATTAGTTGACCAGTTTCAGACAAAGAATGTGATCTGTGATCTTTTTCTTTAAATACACACAGACACACACAGAGAGAGAGAGAGAAATCTTGTGGCTATTTTGGCTCCTGACAGATTTTTCTCTCCACTTTAAAGAATTACTTCAGTTTATTGCAATTCTTTTGTCTGGGAAAACTACACAACTTAATGAATTAAGATGATTTTCAGACAGAAATGTACTTTTTTTTTTTTCTTTCTCCAAAAGCTTGTCTCTCTTGTTAAAAAAAAAAAGGTCCTTTCCTTTCCTTTCCTTTCCTTTCCTTTCCTTTCGTTTATTTTTCTTTTTTTTTTTTTTTCCCACATTCATGGTTTTACTGCAGAATCACTGTAATCAAAAGAAATTTCATATCTGGGTAATTAGGAAAATCTCTGCAAACATCTGAAGAAGCTGAGATGACTAACAGCCAATTCTTTCTCAATGTGCAGGCAGTTATCTTGGTCACTTTTATTAATTATGGCGGGTAATGAGCTTCTGCGTAAAGTAGTAAGATTCAAAACAACTGGGTGCTGTCTAGATCAATACGCCCACCATAAAATTCACCCAACTGGAGTCATGGAGTCTATGGAAAATTCCTATATTTTTTCTTGATGTGGTGGGTTGATGTCATCCAGCAGCCAAGCACCCACACAGGTGGCTCACTCACAGCACTCACTCCACCCCTTGCCCAATGGAGTTGGGAGAAAATTTAAAGAACAAAAGCAGAAAAACTTGCAGGTCAAGATCAAGATGATTTAATAGGTGAAGGATGAAAAAAAAAAAAAAAAAAAGTGATGGAAAGACACTATCTCCCAGAAGCAGGCTGATGCTCAGCCACTCTCTGAGCAATGGCTATCTTGGAAGCCAAACCAGCTCTCCTCCTTTTTCTTCGACTTCCAGTTTTCATTGCTGGGCACAACAATACCAACAATATTGTGTAACACATATCCCTTTGGCCAGTCTGGGTCAGCTGTCCTGGCTGCACTCCCTCTGAGCTCCTTGTGCATTCCCAGCCTCCTGGATGGGGGTTCTGGGGGTAGGGGAGGACAGAGGGAGGCAGCCTTGATGCTGTATAAGCACCTTCCATCAACAGCCAAAACACTAGTGTGTTATCTGCTCGGTTTTAACCACAAATACAAAACACTTGATGTCAAAAATAATATAATAAAATAAGAAGAGAATTCTTTATAATTACAAGATGTTACATGTAACATATTGGTGTGTAAATTATTCCTTTAGGTAATTTAGATGCTGATAGCTGCAGAAGTATCTCTTTTTTCTGTTTATTTATTTTTTTAAAGAAATGAGAAAGGCATTCTTTTCATCAGTATTTCACCAAGTATTGGATGCTACCTTCAAATAATTTTACTAGCAGACAATACCCATATACAAAAATATGAAAAATATTTTGTGATTATTCTTGCTCGGTAAAGGCTGTGTTGTTTCTACTGATGATTAAACTAGCTTAAAACTACTTGTCTGGACTGGGGTCTCTTTAGTTTTTGCTAAACAATGCTAAGAAGGCATAGCTGATATCTATGTCCAGCAGATCTGTACAACTTTACCATATTAGATTATCAACATGTCCATTCAAGTGTCCTTATTAAGACTTCAATAAATTAGTGTGTACATTTAATAAAAATGACAAGATGGAGCCTTATGAAGGCTCCTTCTGTGCTCCATAAGCTTACACCTTATGTAGGTGTAACTGCCTGCTAACACTCCTTGTCGTTGTTCTCAGAAAAGTAGCATATCCTCTCAGTATTAACTAGGGGAATACAATCTCATGATCATTCCTATCAAAATAGATGATATATATACATGAGTGTGACATGAGACTTTAATTACTTACAGAGAGTAGAGCACCTAGGCAGGAAATCAGACAACAAGAGTAAACATGAGAGTGGAGTTCTCTAGCTTGACTTCATCACATTTTCTTTATGCGAATGAAATGGAAGAATTGAAATAGATAGGCAGCTTGAAAAGCTGTCTATGAAAGAGGTAGTTTCTCATAATATCACTGCTGCTGTATACAGTTTCTGAAGGAATGAGTGATCCCCATTGCTCTCAGTTATTGAGTTACTCTGAGAACTGATTTCCTGGAACAGAGGATCCTCAGCAGCCTGTTCAGTAGCATCCCCATCACTTTGTACTTGATGATTCATTGTAATCTAAAGTCCTAATAGTATCTTAATGTTCTAATAATATCTCAATGTTAAAAAAAAAAAAAAAAAAAAAAAAAAAAAAAAAAAAAGCTATGTAAAGCTAAAAATGTTTATTTGTTTGTGAATCATCAAGATTAGGTTAGCTTCCTTTACTACAACATTGCAAGGTGCACATCCAGAAATGTTCATCTCAGTAAAAGGTTAAAATTGACCCTGGTTGCTGTCAGATAGCAAATGGCAAGCCAGTGGTATTTGTGGGATGGGACAATCCCCTTTCTGCTTCTATTTGCACAATTTAATTCATACAAAAGGAATATCAGAATTAATTTCAGTGTATAAATAAATATATCTATTCTGTATTTCTCACCTCAGTTCTATAATTCTGAAAAACATATTGTCAACAACCTTTCCTTTAGTCACCAAACAATCAGTACTCTCAACAGAATAGTTTTTATTGTTTTCTAAGTATCAGAAATTATTTCTTATAAGTAAATCTAATATTTACGTTGTGTTTCCCTTGGTACATTTTTTATATATGCTCACTAATATTTAAAGGATTATATTTGCTAACTTCTAAGATCCCAACTATAAACACATAGAACACAAGCAGAATTCTCTGTATCTCTTAAACATACTGTTACAGCATTTTGTTTTTAACATATTACCAGGTTTTATATACCATTGTAGCCATGTGAGGACTGAGAAAAATGTACAGAGGTTGTCCTACAATCTTCAAATAATACTTAAAAAAATTACTCATCTTAGTTTTCTGTAGCCAGAGATAATATAACCATTTACTCTAATAATAATAATAATAATTATTATAATACTGTTTCCATTTCCTGGCAGCTTTGTTTCTAGAGGAACACTCAAGGCCAAGAATGTGACTTCAACATTAATGTAGTCATTTGTTCAAATCAACATGTAAAAAAAAATTGAGGATACAGTGAGCAATCCCATATTATTTTATTTTATTTTATTTTATTATTTTGATTTATTTATTTTATTTATTCTTGGTAGAGGAATAGTGCCATTTATTCTTCATTAAATTCATATATTGCTTGAACAATAGTTCAAGCAATATAGTTCAACTCAAAGAACATGGTCTGGGGGATAATATAGGTCAAAAAAAGTAAACAAAGAGGAAAAAATATAAATATATCCCCAGTTTGGTGGGGAAGCAAAGAATCAACTAGAGCTATTCAAATGAAGATGGAAGTCTAACTGACAGGCCAGAAAATGATCTTAGCAATAAGATTTCATACAGACTACAGTCAGTGGACCCACAGAGGTGAGAAAGTATAACGAATTAACAACACTTTCCTCAGAGTTTTGGATGACAGTGAATATTCCAGTTTGACTTGTAATGGTAGAAGAGAGGACTTCAGAGAAAAGATGGGGTATTTGATTTTGTATTTGCTTTGTTCATGTTAGGATGGTTGTAGGGTGCTGACCTGAGAAGGTATCAGAGGGACAAAATGAAATGCAGGAATGTAGTTTATTAGTCCTGGAGTGAAATTCTAAGTGCAACCAGTTTGGCATGGCATCTTTTACAACTTCCTTTTATCTGAATAGTCACTTGTCCTAAAGTAAACTAAATTGCTTCAGTTCTAGCCTTGCTAACAACAAGAAAAGAAGCAGTTTATAATTTCAAGAAACCTTCCTCAATGATTCATTGCTTAACACATTAGTATCTTATTTTGCTAACAGATTCTTAAGACAAAGTAACAGCTGGCTGGAAGACTTCAGATTGTGAAATTTGGGAATATTTTATAACATCTACTATTTAGTTTCTCCATTTTCATCTTTTTCCTCATCTACCACTGAAATCACTGAGGATGAAAATTCTATTTGTGAATGGGAACTCCACTACAGTAACAAAACGAGTTTCCTTCCATGCAAATGTCAATACAGAAAAGCAAGTTTTCACTAGTTACTAGGCCATCTGAAAACAACCATCTGGACTCATTGCTATTTTAATGTTTTAGTTCTTTTGCAATTGCTAATTACTGAAAATAAAAGTCAGAGAGGCTCACATATAAACCTCAATTTAACTCCAGTTCAGTTTAGTGAAAGGGCTGGTGCTTCTGCAGATGAATAAAGACCTCAAGACAGATACCAAAGATGGAGCAGACACAGTAATTGATTTTTTTCTTTTGTTTTGACAATGGTCTTCAAAGAACTTTAATAAATCTTAGGTGATTTTATTGAAAAGAGCCATGTATTATTAGACTTTCTAGTAGGTGCTGGATGTCTAAAGGCTCTGACAGCCCTGTTTGTCCCTTCCCAGCCTACCCAGGGCTCCCCCACCTGCCTCATGCCAGCCCTGGGGCCTCTGGGCTCCAGCTTCCCACAGGCTGGCTCAGCCATGAGCCCTGCCCAACTGGACCTAGCCATGGCCTGGCCTGGCCCTTTCCTCATGCAGGTACACGGTGCCGTGGCTGGGGCTGTCCTTACTGGCCCATGGTTGCCTAGCTGGCATTGTGGGATGGCTGTAGGGTGCTGACAGGTATCCCCGCAGCTCCTTCCCAAGGAAGCTTCTGGCCCTGGCTGAGTCCTGGTATGGGAAGGAATTGCTGGAGGAGGGATTAGAAAGAGGTGACAGGTTAGACCAGCGTAGGAGATGAGTTACCTTCCCACAACAGTTGTACCCACCACACACTGCTGGGTTCTCTCACTGAAAGGACTTCCATCAGGAAATTAACTTAAATATCCAAGCAGAATTCTGAGAGGAAAAAGCAGCAGAAAGCAGTAGCAGCAGAGGAAATGCTTTTGTTAAGGGGCTGCACTTTGTTTTAATAAACAAATCTGATGTCTAATATAGTTCTCATGCCCTTTCACTAACTTTTAATTACGGTATTATTACGTGTTTCACAGTTGTTCTTTTTTTTTTTTTTTTTTTTTTTTTTAATACATTATTAGAAGCTGCCGGTTAATTAATCACTTTTTGTGTACCCTGGCAAAATATACAATAGTAGCAAAGTATCACTTGTCAATGGAAACAATGACAATAATAAATGTGGAATGTCAAAAGAAACAAATGTCAAATGAAACAATGACATTAATAACAACGAAATATTTGTTATGACCATACAGTTTATATCCAACTCTTAAACAAATCTTTCTAAAAGTTTCATTTGCCTGCAGAGGCAGAATGACATGTACTTTTATGCATTGCTTAGCCACTAAGGAGAAAATTATTGCTGGTCTTGGCATAATACCTCTCCAGGGAACTTTCAATGTGAGCAGGAACCTTCCCCAAAGTTGATTATTTCTCTTAGATTCTCTTACGCAAAGATAATGCCTAAAAAAACCTGGAAAACAGTCATATAATCTCTAATTCCAGTGATTTATCATCCTGTTAGAAATTATTTCAGAAGTCTGTTCAGACCTCCATGTGTAGCTCTTTAGAACCTCCTGATTTTGTTAAAAATGTTGGATTATTGGTAATGCAAATAAAGTCTGCCTGTGTTATTTTATCTCAAAGTTCACCAACAGATTTTTTACAACTGTATTTTATCTCAAATTTTACCAACAAATAGTTAGTATCCAATCCAGTAACATAATTTTAAATTAATGTATTAAACATGTAAACCCATGTAAACTACACACATATACTGTTTCCTCTCTCCACTAATCAAGTCAGTTTATAGTCTGTCTTGACAGTGCCATAGGCCAGAGTGACAGCTAATAGTGCCATTGAGTTACTCTATTTACTCTAGCTTTACTATGGCTCACTGCCTTTAAATCTTCAGGTAATTGTTCTATCTGGACACCAGCATAATAACTTGCTTCTAAAATACTGTTCCAAGCAGTGGTATTGAGCTTCCTGTACTTATATTCTCCACTTTGTGCTGTTATCCAAGTACCTTTTGTGAAAATGCACTGCCGAAGTTGGAATAAATCTACCCCGCCTTACCTCCAGTTTCAAGCCAAATGAAACCCAAAGAGACTTCTGAGAGCAGACATGGAATGTTGAAATAGGAGGAAATTACTTCCTTGTGGCTAGAAAAATTGGCTGAGACAAGTCCACTCTAAAGGAAGAAGTGAAGCTATATGCAGCACTATTCATTATTTGGAAAATTTGAAGTTACTAACATGAATTGTCTATTAAAATATTGTTGAACAATTCATAGAATGTGAAAAGGCTGTTTTTTTATTTTTTTTATATATTTTTTTTATTTTTTTTAGTGTTAGTGTAAAGAATCACTTTTATTTGAGTACCAAACCCTTGTATTTTCTACAATGTTTTACTGACCTTGTATCTTTATGTACTTAAAAAGAGTCTCCAATAAAGAAAAAAATGTACCATCAATATTTCTGTTAGGGTTTGCAAATATTAAAAAGAAACAGCTCAAAATTTCTCTGCCGCAAAAATCCAAGGAGTACAGAGCCAGAAAACTGGCAGAGCAGAGATGGAAAGCCTTGAAGAGTCAGATCTCTTTGCCACTGGGAAGGTGGGGGACATGTTGGCCCACTTACTAATGATGGGAGGAAATTGGTGCCCCATGAACAGTCACTATCCCTGACATCTCAGCTACTCTCTTGGCAGAAACAACTGCAGTGGGCCTGCCTTTTCAGGGCTTCTTACTGGTAAGGTAGTCAGGGACACCACCACAAGCATTTTGCCCATTAGCTCTTTTCCTGTGTCTAGAATTTGATGGGTTAATATTCAAAGCTTTTTATGTTATTGTGTTTTCAAAGAGAAAGATTCTACCCAGCTCTAGAGGATGAAGTGGGAGGTGGGAGAGGTTAATAATAAGGGGAAGAGGTTTGAGGAACTTCCCTGACAGCCTACCCCCACAGTTGTCCCTGGCTGATTGATCATTGCTCTAAGTTTCTCTGAGAAGGGCATGCAGTGACAGTGGAAGAACTGATCTCCATTTATCCATACCTGCTAGCACCAACACAGCTTTTGAAATATTCATACAGTGCTCATACTCTCCCTGCAAGAGATAACTTCTGGTAATGGCCTATGCCGGAGAGAACACATGGGCTAGTTCAGTGAGTATAAATTACTGTAAAATGAACTGCAACAGAGTCTTGTAGATCCTTCTCTGTGTTTCCAACAGCAAAGCAGGAATTCACCCTCTGCCTGGACTGTCACTGGGACTGGATGTCTCTTTTTTGCTTCAGCATAAGTTCTGTCATGGAGGCACAGGTAGACCTAAGAATAAAATATTATCAGAAAGAGACAATGGTATCGTCATAGTAATAAGAAAAATTGCTATCTTGTTAATGAATTCCTTTGTGTTTTCCCAAAAGGCAACTGAGGACTAAGTATCTGCTAGTGTCTGTTAAACAACATGAATATAGGAATTTTACAGGTATTGTGTTCCACAAGAAGTTTCAGTTATAATGTTGGTTTCATAGTGCAACATAATTTCAGAAATAATAACTAAAAAAGTGGCATGCTTATAGTCAGTTGGAACACCCTCCACCACCCAGTAACTTTACTATTAAGGAAAGATACCATTGGGAAAGCAAAATATATGACTGATTTTATTGTAGGTGTCAAGTGTGAAGCACACTAATAAAGGAATTACCTTAACACAGCCTATCATTGTATCCAGCAACTGCATATGTTTCAAAGAGGAGCTGCAATACTTTCTGAAGGTGCAGCTGTGAATGCTGTTGAAACTTCTGGCTGTTGTACAGAATATCACTTTTAATCTTATACATTTTGGCAGTTCACTTTTTGTCACAAGTTTTATGAAGTGACGTGATGAAGTTGTCCTCCCCAGAGACACACTGAAAAGGCCAGTTTCACCTGTTAATCATGTGGCAGTTAATATTGTGATCAGGGGCACAGGCAAATTCTCACCACACTGCTGCAAGTTTAACAGGGCAATTGCTCCACAGCTGGCTGAAACACAGATACAGATCTGCCAACCTACTGACTCATGCTATGGACTAAACCTGGTGTCTGTGCCTTCAGGTTGTGTTGAAATCACAGTGTAATGATCACTGCTGTACTGGATTGTGTTATTTATCTTTGTCCAAAAGGCGTTCTTAGGCCTTAAGAAGTTAGAAACTAAATCCAAATAATTAAAATAGCTGGAAGGTATTTTATGTGTTGAACTTCATCCTCCTTTTCATAAGAACTTTTGAAAACAGAAATACTGTAAATCAAGCAAATGGGAAAAAAAAAATAGCAGAGATTTTAATACATTTCCCTTATGAAATAAGTCAGTACTTTTCTAAATATATTGTTTAAAAAAAGTTGTGGTGTAAAACAACTAAAGAGGCTAACCAGGTGCTAGCTGGCAAAATGAAAAGCAAAGCAGTAGCAGCTAGTTAGGAATTTCCAGAGTGTACTAATGTTTTTGAATACAAAACAAAATAATTGTTAAATAAATGAGTCCTTTCAAAATCTGGGCTGATCCACAGAATATGGAAAAGGTAATAGACTCCACCCAGAGTTTTTTTGTTGTTGTTGTTGTTGTTTGTTTGTTTGTTTGTTTTTTCCTTCTCTACTTAGCAGTCCTTTTTTGAGCGGTCTTCTTGAACTTTCAAGCACTGGGAAGGCCAAGTGAAATTCCAGTTAACTTTGAACACTTGAAACCTCATGCTGTCATTGTCCTCTCTCAGAATCAGTGTATTTCTACATTCATTTACTTTATTTGAGTACTATTTTTATAACAGCTCTTCTTTCTCAAATACCACTTATCATATATGGTTCATGTATGTACATTGTACATATATCACGTGTACTACTGAAAACAGGAACTTAGAAAATTGTCCAGCTATTATCCATTTCAGAAAGGGAAAAATTGTCAATTCAAGACTGAATCAATGCTACTGATTTTTATTTCCTAAAATGTTATACTCTTGTTAACATTAATCCAAATTTCATTTCAATTATTTTTACAAAAATACGCTTATGGAAAGAAAGAAGACTGCTTTCTCACACTTGCAAAAGTTATTTAAATATCAGAATTGTGAAGTGATAGCCATGTATTTAACACATTGAACATAAAAGAGACTATTGCTACAACATTTGAATTAGACATAGTGTTTACAGCACAGAGTCCATATTTTCTATTACAGAATTTTTGAAAATTTGTCATTCAGATATGCAGATTTGAAATAAAGCAGTTTTAATATATTTTTTATTTTCTCAAAGGAGAACCTAAATAAAAAGAAATGAAGGTGAGTTTGAAATATTACACAGAAAAATGTTATGTGAATTATGTCACATATTCAGTGGTTAAAGGTGGCTGGACCTGTTTTCACACCCATCTCAATATGTAAAGGATGAATTGAAAAAGTTAACAACAGAACAAGAGTGAGATGGAATATGAATACACCCATCCTTTAAAACTGCAAGGTAATACATGGGTGGACACTGCCTTCCAACGTTATTGACACGAGATATGTCAATGGTAAACCGACAGAGTGACCGATTGAGTTAAAATTTATTTTGCACAACTACTTCTGTATTTACTTCTTTCTCATTAATATTTCAAATGTTCACTACATTGTTGGCCTTAGTGCCGTGGATTTAGCTTAGTGTTTATGGCTAAATCAAATAAATGTGATGTAAGATTACCATTTACATATTGCCACCTAATTTAAAAACTGTGGATTGCATTTATGAAATAAATTTTCTAAGATGACAAATGCCACAAAGATTACGGTAATGCTGCCCCTGTGAATACATATACCATAAAGAGTTTCATGAAAACATCAAGAATCTTTTTTATTTCTTTATTTTTTTTTTATTTTTTATTTTTTTTTTCACCACATAAGAACATTTAGATGATTACATTTTTAAGGTGTTGTGGTTTGACCCCAGCAGGCATCTATGCCCCACACAGATGCTTGCTTACTGCCTCCCAGCAAGATAGAAGAGAATCAGAAAGGTAAAAGTGTGAGAACTAGTGGGTTGAGATAAAGACAGTTTACCAGGTACAGCTGAAGCTGCATGCATGAGCAAAGCAAAACAAGGAATTTATTCACTGCTTCCCATTGTCAGGTCTTTCAGCCATTTCCAGGACAGCAGCATCCCTCCCACACAGCATTTTCTTGGGAAGACAAACACCATCACAGTAAATGTCCACACTTTCTCCATCTTTCCCCCCAGCTTTTATTGCCTAGCATAATTATTATGGCATGGGACATCCCTTTGGCCAGTCTGGACCAGCTGTCCTGGCTGTGTCCCCTCCCAGCTTCTGGTGCAACCCCAGCCTTCTCACTGGCAGGGCAGCATGACAAGCAGAAAAGTTCTTGACTCTGTGCAAGGACTCAGCACTACTCAGCAACAACCAAAACATCAGTGTGTTATCAGCACTGCTGTGGTCACAAATCTACAACACAACATCATAAAAGCTGCTATAAAGAAAATTAATTCTATCCCAGCCAAAGCCACTACACAAGAAACAAACATTTTATATAGCTACCTGGCTGAAAAGAACACATTTGAAGAATCACCAAATAAATAATACTGCCTTGCTTTCTTGTTTTCACATAATGAATTTATTCCCCACTCACATCAACCACTACTACCTACGACAGGCACACAGTTATTTTATTAATATCAGTGGATATTGTCTCTTCACATCTTGTGAAAAGTACTTCCTAAACAGGTTCACCTATATTTATGGAAGAATATTGCTGTCATCGACAGTTTATGCACTCTTCATGGAGAACATGCACTGTGGTATTCCTAGTCACTCAGGTGGTCTCATTAACGTCAAGGTGATTATCAGAATGGTTAAAGTGTCTGGAACGGGAAAAGGAAAAAAAGAAGTAAAATCCTTGCTGAATGACATAAATTACAGGATATCTTTCAGTTTCAACAGTATCAAGTTTTCATTCAGATTATATTCTTCTCAGGCTGTTGAAATAAGTCCAGTCAGTGGGTTACCCACTTCTCATACACTGAACTGAAAGTCAGCATTTGCATTTCTACCCTCAAAAACTTTTTTTTTTTCCCGTTCCAATTTTTTTTTCCCTTCTTCTGGACAAATTTAAGTTCTCTTTCAGGACTTACTCCTTAAAACCTGTATTTCAAATGTGTAGTTATAATTATACTCTGGTCTTAATGCGCTTTTGAGTGCTCTTCCCAGAGAATGGTGCATCAAGCTATATTGCACAGTTCCCCAAGGGAACACTTCTCTCAGCAGAATTTGATTTAAAAGGCTTGTGAAGAGTTAGATAATTGTTCAGTGAAAAATGTTTGGTGTCACACCAATTGCATATGTTCGCTAGGGTATGTACTACCATAACTTGTAATTATGACAGTTATAATTAGCTGCAAAAACAATGGAATCATAGCAAGGACAAACTAACGTGGCACAAGATTTGCTGGCAAATTCCTGATGTGTTGTCTCTGTAAAGCAGTTTGAGCTGCTATATTTAAACAAACTCAGTTCTTTCTTTTCCTTCCCACTCAAGTTGTGACATCTATCTCTTGGATTACATGCCAGTCTTAATTTATTTAGAATGCTTTCCTTTCTGTTTAATTCCTTCTCAAAGTTTCCCTTGGATGACTAGCACTCTTTCAAAGAGCAAACACTCTAAGTGGAACCAGTTTGTCAGTTTCTCCTGAGTAGTAATCTACTGTTCTGAAATACACTTAAAGCCAGGGTGAATTTTAACAATTTATAACATCTCCACCTCCACAGGCATGAGCTGCGTGCTTGGAGCAACTAAAAGTCTATCTGAAATTCATTTAAGATTGCCAATAGTTTATAAATAGACTTAATAGGACATAAAAAAGACATGGTTAAAGAAATGTTGCTTATCATTTCATCTTTGAATAGTTGGCACTATTTAATATACTGTATTCCAAGAAAATTTGGAAAAGTATTGATGAGTTATTTCTTAACCAAATCTGTGAGGTCCCCATGCTCCAAGAGTTTTTGCAGCCTATTTCCTTCCATCCATCCCTGTTCCTAGTTCTGGCTGCCTATGACACCAGCCCTGGTGCCATGCATAAGTGCCCACGTATCAGGCCACTGGGCATGGAGCTCCATGTGCAGAGCTGGGAGCAGCCCTGCTGGGGCAGCCCCTGCCTCCCTGGGAGCTGCATCAAGCCCTGGATCCTGCCATCAGTCCTGGCCTGAGATGCACTGGCAGCATCCCTGTGCCCTGTGTCCTGTGTCCCTGCCCCCTGGACCAGACTGCCCGGTTGTGCCTGTCACCAGCCTCATCACCATTTGCTGGTCTGGGTGGTGATGGCCTGCAGCCTGTCCCTGGCTGCTGGCACTGCTCCCTTGCTGTCCCTCCCACAACCATGGGGCTGCACATCATCCCCTCGCCCACTTCCCTGCCTCATCTCAGCCTGACCATCACTTGTTTAGAGGTGCTGACTCACAGCAGATAGGCTCATAGGCTGTCTCATTCACCTGGACCTCCCCATGGCAATGTCTTTTTTGTGAGATGTGTAGGTGCAAATTGCATAGTAGCCCAGTAAATATGAGTGCCGTTGCTTGCAACAAGACAAGGTTTTGTGTTAAGCTGACACCATCCTCAGGACTTGTCAGTCTTCATATGGCCTGAATTTGCACAGCCTATATGACTTCACTTGGCCTGACTGCAGACTCAGGATGCTAATGACTTGCCACACTCTCCCCCATGATTCAAACTGAAACCTTATGACCCAGGGGATCTTTGGGAGTGTGAATGTAACACCAAAGAAAGGTGCAGGCACTAGATGTTTCTTTATATGTCATTGTAACTGTATACTACTTGAACTATAAATAAATGTACTAATTGGTAATTGGTAATTGGACTAACAATTCTTTGATTAGACTGCTAAGACAGTGTGTTTGTTTTGCAAGAAGGTCATGTGTAGCAAGTTACTGGGAATTCAAGCAATCAATACTAACTTGTATCCTATAAACTAGTGACAGTATGAAGTGCCCTGTGATCTGTCCAAATCTTCCTCTGCATTGCTATGGTCAGATGTCTTCTAAAACTTTTGATGGGTATGCTACATGCCCTCCTGGTATAGTTATTGATTTACTTATGGCCAGAAATCTTTCTGATCCCTTCTCTCTCTACTGTTCTTCTGTCACTCTGGTATGACTGTGAAATAAATTTAATGTGAGTGTGTTTTTCAATCTTTGTTAAGTTGGCTAAAGCATTTTAGAACACCTAACATAAGAAGGATTTATTTATTTATTTATTCTGTTACATATATTTTAAATAACCTGAGAATTAAAAATCTACTTCATCAATATGATATTCAATGGAATGCTAGAGCAGGAAAGTTTATTAATTTACAGTTAAAAACTGAAAACAAAACAAACAAACAAACAAACAAACAAAAAAACACCCTGCAACTGAATTTGAGTTTTCACTATTTTTTTTCCCAGTTACAGCTCTTCATTTTCAAATGTGCTTTTTAAAGTTACTATCACTATTTTGTTGCTCTTCTAGGTTAAGAGAATCATAAAACACAAGTATCAGGTGAAAAGTTTCCTTTTTAGATCCATCTGTACAAGGCAATTTTTAAAATCTTAATTTGCTAATGGATTATTTTTTGATAGAGATATAGATATTCTAGGGATTTCATCAACGTGACAATTTTCATGCACAAACACTATGTTGTAATGCATATTAATAGTTTCCAGTTTTTATATTTCACACATACAATTACCATGATTAAGCAAGCACACTATTTAGAAAAGAATCCATCCAAGAATCATTAACAGAAACATTGGTTTTGGTCAGGAGGATAATAGCTAGTGAATGAAATCAGACTGAAACCTCCTAAAAAAACAGAAGCTTTATATATTTAGAAGGAGGGAAAACCCTTGGAAAACCCCAGACAAGTTATGCTGCTTCAATGAAAATGTGGAGCAGAGTTGCGCAATTGAAACTTTATTGCACTTGATGGCAAAAATCTGCAGTAAAGGTCTAGAACAGTTGGAAATATTAGACATTAAAACACTTCTCAAAATCACAGCAACAGATTTAGGGCTTATTTATTTATGTTAAATAATTTACTTTAATATCCATATATCTACAAAGAAATTAGCTGATTATAGCTGATTATAACCTTGTTCATGCACTGTATGGATCTAATTTGAAGAACTGCTTAAAAAAACCTTGATCCTTTGGATTTCACAGCAAGTCCTATCAATTGCTCCATCCTTTATAACAGAACTAACTATAAAACTGAAAATGTCCCTGACGCAGAAAAATCTGAGACATTCCTGAGAAAATTCAACTCTCTTCTACAATTCTTTAAGATAAAAAATATGAAGTGTTGAAACAGGTGCCCAAATCTTACAATCATAGGATTTTATCAACTCTTTTTGAAGCTTTAACTCTACACCCCGTACAGCCTTAACATTAACTGAGTTACTTTTGCAGTGGTGTCTCTAACATACTGGCAAGTTTCCTTCTACACATATTTCTTTCAGAAACATTTTCTAAAGCTCAAAATACTTGAATACCTGCTAGACATTCATAGCAATGTTCTCTGTTAATAAAACGGCAAAGTCAATGGTAACCAAAGCAGTGAAGTGGGAGAACTGCATCATCCCACATAAAAAGATGCATTTTTTCTGCTGCTGAAAGCTTTTCTATGGCAGATCACAGAATCACAAAATGTCTGAGGTTGGCAGGGACCTCTGGAGCTCATCTGTTCCAACTCCCCCATTCCCACCCAATCGCCCCAGGCACCCCTTGGCCACAAATCTCTTGCTGAGAGCAGCTGCAGAGCTGCAGGCCTGCAGCTGGGCAGCACACACTTTCAGGGGGAGCAAAGCAAAGGTGCTGGGCACCTGGGTAGGAGAATGCCAAGACAAACACCCCAGCTCTCCTAGCAAAAAGGCGGCATTACCCACTCCCACCAGACCGACCCCATCAGACTCGGTGCAGTGGGCATGTGAGGAGGCTGCAGGCACAGCAGCAAGGGTGGGGATGGTAATGAAGAATGCATTCTTGGCAGCACTGAGACTTTTTCCTGTAATTTGATTGCTTTGCTACTCTGTGTGATAGTGAGACACTGAGGACCTCTCTGCATCCAGGAGGGCTGGCACATGTCCCCAGCAGCTAGCCCAGCCCTGGTCTCGCCAGCTCCAGGGCTGCTGTCCCAGTGTCACCAATGGCATGGCCTCTTGGGGGTTGGTGCTGAGGCCTGAGGGGTGGGGGTCTTCCTCTTTGAGGCTAACTGGGGCCCCCATATGGGTGGCCCCTGCCCCAGCTGGAAGTGGAGAGACCTGCCACAAACTCCCTTAGCTCAGCAACAAGGGTGGCGGGAGGTATCTGGGACCTCACAAAAGCTGTCTCCCGAGGTGCCAGGGAACTCCTCCACGTTGGTTTCCTTGGGGCTGCTGGAGGGCTCTGGGCTAGGGGCAGGAGTCCCTGCTGGGGAGGCAGCTGGGCTGGGGGTACAATCATGATCAGATGAGCATTTAAAAGAGAAACTTCGTGGAGTACCTGCTCCTGCTCTTCATGTGCAGATTTTACTTCATAAATCATTACTAACTTCTTGCCACTAGAGGTCATGTATTTGCTGATGGAACAAAGTAAGAGTCATATTAATTAATTAATTAATTAATTAATTGAAACTAAGGGCAAAAACAGAACAAAAGAGACTGCCAAGCTCTAGAAAACACTGAAACTAGTGTTTCTGAAACTAAATGAAATAATTGGTTCTTCTGTCTTCATCTGTTCATTAGATTCCAAGAGTAGAAAACAATCCATGGAACTCACTGTGTGAGAAATCAAAGACTCTGTTAATTTTGTCACATTATCACTGAATGTGAAACATAAAATTCACAGAAAACAGGCAAGATTTGGTTAGAAGTGAATTACAGCACTGAGATACAAACAGGAGATGTCTCGAGTTTTCACGCTGGGGCACATTCATGAGGCAGTTTAACAAACAATGGGAGTAAATGTAAGAAATAATTTCAGGACACCAGTGTAACCCCTTTACTATCACTAACCATGTAAAACAATCCTGTAAAGACTAATGCATACACGTAGATGTATACCAGTGCAGGATAAATTGGCTGGTCTTCCCAAGGAGCAACGTGTTGCAGAAGTAAAAATAGAACGTCCATCACTAAAGCCTTTAACAAGATAACCCTCCAAGAAAATTTCTCTTTTGCCATATGCTCAAAACATAGAAAAATTGATGTTGGTTCTTTAGGCCCATACTGTTGACAGAATTAGACATAGGGTCGATTAAATGCTAGTTTAGTTAAATTAGCATAGATACAAAACACTAGAGGTACCAGCACTGTAAAGTTAATGCTACATTGGCAGAAGCACATGACTGCCCTGAGGTACAATGTCATTTAGAGACACTTTGGCTAGTTCAGATCCTACAGCACAAAATTACCTAGGTACTCTATAAGTTTTTCTTTGTTCACTTTCAAAAGAATAAATGTATTCAAAAAGAAACAAAACCAGATCATTTTTGCATGAATAATGAGACAAATACACACAAAAAAAATCTAAATGCTGATTTTATATTGTTTCCAAACTAAATATGTCATCAGGATTTAAATGGAATTAAGATTTTACTTAAAATATCAAACAATGAAGTTGGTCAAGAAAAGGATGACTGATGTATTAAATTTCAGGCTATTTTCTGCTTTATTATGAGTCTTTTGGGGTGCTAACATATCCCAGTATCTATGTATGCCTGTACTGAGTTTTTGTGGCAAGGTTTTTGTGATGAAATTGGGGATGGGGAGTCTACAGGGGAGACTTCTATGAGCTGAGTCCAGAAGCTGGCCCATGTTAGATAAGGGCCAGTTTCAGATGGTTCTAACAGGGACCCACCACTGGCCAGAGTTAAGGCAGTGAGCAATGCTGAATGTGCCTCTGGAAGAGCAGATTTAAGAAAGGGAAACAAACCAACAAGCAAAAAAAAAAAAAAAAAAAACCTACTGTGTAACAACAGCTGGGAGGAAGGAATGAGAAAATGTGAGAGAACCAGCCCTACAGTCCCCCAGGTGAGTGCAGCAGGAGGTGCTCCAGGCAGGCAGCAGCAGTTCCCCTGCAGCCTGTGGAGCAGGCTGTCCCCCTGCAGCCCATGGGTCCCACATGGGGCAGATTTCCACGCTGCAGCCCATGGGTGGAGGAGCCCCCGGTGGAGCAGGTGGATGTGGCCTGGAGGAGGCTGCAGCCCATGGAGAGCCCTCGCAGGAGCAGGCCCCGGGCCGGAGCTGCAGCCCGTGGAGAGGAGCCCACGCAGGAGCAGGGGGTCTGGGGGGAGCTGCTGCCCACCCGTGGGGGACCCGTGCTGGAGCAGTTTGCTCCTGGGGGATGGATGGACCCTTTGATACGCAGCCATGTGGGAGCAGTTCTCCAAGAGCTGCTGCCTATGGGCAGCCCCTGCAGGCTCAGTTCGGGAAGGACGGCATCCCGTGGGAGGGACCCCAGGTAGAGCGGGGGCAGAGAGGGACCGTGAGGGAGTGGTGTAGACAAAGCATTGAAGGACTGACCTCAGCCCCCATTCCCTGTTCCCCTGCACTGCTTGGGGAGAGGAGATAGAAGAGGGTGGGAGTACGGGGGGGCGCCGCCGCAGGGTTTTTTAGTTTGTTTTCAGTTTCTCAGTGCGCGAGCTTGTCAGTAATAGGTAGTAAATTACATTAATCTCCCTATGCTCACTCTGTTTTGCCTGTGACGATGATTGTTGAGCAAACCCCTTATCCTTATCTCCTCTTCTTCTGTTGAGAGTAGTGGTTATGCTGAGCTACCTATAGCTGTTAAACCACCAAGATGGGGAAACAGACTTGGAAGAGATGTTAATTTCTTCTTTTTGAATATCAAGAAATAGATAAAAATTCAAGATTCAAAATTTCTCTTCACTGGAAAAAAAAAAAATCATAGAAAAGAAGATACTTCACTAGAAGAAGTAGAACTGTTTTTAACAATTTATTTTGTATGAAATCCAACCTAGACCAATTAACTCAAAACATATTATAAGAATCCAGTGTAATCTACTTTGCATCTTATTTTACAGCTGGTAAAGTCAATGGAAGTATTATATTGACAAAATGTTGTGCCATATTTTTGGGAGGTAATCTTACAATGAGAAAGTGGGTCTGTGTACCACTTGGCCTTTAAATGAGAGCAGAATGTCACACAGAATATCCACAAAGCTCCATTTTTTTTATTATTATTTTTTACAGACGTGTCTTTCCCTTCAAACCCTATCCCCCAAATTCTTCACAAGAAAGACACTATAGTTTCATTTTATTTATTTATTTTTTCTCTATATACACTATTATTTTTAGCTGCTCCCTATTATTACTGACAGTTTACATTATCAACTACCCATTGACAGGTTTGAAGATGCTTGAAAAAAGTTTTACATATGTAGTTTTCACCTTACCTAATATAAAACTCAACTGCTCTCCCAGTTCAGAGAATAACAGCTCTCAAACATTTAAAAATGAATCTCTATTTCTTAGGTAAATCCACAGGTCTTATCTAAAACTCCTGTGGTGGATTTACTTCTGATGAACAACATGACATACCATGACACTAAGCAACAGGAGAACTCCTAGGACTTCTGAATCTGCAGAAGCTGCAAGGGAACAAATACAAGACTGTGATTCAAGATTTCAAATAGTTCCCCAAATATAGCAATTTTTTTCAACATAGCAATTTTTTTTCTTTAAAGTACTAGTTTCCCTCTCCGAAATGTATTCAAGTGTGATACATGAGTTTTATTTCTCCTTGGTTGTAGTTTCCCTTTGCCACTTCACAGGAACTTTGGATCAGAAAAATACCTCAGAGATTGGCAATTATTGTGCCTTTATTCTAGTCATAAATTGATTGTGCTCCATCTAAAGAGTTTTATAATTCAATAAATCTATTAGAAGTTTGCTCCCCAACATCCCTCCCTTAAAGACAGAACTTACAATTAAAAAAAAAAAAAAAAAAAAAAAAAAAAAAGGTTAGTTTTATAATTTATTTTAGATTTTTCATTTTGTCTTCCTTTTCCTTATGGTAGTTTATTAATCATTGAAGAGCTGCTGCCTGTGGGAAGCCCCCCTGCAGGATCGGTTTGGGAAAGACGGCATCCCGTGAGAGGGACCCCGCATGGAGCAGGGGCAGAGAGGGACTGTGAAGGAGCAATGAAGAAACTGAGATAAAGCCTCTGGGACTGACTGAAGCCCCCATTCACTGTTCCCCTGCGCTGCTTGTGGGGAGGAGGTAGAAGAGGGTGGATGGGAGGTAGGGTGGGGAAGGTGATTTAGTTTGTTTATAGTTTCTCCCTGCTCTTGTATGTTATCAATAGGCAATAAATAGCGTTAATCTCCCTATGTTGAGTCTGTTTTGCCCCATGTTTTTTTTTTTTTTTTTTTTTTTTTTTTTTTTTTTTTAATCTGTTTTCTCTTCCTCTCCTGCTGAGGAGGTGGAGTGAGAAAGCAGTGTGATGGTGCTTGGCTACCTACTATTGTTATACAACCACAATTAGTTCTAATAAATATACACACATATATTGTATGATCACATTTGCTTTTTCCAGCAGCAATTTCCGTCTAGTTTAGCAAATTATTCCCCTTAAAATCTGTTGTCATTTTTAACTCTGTACTCTAGATACCTTCCTAGAAAACTGTTGTCGATTGACATTTTCAGGTAGGTTGTGTATCTGGTCTTGAATGATTTGAATTTAAACTTATTTCATAATTTTAAATGATGTCTCATAATAAAACATTTTATAAAAATTGTTAGGATCTACTGCATGTCTCTATAACTTGCCTGTTGAGGAGCAACAGTATCACTCAGGCAATAAAACCAGTGCAAATATACATAATATTTTATTCCTTTCTTTGTCTCCCTATCCCTGTGGCTTTCTATTAAAATCTGTATTCTAGTAGGTGGCATAAGCCCTCTTGAGAGTTCATTCCTATTTAATTCTCTGGATCATTCTGTCAGTGCCTAGAGCAGACACCACAGTACTACAACTCCTACACTTTCTTAAAAAAATATTCTTGACTCCAGCTGGGCAGACTATTTTTCATAGTGAACCCCACTTCTCTTTTTCCCTTCCTTTCTGTAACCTTCCTGTGATGATAAAACCAAAACCATCGTCTGGGAGGGGGCCCAGTAGATGAACATAACAAAAAGCGCAACAGACCAAGCAGATCAAGGGATGACTTTGTCTTGTTAGTAGTACAATTATTTAGCAATTTAGTGGATCATTCTTACTAGTTTAGCATGTAAGTGCTCTAGTGAAGATCAGGATATGACTTCAAATGACATGTCCTATTTTATTTTAATTAGAGGAAAGAAAAAATACAATAAAATGCAAACAAACAATCAAAAAAATCCACATAGGCAAAGATGACCTTACTGATATGCTATTCCTGAAACAGATTAGCTTGCCAGCTAGTTTAGGCACATCCTTAGACCTCCCAAGAGGCTAGTTACAGAGATATATTTTGGTAACCAGCTGAGGAAAAACCATCCCAGCCCACAGACCGAAGTGATGACAAGGTAATTTCAGGGTCTGGGGCCATCACTAACTAGGAGAGGAATGATTTGCTGGGGAGTAGCTACCTACCTGTGAGCTTTGGTTGTGGCGTGGGGGCAGAGCCTGAGGGGGACCCTGAGGTAGCTTAGGCAGAGGCGGGTGAGGAAGGGCCAAGGTCTGAGGTATCCTGCAGGCCCCAGCTCCTGCCATTGCCCCTAGAAAGAACAGCAGGGGCAGGAACAGCTGATTTCTTATTTGCAGTTTATCCATGCAGATATATGGACACACATTCCCTTCCCTGTTTTTTTTTTTTTTTTTGTTGTTGTTGTTGTTGTTTTGTTTGTTTGTTTGTTTTTTGTTTGTTTGTTTTTTTTTTTTGTTTTTGTTTTGTTTTGTTTGTTTTGTTTTGATTTGTTTTTCAGCTATCTTCATGTAGCTGCTAAAGAATATTTGAAAGTGCATGCTTCCCTCTGATGAGAAGTGACACCAGGGGAAGTGACATTGACACTTCAGGAGGGGAATTCAGCAGGGAATTCGGGAGGATGCCCAAGCTTTCAGTGTGACCCTGAGCCAAAGCCACTGCTGACATCTCCAGTTTATTCCACTTACCTCTAAAACACATCGCTGTGCTCTCGAAAGGGGAAAAACTCTACGGGATACACCTGTGCTACCCTAGATTAACACTAGTGGTGCCAGCTAAATGATCCCTGGACTCCTTCCCGGTCGTTCCTGTACAGATGAGTGAAATAATTCCCACTGCACGCCAACAAACCCCGTACTTCCTTGTGTGCTTGACAAGCTATCGCGGTCGGTGTCCGAATGACTTGCTCGGTGACGGGAAGCTCCTGCGGGTGGAAACTTTCTGCACTACAGCCGGGGAATGATATTTTGTAAGGATGATATTTGCAAAGGCTAGGGTTTTTCTGGTTGTAAGTGGGTTTCCACATCCGAGGAAAGCGTGCCAGCTCGCTTGCCTAAAGCGGAAAAGCACCGCGGCGTGGCTAGCGCGGCTTTCCCTCTTCCCAGCCGTCTCGAGGAGCGCTCGGAGGTGTTTGGTGAAGCCGGCTCTCCAGGGCTTCTCCCTTCAGGTGCTCCGAATTTTTAACCCCTTTCCCGCTCCGCTCTGCTCCGCGCTGCCCCCCGACCCCGCTCCCGCCTCCAGCGCAGAGATCGCGACCCGCCATCGCGACCCACGATCGCGACGCGGGGCCACGGCGGCCGCAACGGCCGCGGCAGCCCTAACGGCCCGACCCTGCCCGGCCTCGGGGCTCTCCTCGGGGACAGCCGCCGCCGTCCCCGTTCCGCTCAGGGCGTGGCGCGGCGGGGCCGGGCCCGGCCTCGGGAGGAGGGGGAAGGCGCCGCCACCTGCCCCGGCCCCCCCCGGGGGCGCGGGCGGGGCCCCCGCCCGGGGCCCCCCCCCCCCCCCCCCCCCCGTCCCTCCCCACTGGTATTTAGGGGAGCGTCGCGCCCCAGAGCTGTTCGCAGCCGGTACAGGCATGAAGGGAGACGGCATCGAGAACCCGGCGTTTGAGCCCCCTAGCCCCGACCTCAGCGGTCAGCGGCATGCGAGCACCGCCGGGGCCGAACCCCCAGCCCCATCCTCGCCCCCGTCCCGAGGCGCGGCGGAGGCGGCCGAGGAGGGTCCGTGCGGCTGGGGCAGCTGCACACCCAAGGCTCTGCAGCTCTGCAACAACCCCGAGGGTTACCTGGCTGCCTACAGCCTGCTGGCCATCTTCCAAGGTAACCCGCGGGCCTGGTGCCCTGGGCAGGTGACGGTGTGCCCCCGGGAGAGCCGGTACCGGGCCGCAGGGCAAGGCACAGCGGTGCTGGTTCCAGCATGGGGATCTCGGAGCTGCCCGGGTCTGGTCCCATTGCCGAGCTGTGGCGGTAGTGGCTTCGCCAGGGGAAGAAAGTAAACCAGGGCTGGAGAGGGAAGTTGCTTGTGCGGTGTTACTCTCCATATTCGACTCTGTTCTTCTTTTTTTCTTTTCCCGCCTACTTCCGAACACCACCGAGGCTATGGCTTTGTCAGCTCCATGCTTTGTGCTCTTGTTGGTACTGCTTCCCCATCACTCGCAGCAAAACATATGAGCCAGAGAACAAAGTGTGTGATATGAACATGCACAGAGCTGCTGTTTTGTCTATGTGCATTTCGTTACCTGACTGCCAATTAAAAAAAAAAAAAAAGCTTGGCATGGTTGGGTGGGACTCTGGGTGATTAAGATGGCTTTCAAAGGTCTAATCTTGTTTTGTGGATCTTGGTGCACCTCTCCATCTAATGCTTAACTAACAGCTTAATTTTAGGGGAACGTGAAGTTCAGCCTGCTTTAATTTCTGTTGTTTAGCTTCAGGTATTCTCATCCTTATTTTTTATAGTTGGTGACAAGATTTGTTAGGACCTTGGAGAGCCTTCAGTTTAGGATTTTATTGGACGAGCTAGAAAAAAAAGAAAAAAAAAAAACACACACAAAAAAACTGTGTCACCTGGAAAAGTCTGAGGCTTTAAAGCTGCTCTGTGTTGCACATAAAGAATGTGGCTGGGGGAGAGCGTGCACAGGTCCTGTGCTAAGAAGGCATGTAGCCTGTGCTGAAGGCAACCAGGGTGTGGATGGCTGCGCACCTGTCTGGAACCAAATGGAGGTAATTGGGATGGTCTTGGGAGAGCTGAGCTGGAGGCTCCTCTTAAACCTAGAAAGATATGACTGCTGCTCATATTGCTTGGGGAAGTTCTGTAGAAGAACCAGTGTCTCTCAGAGTGTGTCTTCTCAAATTCTTTTTGTTTTTTAATCTGTTTCCATTTTTAATTTTTTTTTTAATTTTTTTTCCTTAACATACATCTTTTGGGTTAGAAAAGGGTCTAGAGAGTTTAGGGAAGTATCTGTTGTTCTTTCTCTCTATTTGAGAGGCCATGCTGCAGCTGTTATGACCAGCAGATGGTTACTGTTAAGTTTTCTGGCTTTAGCTCATATTTTCTGTAACTGTAAAAAGAATCAGTCATAGAATCAATCTTAGAATCATAAAGGTTGGAGAAGACCTCCAAGATCCTCTGGTCCAACCACCCCCCTACCACCAATGTCACCCACTAAACCATGTCCCTAAGCACCACATCCAACCTTTCCTTGAACACCACTGGGGATGGTGATGCCACCACCTCCTTGGGCAACCCATTCCAGTGCCTGACTTCTCTTTCTGAGAAGAAATGTCTCTTTTGTTTCCAATCTAACCTCCCCTGGTGCAACTTGAGGCCATTCCCTCTAGTCCTATTGCTTGAGAGATAGGACCTTCAGGTCCTTTCAGGTAGTTGCAGAGAACAATAAGGTCTCCCCTGAGCCTCCTCTTCTCCAGACTAAACAACCCCAGGTCCCTCAGCCAGTCCTCACAGGACTTGTGTTCCAGGCCCTTCACCAGCTTTGTAGCCCTGTTCTGGAAACAGAGCGGAAGAATTTCTTATGTAATAGACTTCAGTGTCAACTGAGTTGCCAAAGACTTATTAGAAGAATAGGGATAGGAAACTGAACATGTCCCAAAGCTGATATCGAAACGTTTTAGAATATGTTGTACTAAACAGCATCTGCTTCCAGCACTTCAAGTTGTTGTTAACAATGTTTCTTAAAATCTAGTTTGTGTTGAGTGCTTTTTTTGGATGAATAATATCACTCGAATTTTATCTTTTAATGGTAGTAGGGTAGGATCTCAATAGCAAAAATTTGGTATCTCCAGAATATCTGTTCCCTTAAGATGCTATGTGTGTTCCTTAAGTGACACTTGGTCCTATTATCTAACCATAGATGTATGCTAGACCTCAGAGGGATACCTATCTAATCTAGTTCAGATTTTGGGCCTTAGTGTGACAGAAGCTTCTTTGAAAGCTGATGTAGGCCTGGCTACTGTAGACCTTGTGGCATTTTTAAAGATTTGTTATCTGGACTTTCTGAACAAGTATCTTTTGCTTTGGCTAGCCTGCAGGTGGAAACTGGACAGTGAAGGCTAGAATTGCCACTCTTTTTTGAGAAGCAGAAAAAAAAACAAGAACAGTTTGCAGATAAGAAATTCAATGCTGTATGTGATGCTGCAAAAACATTCAGGTGTTGCAGTTTCAGGGTTTAGGTAACTTCTAAATCCTAGTTGTGTGGTGCATGTTTTTATCTAAACAGCTGCTCTACTGCTTTTTTTTTTTTTTCCTAAGTATTTGATTTGCTCTCCAAATTACAGCAATAATTGCTGAGGAAGATAAAATGTAAACATTTTGTATTGCTAATGTACCTCTAGGAAAGTTTTATCCTACCGTGCTGAACAATAATGAAGTAATCATTAACGTGCTACTGATGTGTAGAAGTTATTGCAGTTGACCCTTTACAGACTGAGTGAACACAGTGGGTAGCTATCTGCAGCGTGTGAGGAAGTGTGTATGTGAGTCTGTGTGTGTAACTGAGGGCATGTGCTTGTCAGGTTACTTTCTAGCTGGCCTAGAAGAGAGGTGGTTGTTATCAGTAGAAGCTGATTTCCTCTATTTCAGCTAATGAGAAGATTCCAGGTGAAACTTAACTCTTTGTTTCTGACTGTTTTTGTTTCAAGTACAGGTGAAACCTGTATTTCCAGAACAGAAAACATTTCTTTGCGTAGAACATGGTTACATGACTAATACCTGAATTCTGTATGGCACTTGAATTGCATAAATGTATGATTGCATCTTGTAATACAGTAACTGGATATGCTACAGTTCATAGTTACAGTAGCAAACAAGGTAAAAGTTATCTCACTATGTTGAACACCAAGTCTGTTTCTTTCAGATGTCAGTAATACTTCTGTTAAACAAAACAACAGAACTAGTCTTTGAGATTGGCCCAGTCTAATTTGGCTGAAAATTCTAGGTAACACTAATATTTTATACTCTGATTAGATTTGTTACTGGAAGGACACTTATTTTAATGGAAAGTCTGCAAACTACTGCTTTAAATCTGTTACAACAACTGTAGAGTACTCCTTGGTAAATGAATGAATAAAATATGGTCTTGTTTTTTGTTAGAGCAAAAGAATTTGGTTTATGATTAATCTATGTTTTGTGGATCAGCACATGGTATACTTAAGCATGTAGCAGGACAGTAATGTTTTGGATGTTGACAGTTAAAACATAGTAGTATAGAAATTAAGTGTTGAGATGGCCTTGTTTTTCAGGTAGAGTTGAGATCAAACAGGTTTTGTTTTTTCCTGAGGAGACTTAGTGGTTATTCACTAGATATTCACTAGATGATGGCATTAGAGAAGTTCTGCTGCCATTTATCACATTTGCATTTTTACAGTTGAAATCTAATTATCCAATAAAATTGCATTGCAAGGTTTTTTATGGCTTTTAGGATGTAAATTTAAAGGAGACAGCTAAACTACAAGCAAAAGACAATGTCTTCTAATTTGGTAATCAACTCGTTGAGTAGGTCACCTACTTCATATGAATGTTTTAAAGCTTTAGCAAATGTTCAAAGTGCTTTTCAAATAGGAAAATTTGTTTGTTCATTCCTTCATGCTAGTATTGTTCTTCGGTCACTGCTCCTTTAGAAGAAAAGAAACTTGCCAAAGGAATAAATAATCACATGGAGGCACACCTGAATACTTCTCATAATCCCATATGAATTTAAGTGTGGTGGCCAGACTGACAGGTGAAACTGTCTTAATAAAAAGGCCATAGTGGTGTATCAGAAAATTAAGATTGTAAGGAGGCAGCTCTTGGTACAGAAAGCTAAAGTGCTTAGTTGTGGGAAGATTCCAGTGATAAGAAAACAGATGGTTGATCAGTTATTTTCAGTAAGTAGGACTCTAGACAGCTCTGTTGAAATTCAGCTTTGTGTAGTTGCACTTTTGCATAGTGCAATGCTTGTTGAAAGCTAACTTAAATCTATTGCTGTCCCCAGCCAGCAGTCCTCTCATGCTGTTCTTGGAATGATGGTAGAGAATCATGTTTGAATTTTTAGGAATAAGAGGGATAACTATAGGGCCTGTGTGGAAGGAGATGCTAATCAGTCATCTTTGAGGTTCCAGAACTCTTAATCTTATTTGCAGCTGTGACTTCAAGACCTTCTAACTTTCCCAAGGTACACATTTTATTACAAGCACAATTTAATTAGAGTATCAGGAAGTTATCTAGCAATGTTATGAAGTATAGATATTCATCTAATTTGTAACAGAATCCTGTTTTGGGACTGTTAAAAGTAAACTTTAGCTACTTGGCATTGTTCCAAATGCAAACAGAACATGAGGCAGTTAGAAAATAAAGTTAATACCTGCAGCCAAAGCTTTTGTAAAAATGCACAGTGTGTATAAGCATTCACTGGAAACTGCAACTGGCTTAACTTCTGCTTTTGGATCAGTTATTTTTTGGAGTTGAGAGCTTAACTTTTTTTTTTTTTTTTTTTTTTTTTTTGTATCTTTTGCCTAAGTAGGGCAGTTCTTGCAAGGCCTATTTTTTCCAGGTCGTCTGATACTTCAGCTTCAGAGAAAATAAAGACTCAGAGGGCAAACATTTTTGTCAGTTAAAGTAAATCACCTCAGTTGCTCTGAAGTAGTTGCAGTGTTTTCAAATAGCTTTATACTTTTTTTAGTATTGTAGTGGAGGATGACTGTTCAAACCTTTCTCGTATCTTCCCTTTGTGATGGTAGGGAGGAAATATGTTTGACGTAATTATTTGAAGGCTATGTCTTGTTAAATAACTGGATTCAGTCTTAGCTTGTACTCTAATGCAGGTCACTACCTTGACTAATTTTAATTGTACAGTACCTTCTGAAAATGTAATATAGTCACTTTCAAGTTTGTGCTTCAGACTGAATCTGGAACCTCAATACCTTAACAGAGCTTGGGGCATGATAATTTGCTTGATGAATACTTGAGTGTTAAATCTTTAATGCCCACAGGAGAGAACAAAATTGAATAGGTCCTGTGCAGATTGGCTGGCTTAAGTTGGAAGTGTGTCAATCCACTATATGCGCAGATTTTGAAGTTAATAAATACCTTAAAACGTGGCTTTGCAAGTATATTCATTGTAACCCTTCTGTTACCCAATAATAGTAAATTTACTGTTGCAACCCCATCAAATTAAGTACTTTTCACTAATTATGTTTTTTGTTCTCTTGCAGGTATTGTGGTAAATGGCTTGATTAACATTAGTATTTCAACAATTGAGAAGCGTTACGAGTTGAACAGCTCCCTCACTGGCTTAATCTCTGCAAGCTATGACATTGCTTTCTGTATATTGTCACTGTTTGTATCTTTCTTTGGAGAAAGAGGACACAAACCACGATGGCTGGCTTTCTCAGCATTTATGCTAGGATTGGGCTCACTTATATTTTCCTTACCACACTTCGGTAGTGGAAAATACCACTTTGGAGCTAAGCGTGAAGGTAAGCGTATTCTTATGTTTTGATATATTATTTTTTTCTGAAATTTTCATAGTGAGTTAGTGCAACTTTTAATTTGGTAACCCCTAGTTAATCTTTGAAACCCTAAAAGTGGGGTAACATTGTCTCTAACAATAAAAGTAAAAGGATTCTGTGAAATCCATGAGTTCAAGAGCTATCTCTAAACTAGACATCTCTTTTCAGAAGAGATCTGAGTGAGATCTGTACTTATGTGCAATGGTGGAGTAAAATGCTTTTTTAATTTGGACTGATGAATGAAATGAAAACTTAATTTGATTTAAAAATATTTAATATTTCTTTGTGAATAAGGTACAAGTATGTGGTGATTTTTACCTTGCTAGGCAGATGAACTCCAAACAAAGTCCTTGTAGAAGCACAGAGAAAATTATTTTGTACTTCCCATCAAGAAGCAATATTTAGCCATGTCCTGGGAAGCAGGGCCTCAAACACAGCAGGTGTTTAGGAGGACAGATGTCTTCATAATGAGAGCACCACTCTCATTCTCCTTCCATGCCTCTTACTGCTGAGTGTGACTGCATGAGGCAAGGAATATCCCCTTGGTTGGTTTATGCCCCATTGACATTGCCCACCTCTTGTCATCCTACTGGCTTTTGGGTGTTGGAGAGAGCCTTGGTGCTGTGCCAGCACTGCTCAGCAATAGAAAACACACTGGTGTGATGCCAGTGCTGTTCTAGTTGTAGGTGCAGAGTACAGCACTATATGGGCTGCTGCAGGGAAGGTTAACTCCATCCCAGCCAGACCCAGTACAAAGTTAGGTCAGTGAAGTAGAATAAATCTTAAAGAAAAGCTGTCAGATTTACTGTTTTCCTGCTGAAAGGCTACTGCATATAGCTATTCTGTTGTACTTTGAACTGTTGTCTACTGTAAAGTCATCCTGAATAATTCATTAAGAAATTTCACAAGGTTTGTCTAAAATGATGATGTGAACTTGTGGGTTTCTTTGAAATATAGAGGGAACACTCAAATGAACTGCACAGAACAAAACAGTACTGAAACAGTGGTGGTAGTCAGCTCTGAGATCTTACCTAGCTTTCCTCATAAAATGACTTTGCCGAGTGCTGTACATTTGATGCCATATACTTGTACCTCTATATAGTGGCTCACCTGTACCTAATAAAAAACATCCAGATATCTTTAAAGTAGGTTGACTTAATCTTTCATGATTGTCTTAATTCGTATTGTAGTGCTTAACCAGATGTGTCTTTAATGACTAAGCATATTAGAGTGCTAATTAAAAAGATCAGTAGCTATTCAGCAACCTTATGGAAGGTTCTCAGTATTCCAGTTGTTGATTCTCAGGTCATTTTTTGTGTTCATTATGTTTTGCCATGCACTTCCCTGAGCTATCCAGATATCAACCATTAATTAAATAACTTAGGTGGGTTATAGGCGAACTATTTTTTGCCATCCAACAAATAGATGTCATAGGTTAGTTCAGCTTATAATGGAGTAAGGGCAAATTGGAGGAAAACCAAAACAAGATTCTTCAGTGTTTGGAGGCTATGAACAAGTGATTATGTATTAACCCATAGTAGAACAACAACGGCTTACTTGCTTCTGGCTATACCAATTTCAGTTTTAGTATTACCCTCCCTACTCTACTAGTATGTAAGAGAAGCTGAACTTAATTTAAATGAAGTTCTGACCTGTTTGTAGCTTTGTTTTGTACTGAAATGAAATACTGACTGAGCAGGTGTTGAAGGGAGTCAGCGAAGTAATGCAACTGATCTCTTCCCCCTTGTGCCAGTTCTGTCTGGAATCTCAGAGTCTGTACCTGTTTTATCAATGCATCCACCATTTCATTTACCTTTAAAGATGCTGTAGGAATTTGATACTTTAAGTTCTATATGAACTTTTTGAAATCTAGAAGCTAGAATCAAATGGAGCATGTGCTTTTTTCATGGCCCTTTAAGCTGATTGAAATCATGTTTTTTCTTTGACTGTTGTAATGTAGGTGCCCAAGGTGTGAATGCTGAGGTGAGCAGCTTTAAGGTCCTACACTGACTTAAACGAAGCACTATCAAAGATAAATAGCTACAGAGTTCAGGGCATGTGTGGACTATGGAAGACAGAATATAAGTCTACAGATGCCATTCAACAGCATCCTTTAATAGTGAAATTAACCACAGTACGTGATTTTATCATATGTCTGGTTTAGCTAGGTCAGATGTTGATGAAGTGTCTTGGCTATACGCTTAGTTGTAGAATTTAATAGTACCACACCCCTGCCCCCCAAAAGCCTTCCTTGTTGCTTACTTGTTTGGATTGCTGTTTTATAGACTTATTTTATTGGGAATGAACTCCATTTGGAAGTGCAACATATTAATTTTGCAGTCTATTTGTTTCTTGGTGCCTTGTGTGAAAATGTACCACCTCATCTGTTGTTAAAGTTAACTAGTTGTTTACTTGGTCATTTCTGTTCATCAGTTGTATGTAAATACAGTGAGTTTCACCTGAAGCATAATTGTGAAGTATAGTTCAGTGCAACATTTAATATGATTGTCAGGTGAATAAATAAATCTAATATGGAATTAAAACTATTTAGAACTATGTCTAGCCTCAATTAGAAGGCTTGCAGACTGGAAGGTACTATTTCAGTGTGGAATGCTCACGTACTTTTATTCTGAGTATGTATACATAATACCCTGATAAATGTTATCCCTACATGATAAAACTACTCCATTGGAAATGCTTATTATATTATTCTGTAGGAATAGTTTAATATGTTTCTTATTGAATGAGTAGCTGACCAGTGGACTGTTTATGGAAAAAATAGCCATGACAAACACTTATCTTGTCTGATCTCCCAAAATTCTTCATATTAAAGTGTAATCTAGATGTCATCTGTTTGTTATGATGACTTATTTGTTACATAGGGTGTTCATGTTCAGAGCTGGCTCTTGTATTTGGAGTCAGGAGCTCCATCTAGTGATTTTTTTTCTGTAATGAAACTATTCTTTGTGAGACAGTACAGAATACTGTAAATACCACAGCAGGAATGATTTTATAATCAACATACTTTTAAACTTCCATCTCAATTGAAACTAACTTTGTATGAGACGGCTTTTGCAGCAAATGTGAAACATAGGTCTTCACTCTGCAGCGGGAGGATAACTTCATTGTGAGGACCATCAAGCATTAGAACAGGTTACCCAAAGAGACTGCATGGTCTTTTCTTTGGGGCTTTTCAAGACCTTGCTGAGTTAAGTTCTGGACAACTTGGTCAGCAATGACCTCTAGATGTCTCTATCAATCTGAATTAGTCTATGAATCTCTTCAGTAATGTGTCTTGAGGAAAATAACAGTTTGGGATAATAACAGATGATAGCCATTTGAGTTGAAATGTGTATGGTGTGATTAAATGAGGTGATGAGTAAGAATGACTTGGGCACCTTTCTTTAGTTTCCTGTTTTGCTGGAAGCTCTGGTGAATTAGCCTACTAGGGTCTGAGAATTACTGAATCTTCTCAGAAGGGCAGTAATTGATCCTCTTTCTTAGAACATGTTGAGGACAAATTAAACATTGAAGCAGCCTGTGGCATTTGGGTACTAATGGTGATAGATGAACACCTCTTTAAAATGAGGAGGGATGATGACATTGTGATGCCAGCTTCTAATTTGTTTTCTCTTGCACTGTTGGCATGCCTGTGCCATTTCTGTTAGCTTTGCTCTCTGAGACTGAGATTAGTCAGATAATGGGTAACGCTGCTGTCCTTTACTTGCTATATTTCTCTATAGCACTTATGATATTACAGAACATCTGTCTGTAGAAGCTAAGAGTTCAGTATTTATTTAGAATATTTATTGGTGCTTTGAAAAAGACCTTCCCTTTCAAAACCTACAGGAGAAACAGACTTTTGTTTAAGAAGGAACATAAACTAACCTATTTTTTCTTGTTCTTCACAGCTTGCTTTTTAAAATATTAAAAAGTCAGAACATATACAAAACAAAATGAAAATGACCACACCTACTAGCTTCATTTTAAGGTGTGAGTAAAGCTAGTCTTGACCTGTCTTGTTTCTAATGTAACTGCTAAAGCATCACACGATTGGTTCTGCCTCCTTGGCTATTATGTTGAATTAGGTCTTTGGGAATACTTTGGCCTTTACATAGCTTGGATTCAAGTGGTTATGTCAGAGGAAAGAATGGAAATAAGTGTATAATGACTAACTGTACTTGTGTTGCCATTAAAACAGTTCTGCCCTTCAAATCACCAGTTAAATCCAGTGACTTTTAGAAGCGAGAACAGGTTTATAGAGAAAAAGTAAGTGGTCAGCCACATGTCTAGATATTTCCCGTGGCCTGGCTTATCTCCTGGCTTCTGTGATCATGTAAAAGTTCAGTGCCTTTTTGTCTACAGTTCTTCTGACTGCAGCAAACTGGCTTGTGGAAATAATTAAGGTTAGGTTTAACCTGTGCCAATCTGTTTAAATGTTTAAAACTTTGTAGTAGTAAAGAAGCAAGAAGGTTGGATGACACAAATGTCTAAAGTAGGGACAGTAGGTTCTCATTTGGCCACTTACACTGGTTCAAAGTAGTCTCATAACTTCCTTGGTAAATCCTCTTTGCTTCTAAAATATTTCTTGCAATGGAATATAGAGTCTATGATCCTTATTGGCAAATGCACGTATACTTGATGAATTATCAGACTTATTTACTGATAATTTTTTAAGTGCTGGAAATAAAGGATTATAACTGTATTAGAGTATATATTGATGGTTCTGTTAATTTTGTAGTTAAAGTCTGGATTGTGTGGTTCTGAAAATGAACTAGTGTGATAGTTATTCTGACATCAAGATAAGTTATCCTATGGTGTGTAAACTGAAGAGCTGAAGGAGAGAGGCAATACTCAATTAGTAACACAATGGCACAGGCTTTTAGATTTATGTGAACAAATCCACAGGGTGTGCAGATGGCAGTTCTTGAAGAACCACTGTCAGAGTTGGATTGTCATTAATGAGTGTAATCTGCTTATTTCATATGGCCGTCCCTAGATTTCAAACTGGGCTGTATCTTTTCATTTAATAAAATTCATGCAATTTTCTTGCACTGTTACTTGTTTTCAGATATGTATATTAACAAGATACTTATGTATGACACTAATAAGTAGCTAGGTGCTGTTTTAGACTGACCTAATTAATAGGCATTTAAGGTTAAAATGTATAGAACATGCCTGTATGTTGTACATGAACATGGTTAACGAAGTATTGCAGGTCATGGTGTCTTCTAATAGTTAATTTTAGATGCTGTGCATATTAATAGTACAAAGTGAACTTGATTTAAGATTTCAGCATTGCTGTTTTCTGCAGAAAATTTAAATGAATTGACACTAAATGGAAAATCTACTCCAGAATTAAAGTTTAGAGAACATTAACTCATAATGTTCCTTGTGCGACTTCATTGCAACATTAAAATGAAGACCCTTCCTAAATGGAAAGGAAGGGAAATATTGACTCCTTGAAGTGAGGTATTCCATGACTCCATGTTGGCCACTTCTTGTAGAGTAGCACTGACTTACTGGTTGTGTGGTAGATGACTCTACTACCACTATCATAGAATTATAGAATCATTCAGGTCGGAAGAGACTTCTAAGATGATCTAGTTCAACCTTTAACCTAACACAGCCAAGTCCAGCATTAAACCATGTCACTAAGCTCTACTTCTACACATTTTTGGAAGACCTCCAAGGATGGTGACTCCACTACTTCCCTGGGCAGCCTGTTCCAATACTTCACAACCCTTCCAGTGAATACATTTTTTGTAACATCCACCCTTAACCTTCTTGTGGTGCAACTTAAGGTCATTTACTCTTGTTTTATCAAACTATGATGGTGTTCTTTCTGGAGAAAGGTATGATAAACCCCAGGAATGTATTTATGACAACACCCATGTAGCCTTCTGGTTAAGCAAACTGAATGGCAAGCTTTTTCTTTTTGTTTTGTGAATCCAAAGCATTGATTGGTCTACTTACCTGATCTGGAGGTAGTTGTTGCTCAGAATGGCTTGTTTCCACCAAACTGACAGGTATATTATCTTTCTTCCTCAGGGTTGTACACTGTTCTGTGGAGCAGCTTTGAAAGAAACATGCGCTACTAAAAGTGCAGTGATAGCAAGGCAGAGGGGAAGAGAAAACATACTCCCTGACTTCATTTCTTCCTTTTTTGATTCTCTCCTCATAAAGCCAAACATTACAGGAGGGGATGCAACCTTAGGCTGTTCCGCCTTTGCTTCCCTCTTTTGTCTGTGTGTGTGCACATAGAGACAGAGGCGTGGTGGCTTGTGTGGGACGTGCTTTTTCCAGGGAAATGCTTTTCTCAAAAACAGAGTATGAGAATGGAAGATAATTTTCATTTATGACTCACTGCTGTTCTTTCTTCTCCAATAGTCCAACTTTCCTCCTGTTTTTCAGGCAACTGTGCTCCTCTGTCACTTCAGAATGGAGGTTGCTGTTAGTGCTCCTAAGAACCTTTATGAAGTACAAGAACAAACAAATGTCTGTTTCCTAAGAGTATTCATGATGTAACTCTTGAATAACCATTTGGTATTTTTTGCATATATAAGGACAATAATGCTTTAAAAAAAGCTAAAGAATTTTAATAAGGCCATTTCATCCATATTTTCTTCATGGATGGAAACAAACTAAGCCATAACTGTATTTCTTTCAGAGGGCACTATGTCATAGAAGTCTTGGGCACTGTCACATAGGAATCTTTGGTAGGGGTGAAAACTAAAATGGGAGCCTAGCATTAATAGTGCAGAATATTTTAGTTTATAGTATGTACATGTAGAATACATACATATCTTTCTTCAGATGGGTAACAGTTTTAAAAGTGTCTTGTTTCTGTCATTCAGATACATGCCAAATTTCAGGAACAAGCTCTACAAACTTCACCTGCAGTGCCAACACAAAATCTTCACTTTCGAACTATCTTTATGTCTTTATACTGGGACAGCTGCTGCTGGGAGTTGGAGGAACTCCATTGTATACTTTGGGGACAGCTTTTATTGATGATAGTGTCCCAAAGCACAAGTCTTCTCTTTATATAGGTGAGTTTTAAACTGTTTATAACACATTGTCTGGATAGATCATAGACTACAATGTATTCCAAATTCTTTTATGTACTAATCTCAAATCTTCATTTCTTGCTTACGTGCATAAAGTAGTTCTGTAATACCTAACTTTCACGGTACCTGATAGTCTTCTGTAAGTGTGAAATCTCTTCAATAGTTGCTTTATGGTGTACCAAAAGGTCATTTTGTGCACCTCTCCTGTTGTTTCTTCTTATCAGCAATTGAAAGTGATTAATTAAGTGGTTAATATAGCCTCGCTATAAACAACAAGAATTTTGAGCAAAATTTGCTTTCTGTTCTCATAGGTAATGAAAGCTACTATGTATCAGCCCAATAGCCATACCTTCTTTTATGCTTTATTTGGCTCTCTTCTAACAATGGGCATCCCTGTCTGTAGGGACCCTCCTGTACATTATGAGATCAGTGCAGTCCTCTAGCCACATATAAATTTGGCACTTAAGGAGGAAATGTTGGAAGTATGCTCCCTTACCTGAAAGTAGAATGGAAAGTAAAAGGATTGCCTAGAAACATAGAGAATGGGTTTATATCTTACTGTGGGGCTGTTAGAAAGTGAGGGAATACTAATTCTTTGTAGTTTTTAATCTTTCCAATCGGCATTCTCTGTGTTATGTGCATTTTTGCTGTCTAAGTGATTGAACTTCTAGTGTGCTTTCAGTGGATATGAAGATGGTCAGTACTTTCCTCCTTTCACTTATAAACTGGTAGAGGTAGGTTAGCTGTACTGAAAACTCCCTGTAGGAATGTAAACATCTTAGATGTCTGGGTTGTTTTACAGGCTCTAAATCAATATGTAAGGAGGCAAAATTGAAATCATCAGCTATTTGCATAGAAGGCTTGCTTAATTCTTCCAGGCAAGCCACTTCACTTGATGCAAACAAATTGGCTGGTTGCTTATGTTAAATAACAAAACCAGCTTTTATTTTTGCTGTTTCTCAATTCTGGGAGAGGAGTCTTGTATGTTTTTGGAGGCTAGTGAAATAAATAGAACAGAAATAGGACTTCCTACATGATTAGGGGATCAGGAAATGTGACCTGACGACTTTGTGTAGTGTAGAGAAGTAAAACATAACTCGTAGTACAATACACTGATTCTTGTACAATCTCTGGACAATTGCTGAATTTTGGACAACAGTGTACTCTGGATGATGCATCAAAAATAGATGAGGAGTGGACAGAAGACTAAACTATAACTATAATTCTTTAATGCAATGTACCGAGGATTTAAAATATATTGTGTTGCTCTCTTATGCAAACCTTGCATCACAAAAAGCCAAAAGAAAATAAAAACCCTAAAAGTTTGTTAGTATCTGTAAATAGCTGATAGCATCTTTGACTAAAAGTTTGCAGTTTATAAACTGGTATTTCTATTGTCTTCTGAAAATGGTTGTCTTCTCGTGAAGACTGCTTTCTGCTTGCTTAACTGAGGTATTTACATGTAGAGCTGGTGAACAGTTAAGTAGTTCCAAATGATAATTTAAACTGAATGGTCTCTAGGAGGAAATAAGCACCTTTTAAGCAAAGTGTGATATTCTGCAGGATGAATGTGGACTTAAATTCAGCATGGTCCTATAAGTATGTCATTATTGCTAGAATACAGAAAATGGGTTACATCAAATCCATATTTATTCTGACTTACTGGTGTGCAAGTATTCCCTTCTACTCTCACCTGCCATTACTTCTTGCTGTTTAAATAGACTGCAATAGTGCTAAATATTCCTAAAACAGACACTGGGAAAAAAAAATGGAAAATCTAGATTCTCCAACCTGGGGAAATGCATAAAATACATGCAGCAAAGATGCACGTCTTACTATTTATTTAGACAGCTCTAGTTTACTGCTACTTGCAAGCCTCTATCTGCAGAGACGGTCCTTCTGCCATCAGTACTAACATGCTGCAAATTTCTGATAAGCCCAAGAGTGTTGTGACATCAAGAAAATCATGTAATAAAACACAAAAGTGTATAGACCTAAGTATTCTTCAGTAGCATGTAGTTACAGCTGCAACTTTTTTTCTTCTCTAGAACTGCCAGAAGCAGTTAAGAGCTCTGATTTTATTCTTAGGCTCACATCAGTAAATTGAAGTGCACATGACTGAGTCCTCCACAAACTCAAGTGGCAGACATTACTTCTGTCAACAGTCTTGTTCTCATCTTGGCAGATCTAAAAAACAACTCTTAACACTCAAACTACATCTAAATGTGTAGATTCTTAAAGATTGTATGCATGTGCTACTGACAACTGATGCTTGTAACAGTTTTAGTTCAGAAAGTTATGCAAAAGGCAATCTAAATATGTGTAAATATGTCAGTGAAATGTCTATGCTACACCTTTAGATTTGCAGCTTTTAATGAGAGCTGCTGATTTTTGTGTTGACCTACACATACAAACTGTCTTCTGCACACTATACCCTAAGTAATGACATTGAAAGAACTACCTGATTTCTAGGAAGTGTTTGGTCTGAAGTTGGTTTCACAGAATTCATAGAATCACAGAATTGTAGGGGTTGGAAGGGAGCTCAAGAGATCATCAGGTCCAACCCCTATGCCAAAGCAGGTTCCCTAGAGCAGGTAGGCATCCAGATGGGCCTTGAATATTTCCTGAGAATGAGACTCAACAACCTCCCTGGGCAGCCTGTTCCAGTGCTCCATCACCCTCACCATGAAGAAGTTCTTACGCATGTTGGTGCGGAACTTCCTGTGATCCATCTTGTGGCCATTGCCCCTTGTCCTGTCCCCACCAAGCACTGAGAAGAGGTTGGCAAAATCCATCTCCCACACTTAAGGTATTTATAAACATTAATAAGATCTTATTGATCTTCTCTTTTCTCATCAACATGGTCGTTAATAAGATCAATAAGATTTAGGGAGTTCTTTAAAAGAAGGCTTTAAATATGTACGGTAAATTATATTTTTTCTCTTCTAGGAATTGGCTATGCCATGTCACTGCTGGGGCCTGCTATTGGCTATGTCTTAGGAGGACAGCTACTTAATGTTTACATTGATATCCAGATCCCAGAAAGGTGAGAAGTCCTTTTGTTTTTTATTTTCATTTGCTAATTAGTTGAAGATTTTTAAGAATTTTCTTCACTTGAGGAGAAACTATTTTTGTTTGGAAGATACTGCATTTTCATGAACTTAATGTAAGGGGTAGGGTGCTACTATTTCTAAGCTGGGGGATAGTTTTCTAGAAAAATTATCAGTTGACAAATAGTCCCCAGCTCAGAAAGTAACATTTTGCATTGTAAAACTGTCCAGACTGACAGCTTCATTTATATTTTCATTTCCTGTATTTTATGTAGTGGCCCTCATACAACTCAGTGATTATCAAGATTCTCTCTTAAAGACAGCCTTTGTCAGTGCTTTAATCTGCTACAGGATCTTGAAAACATGCCCAAATAGTGGTCTTCAAATCAGAATGAATTTGAACAATGAATTGTAAAGCTGTATTGGGTGGAATGCAGTGTTATTATAACAGAGCTGATTAATGTGCTTACTACTCTTTCAGCAAATAAGAAATTTAATACATTTAGAAGACAAGAAAATGACAATATTCAAAGGCTGTTGTCATATCTATTATTAGAAAAATAATTCCAGCTTGCTGACATCTGAAATTACTGGCTTGAGTTCATAAATGGTAAACCTACTCTTTGTAAATTATTTTTCCAGTACACAGATAGACCAAGATGACCCACGCTGGCTTGGGGCATGGTGGATAGCATTCCTTGCATGCTTTTTTGCAATTTGGTTTCTGATAATACCATTTTCATGCTTTCCGAAATACCTGCCAGGTAAATAATGTGTGCTTATTTGGTGTGTTTTGGGGTTTTTATTCCTCTGATTATTTTCTTTATATATTTTGGCTAAAACCTGATAATATATAGTTTCCAATATGTGGTCTTTAAAATGAGAGGAATTGGCTAGAGAGGCTCTTGAAAATATTGAAAGTACTGATGGGGGGGGTGGGGGGTGGTAGGGGGAAGGGAGGAGGTGAGAATATGTATAGTAGGACTGGAAACAGGTAGAGTGTGGAAATCTATGCCCAAAATTTGAAAGAAGCTTGCAGCTAGGCTTCCAGGACTGTGTTTAAAACTATGGAGTTCGCACCAAGAATCACAGGTAACACCTATTGACTTTTGCATTGTAGTCTTGGCTATGGGTAGAATATTAAGAAAGCATGAATCAAAATATCCCAGAACAGTCTGTTTAAAAATAACAATTTTAATACATTTTCTGCATAGGCAGAGTTCCTTGGAAAAACATCTAAAGAAACTTATTTACTATTTACTATGTGGAAGGAGAAATGATGGAGGATAAGGAGCAGTGAAGCAGGGAACCGGGAAATGTGAGGATAAAATATTGAATGGCCTTCATGGTGATCTGAAATGCTTAGGATACCCCTGATAATCTCTTAATACAGCCAAGGCTCTCAAATGGAAGTATGATTCCTTCAGCCATTTCTTTTTTCCACAGCAATAATGCATTGATCTTTTTACGGATCAGTACCAATACAATATTCCAGAAGTCTTGAGGTGTCTGAGCTGGCTTTTCCATGGAAAGGAAACATGAATTGCATTTTTTTTTCCTGACTTTAGGTCTATGAACACTGTTATAAAATTTGTCAATAAATATGCCCTTTTGTAGGAACAGCAAAAATACAGGCTGAAAAAATCTCTGAAACCCACAATGATGGAAGTGAGGCACTTGTTGAAACCAAGAATATTGGAAAGAGTTTTAAAGACTTCCCTGTTGCTCTTTTGGTAAGAAAATCTGGAATTTACTAAAACTGATAGTATTTGGAGAATGAGTTTTTTTTCAGATTTTACATGTGTTTATAAAGGCAATTGCTTCTTCGTGCTGTGACAGGGAAGTTTCCAGTGCTGCTGAGAACAAATTTCTTCATTTTTTTGATGCTTGAGACTGTTAAAGGTTGAAAAGCATATTAGTGAAGTTCATGGAAGCATCTGCTTTAAAGTGGCATTTAGTTTATAAGGTACAACAATGAAATTGCCTGAGTGTTTTGCTTATCTTTCTCCATACTTTCTCCATAGATCCTATTGAAGAATCCAGTGCTTATGAGTCTAATAGTAGCTAGTTCTTCAGAAGCATTAGTTGCCACTGGCTTTGCCACGTTTCTACCAAAGTTCATTGAAAATCAGTTTGGAAAGACATCAAGTTTTTCAGCAACTCTTGGAGGTAATATGTTGTGGGTTTTCTTGTTTGCTTGCTTTTTCCTCAATTTTTAAATATTATAGTGAAGCAGTTATTAATGTTATAGCTTGGAGATGATGTAGGACATCTTATATTTGTCTGAGACTTTTGTGAATATATTTATACGAAAACAATAGAAATTCAGTTTTCCACAGCAGAAACAGTAATTTTAAGCTATTTATGCCTGTCTGAGGAAAACCTTGGTACTTAATTCAAGGTGGAAATAAATTTCTGTGCAGCAGAAACTGTAACTTACAACTTATTCCTCTGTTTTGGTGAATAGCATTTAATTTTCCTTATTTAAAATCAGCTGAAGGAGCATGAAGCCTTAGTCACTGTCACTTATTCTTATTATCTGATAGGCAGAAGAAATAGGTAGAAAATGGAAGGCTATGAAAAGCTGATCATTGCAGAAATAAATGTGATAACATGAAAAAGCTGCACTAGGTAGGATCACATGAGTAAATGACACAATTATTTCTAAAGGATAGCAACCATATCGAGGCAGAAAGGCAAATGAATACTTGCAAGTGTCAGACTTCCTATTTCTGGAACATCTTGCTACATTACTTCAGCTGTATAGTGCCGCAATATAAACATATGGTAGTTGAAATGTTCTTTGTCCAACAACATTTAGGAGAGACTGAGTGACTTACTCCTCCTCTGGATAGTACTAGATAATTAGTACTATTGCTTCTCAGTCATTGATTCAGAACAAAGTATCTGCAAGTTTTACATTTAAAAAAAAAAAAAAAATAATAAATTGGAATGCATGCTCAACTGTTAAACATCATTACCAGTGATGTGGGAACCAAAGTTCCTTTTTTCCTTTACACCTTGCTTTAATTTATTTTAATTTGAATTAAATACTGATAGTGTTAATCCAATATACAGTTGTAAAGAAATGCCTGTGCTAATGTTGAAAGCCAGCTGCACCTGAACTAATGTTGATAACACTCAGACTAGTTAGTTCAATGACTATTAACTATTTAAATTCTTTTGACTATGTGCATCTGTGGCTGTACAGTTCTGCAACTCTAACAGAAGTGTCTCTAAAACTAGCTGTCTCAGCTCAGTGCAAATTACATCAATGAATAGCGTTTTACTGTAGATTAGCCATATATATAAATACTTGGTTATCTATCTAGAGTCTTAATAGTGCAAAGAGGATGAATACATATCAATTAATGCAGCAAAACCGGCACACCTAGGTCTTGAAGAACTTGATTTAAGTTTCTGTAGATGCTTCATTGTCTTGTGCTGCCTGTTTTAATAACAGAACATAATTCTTATTATAAGAAGTTTATAGCACAAATGTATAACAAAGATAGATATGAAAAATACAAAGAAGCCATGTATTATCATTTTCTATTTTCATAAAGTAGCCTACTGTAGTTCAGAGATTCCTGCACAGAATGCATTACAGTTAAGTAATCTAGGTTTGCTGTATTGAACTTTGAATTTGTACATCTATAAATTACACTGTCAAGCTGAACTTCTGGAAAGACTGAGGTAATGTAAGGGTAGAAGAAATGACTTTCAGTGAAACTATTAAGTTACTCATGCTGAGAGGTTCTGGTAGGATGGTTTGAAAATGACATCATGTGGGCTGCATCTTAAGAGGCAGGTAACTATTGTGATGTTTTTTTTATGCCTAACATGAAAATGCTTTCTGAAGTACTTCACTAATTATGTCTTGCACTCTTGTGTAATTGCTGGTGTCTTGTTTTTCTCTAGGGCTTGTATTAGTTCCAGCAGCAGCACTAGGCCAAGTCATAAGTGGCATCTTGGTATCCAAGTGCAAAATGGATTGCAAAAACATAATCAAGTTCATGATAGGCACTTATTCAGTGGCTCTACTGTTAAACACAGTGTTTTTATTTGCTAAGTGTGGGAATGAACCTTTCGCAGGTGTCTCTGAAACATATGATGGGTAAATATATTTTAATGCACTCTTGGGGTTAGTGTTAATGTTTAAAATAAGTAAATTATGTCACAGAATACAAAACCTTTAAAAATGTCATATCACTTTGCCTTGATGTAGGAAAATGAAAGTTTTATTTAAAAAAAAAAAAAAACAACAACAAAAAAACAACTCTAAAACCTTGTTCTTGGACTCTGCATGAAATAGATGAATAAGAGAATGTAAGCACTTAAAATGTTCTGAGCGGACTGGTCCTCGTGGAACAGGAAGGGTGGAGGGATGGGTACCTGCTTCTGTAGCTAGTCTAGTTGTAGTAGAAATGGTATAAATTAGAACTAGTTTTGTTTGTTTAAAACAGTAACAAGTTTTTTGTGTATTGTTTTGTTACTCAGCTCTTTACAATCTGGACAGCTCTTTCCTGAAAGGAGTCTGTCTGCAGCAGCTTCATGAGGGAGCACTGAGGGGCACTACAATTTAAATAAATTTCAGTTTGCAAGCTCTTCCCTAAGGAAAAAGTTATTGTAGTGTCTAATATCTGAAGTGAGAGGCAGAATTGTTATGCAAAGGCAATATAGGTTAGTGACTGAAGCAGAATAACAAAACAGGTAGAATACCATGGTTAAGAGAAATGACTCAAAATATTTTTAATTAGCATGTACAGGGAGGACTCTTCTAAACAATATGTACTTCTCTATCCCATAAAGAATACATTTCTCATCACTAATGAGAATACAGTCAATCATTTGTTTCTAGATCTTTATAAAAATTAACTCTAGGATGAATGTTCTTCCTGTTCCTGTGAATAAAGCTTACTCTGGAAACAAGTGTGGCAGTAGGAAAATGTGACGGTAAAAATGAAGCAAGATTAAAAGATATTTTCCTCAAGAATAAGTATGTTTTAAGATAATGTAATTCTAGAAATCCTTCAGCACTAAATGCACATGATCCATGTGCACCAGCATAGGGAGTGTATTATATAATATGTATTATCATGCCTTATTAAGGAATTAACTACAAAATTGTGAGTTTTAAATTCTAATATAGCCTTAACCAGTAAACACTTCTGTAAAGCGAGCAATACTTAAACACAGAGGAGAGCTAGCTGTGCCAAAACAGACAAGTGGTCAGTTACTCCCTCAATTCATAACAGAGGCATCTCCAACTGCTTGAGGATATGCCAAAGAGCCAGAAGATATGCAAAATGCTTCCAAGATGGCTGCAATAACAGAGCATGAGCAGTGCAACTGAATGAATAACTTCTCAGTATTTCAATGTTGTCTACCCAAATCTCCTGTTTTAGAAAATGGTTAGGTCATCATAGCACTTCTACAAAGGTAGAATCTGCTCTGTTCCAAAAGCCTTTTCACCCCAGTGGAATGGGGAAGAGGATCTTTCCATTTTGCAGGTGCCATACTATAAAATGCACCATAAAGATGTAGAAGACTGGGGGATGGACATGGAATTGGTTTTGATGTCTCTACAACAAATACATGCGGGTAATACTTCTTAAAAAAAAAAAAAAAAAAAGGTAAAGTTCTAATCAAAAATTAATCTTGTATGGTTTCTTCACTTGATATTAATCAGGCTTTTTGACTAGTTTTGAATGAGCGTATAATAATAGAACAGTAAAGAAGAATCAGATCTTACTCATAAAGGCAATTAAGTGCACAAATTTCATAGGTATGAAAGTTACCAATACTCTTAGGTCGCATAAACATAACTGGGATATGATTTGGGGGGGGGGGGGGCGGGCCATAATAGCAAAGAGTGACATGAAAGAATGACCAGATATTTTTAATGTTTGTCTTTTAGGTAAATGTGAAAACTAACTCAGATAACTTTAGGTTAACAAGTCAAAAATTCAGAGGCCTCGAAGGCAGTAATGATTGGATGACAGGCTTCTGATTCTGCAACAGTTGTTTTTTCTTTTTTCTTATTAAGAGGATACATTCTGCTTAAACTCTGCACAGCATGTACCTGAAACCGTCATGGGATGCTGATTATGTCTCTATATCAGAGTTATGCACTGTCCTGATGAGTAAAACCTGCTGTATGTATATATGGCAAAAGTATCTTAGAAGTGTATCCCCTGTTTCTGCAGACTTTTTAAGGTGTTAAAAGGATTGGCCCAGGAAAGTCAGGTACAACTTTTGAGGAGAGAGTAAATAAGTGCCATCATACCTTAACCATTCCTTTATACTTCATCTAGATGGCAGACTGAATAAAACAAACTTCACACTGGTGACTGGAATGAAAAAAAAAAAAAAAAAAAGAACTTGAAAGTCTAAGTTATTACTCATTTTGATTATATCCTTACAACTTGCTATAACAAATGTAATCACAGGCCTTTGAATACACTGACACTTAAAACATTGCATTGCTTTAGGGTATGAAAAAATGCTAGCAGGAAGGTGGTTTTAGTCACTTCATACCTGCGGAAACTAGGATGTAAACTTGTGGAAAGCTTTTTATAGTTACATATTGAGCAAAATAATTAATACATTGCTGATCATTGAAGAGGTTGTACAGGAAATAGAATGTGAAATTATTAATGTTGTCACTAATACATATATATTGTGAATAATACATAATCATTTTATGTCCAAAGTTAATGATCAACTAGCAAAAGGTACAGCTGTACTGATTTTCATTCTAAGTTAAATGCAGTGAATTTGGTTTAAGTTTTGCATAACCTTAGCAGTTATGAAGTTGCGACTGTGTTGCTGTAGACTTTTTTACAACAGTTTAGTGTTAACCAATCCTGAAATAACTATCCACTCAGTATCCATTATCAACAATTGTTCAGTTTTTATCTAATTCACTGTTACCTATTGGATTTTAGTTCTTTCAAGATAAGACCTCCATCAGAATGAGTAGCACTGATATAGTGCTAGTTCTGAACTTCCTTTTCGTGAAGGAATAAGCAGCTGAAATATGTAGTGGTAATTAAAAAAACTTAAAAGCTTGTGGAAAAATAGCCAAGTGTTTGACCTTTACAATAGCTTACATATAACTTATATTAAATAGCATATGCTACTGAACAAATGATTCTGAAATAATAAATTTTGAGGGTGTTCTGAGAGTTGACTTGGCAATTGATGTAGATGAACTTTTTTGCAGAGACATTGAAGAAATCCTTTATGGCAAACATTCCATTTATATTGAAAAATAGCTTGGTGGTGGTTGTGAGGGAGCGTTTATGTTTTGTATGTTTGTATGTTTAATAGCAGAAGCACATGAATACTGGATTACTTCTGAGCTCCAATGTTAATGAACAAAGTGTATTGCTTTTAATAGTCCTCAGTGTTAACTGTGATAAGATGTACTATTAAATTAGATTATAAGCATAATGAACATGTATGGTTTAATCTAGTATACGCTTCAAGGAAGTGTTTTTGCCACACGTGTTTATCTAGTATTTCTTTAAACTTGAAGGAACAGAAATTTGATTATTTCTGATAATTCCCACACAGCTGTGGGACTCCTTGTTTTGTTTTCTATTACAGAACACACAAACTGTAGAGCTTTTAAATAACTTTACATCCTTATAGTGCTGTGTTTCTCCAGAGGGGAAAAAAAAAGCTGCTAGAACAAGAATTTCAATTTCATAGGAACCTATGTAAATGAAACTATTTCTTCTGTATTCTAATTTTTCTCTGAGAGTACTTCAAGTTTCGGTCCTCTTTTTTAGGTCAGGGAAGTTAGACATCAGCACATGTGGACAGAGGTCATATGTTCTCATTCACTTGATAAGAAATTTCTGGGCTTGATAAATGTCCTATACTAATAAGGCACTGTATGAATAAACTAGTGATTAGTAAATTACCTGTGAATTTGCTTATGGTGCACTGGGGTGCTTTAAACCAGAGCAAACTGATTCTTGATTCTTCCTTATCTGAAGAATGAGCTAGCATGACGTGGTAGTGCTCAACTGTACTTTGTTACAAAATAAGTACATAAGTAGATATGATGTCCCTCATACTCCATGTGCAGTTTGAATGCAATGCAACTAATCAGCTTAATTCCTGGAAAAAAAATGTTTCTGTTCTTAGTTTTTATGACTATATTAAAATCTTTTTAAGGATCTTAGCTTTGAGGCAATGAATCTGAAACTTTCAGATTACAGAACAATATTTCAGCTACTGACTCTCAGAATCCTGTTTTCAGCTGACTGAACTCATAACCCATGAAGCTTCCGTGCTTATTATGTGCACCACTATTAGAAAATCAAAAGGCATAACTGGAGAAAATAAAAACACTTTAATACATAATGTCTTCCTACATATCAAGTTGACTTTATATTAACAATATATTGACAATATATTGGGACCACTGCAAATGTAGGCCATAGCATGGTTGTACTGGAAGCAAAATGCCTAAATCAAGAATGGTTGTAATAAGCAAGAGAGAAACTCTATTCTTATTTACTTATTCTCTAAACAGCCAGGGAATATGCTTAAGGCTAAGAATTTAATGTCATGGCATCCTGCATTTACTGTGTGAAGGCATCTGGGGTCTGGAACAATGTAGATGCCTGCAGAGCAGGGTTGAAAACTGTAGAAATGCAATTGGTTTGCAACTCGATTTGAATCCAAAACAACAAAAAACCTGGAATATGATTAATAGACTAAATGTCACCAAATACTGGGTTTAATCTTGCTGCATTTTTAAGACCTTACAACTCAATTTATTCAGTTTAATATGTATGTGGGAGAGTGGAAACAGAAGAGCTCGGCTAAGACATGGAGTTTTCATCTGTTTTGTGAGTGTATTTTGGAGAAATAATATATGGAAGTAATAATAGCACAAAATAGCTACATGCAGAATAAATGGGAATTTCCCCTAGAGTTGTAGCTACTAGGAATATTGGCTTGTTTCTGAACAGTTTCTTGCATAAATAATCTGAACTAAATATTTTGAGATTTATTATCCTATAAATACTGTATTGCTTATTTACATATCTGCTGGTTTTATTTCTTTATTAAAAGTCTATTTACCTTCCAGAACAGGCATGCTACATAACTTAACAGCACCTTGCAATGCTAACTGCAAATGCTTGCGTTCTACATACTACCCAGTTTGTGGCAGAGATAAAGTCCAGTACTTTTCCCCATGTTACGCAGGATGTGCATCATCTCTTCTTACCAACATGAAAAAGGTAATTTATCTTATGCAGGTAGCTGACCTGGTCTGTTTTTTGTTTCATATAAAATGTATTAAATGTGGAAAGCATTCTTCCCTTAGTATACCAGTAAATCACAGTATTTCTGAAACTAAGTGGTAATTACTACAGGAAAAAGTGATGTGGACTGGAAGCAAATATTTATCAGTAGGATGAATGTTGATATGCTTCTCACTTGTGCAGTGTCGCTTCTACTAAACTTCCTACTCTGAAAATACATCAGACCTGAATTTACTTTGAATAAAGTTGGCAGTCAGAAAAATAGAAATCAGCAACTGCCTTGACATTAAGATGCAGTACTTACCTAGGTCTCTAAGCATAATATAATGTTTATTGTATGCATGGTGATCTGTTTCTGTGTTTGCAAACCTTGAATGTCAGTTTGGTCTGGTGGTATGCCATGAATGCAGTAAGCCAAAGCCATGAGAGTGGTGGTTCTTACCTAGACTTTCCAGAATTGAGTCTTTTGTGGTTGTCTCTACTAGCACAAGAAATTATTGAGAAGGGTTGTAGGCAGATAAGTCTTTGAAATGTAGGCAAGAAAAGGATGATGGTGAGTGACTACTTTCTGGTGAATGACTGAACACTTTAAATTCTACTTTTTTTTTTTTTAAAAAACAAATGAGTGGATTTAAATGAAGAAAATGAAACTATCCCATTTGTTCACATCCTTACAAAAGCAATCCATTACTTCTGTTATTTTCCACTTAAATTTTTGAGTAGAGAGCCCTTCTTTTCATGTCAAGTACAGTCTGCTGTGAAAACCAGCTTGTTTATAACCAAGACTATAGAGACAGATGACCTGAGACTTTCTAACAACTCTGAAGAATGTGGACTGTTGCATTTCTTAGTTTGTTCTCCTGCTGTAACTAGATAACTTTTACTAAGCCTGAAGAATGAGGCTTGAGGAAATAGTGGCATAAATAGATTTGAATCTAAAGAGTGAACACTGTTGTAGTGTAACAACTTTTTTTTGTAGTTAAAGTTGCTTGGATTAAAACTTTTCAATTGTATAGAAATAATCAAGGAGCTTTGCTTAATAAATAAGGTAAGAGTTAACACATGCTAACTTCATTACTGGAAAAACACTTTCTGAGAACCATGCTAGAGATTGTTATAAGGGTACTGCAGCATTTGTCAATACTTTGTTTAGAAGTAAAACATTGCAAATGAAACACTTCTTTCACCTTGGGAAAAAAAAAGGACACTCTAACCACTGAGACCCTAAATGGTGTTTATAATATCTGTGAGGAGTTTTGTTTGAAAATCATATATTTTTCACAATTACATGTAAAAATAAAACCAGGTTTCAAGACTCCAAAGCTTGCCCCTTCCTAATTATAAACAATGTTTGGTGCTGATTACCTTTACTTATGGATAATAGGATTTGAGTGTGAAAGCTAGCTTTTCAAGTTTTATTTTGCTGGCCTTTCTTAATGTCATGTATTGCATATGACTGTGGCTCTAGCTGTAGGATCTCCTTTAGTTTTATGCCTTTTATGTTTGTGTTTCAAAACTTGTTACCTAAAAAATAGACTGTCACTGTTTTTTTATATCAGAAAACAGACATGGTTGCTGCTCAGGTTAGCTGGATCAGTCAAGTTGTGCTGAACCAGTTTTAAAAATGAGGTTTACCTGTTATCTGATCATGAGGAAGTATACTGTTTCCCATAATGTAAAGTTTACTTTCCTTGTATTCAGTGGCATGCAGACATACTGAACATCTACAATGTTACTGTCACTCTTTGTTTTTAGAGCTAAATTTTGTCTTAAATTATTTATAGGCTTACTACAACTGTTCCTGCATTGGGAAGCCAAAAAGAGAAAATGGTTCAGAAGACATTCTCTATGAAGCTATACCTGGGAAATGTCCAACACGATGCACAGTTTTACCTTTATTTCTGATCTTCTTCTTTTTTGCTGTTGTTTTTACGTTTATGGCTGTTACTCCAACAACTGTGGCCATTCTCAGGTAAGTTTTTGGGCTCAGAGGAAAAAAGCATGTTAGTGAAAACTCTGATCAGTGAAATCTTTTAATTCATTTAGTTTTGGAGTACAGATTCAAACCAATGTGCAAGGGGATTTTCTATTGTAGTATTTTTGCATAAAGCAGGCAGTACTTGAAGCAGAAGATAGTCATGTCACTGTTTACTATCTCTATAGTTACATTTGCTTAGCAGATACTGTTTGAATACATAAAAATAACTTTTTCCAACTTGTAGCAAAAGTAAAAAGCTCCCTTTTTCATGAGAGCATTCTTTTGGCTGCTTCACTGATAAGAACAAAGAGTAAACATGCCATGTGCTTAGGTGAAGACAGTAGTCAACTACCCTGTGTATGTAGTTCCAGTTTTTCAGGTTTTATGAATAAACTAATAAAACAGTCAATAGGTACTTAATTCTCACTCCTTGACTCCTATCTCTATTGGGTTCTGTTGTACAAAATTGTACTGACAGGAACTATAGACTACCTATCATATTAATGTTGTAATAGGGGGATTCTATGACAGTCATTTATATAAAACCTGACAGCATGTATGTGTCTGTTAACTGCTGTCTTGGCTGCTTTTCAGATTCCCTAACACTCATATACATGAAAGCTAGATACGCTTTTTTTTTTTTTTTTAGTGGAAGTAGAGCTGTTTCACTTTATGTTGAATTGTGACTTGTTCTTCCAATATTTGCGGAGAGAAAATATTCATGATGAATAGACATGCATACTATTCACATGATGTTTGGGTGAGGGGGAGCGGTTATTTTTTGTCAAGTTTCAGGGTGGGGGTGGGATGAGGAATGATATTCTGCAATTGTACTTTGTAGACTTTGTAGTAATCTCCTTTTTAGGGTTGGTGTAAACCTGGGCTTAAGAACTTGTCCTGTTAGTCTGGAGACAGAAGAGTTACATGAGCCTCAGAATTGAGTTGACAATTTTATTCTGTTAATTCTAAGCAGTAACATTTGGAATTTGGAATCTTTATATAAACTGAAATGGTGAAACAGTTTCTGATGAGAGGACTGTAAAGCAGTTAAAATGTTGAAATAATATAAATAGCTAAATATGAGTTAAATGACTATAGTGTATTCTATGTCTTCAGCAAGCTTATTCTGTACACATCGAAGTGTAAATCTAGTTGTTTGTGACAGTATTCAAGTGCTAGAAATTAACACCCACGCTATGCATGACTGCTCATTCTCCTACCTGTGTCTGCCTTTTATGGGTAAGGGAATCCTAACAGTGGCTGGTGCTAACTGCTCATTTTAGATGTACTTCAATATACATGCTACAGAATGAGTAAACAAAATGCAGCAGAAACTTAGTTGTATAAAAGAGGTAGATCAGGTTGTGTTAATCTTTGTGTAGTATCTTTAAGACATTATCAGGAGAAAATGTTTGCTGCTAAGGAAATATCTGAAAGAAATGGGTAGGAGGTAAATTCTACTAGTTATGTTAGAAATGATATTGACTTCTATAAGATAGTCACCCAACCTTATAATTAATCACTTCTGGCCTATGTAAAGGTTATAAGGGTGTTGTGCTGTAGCCTAGTCTCAATTCTGTATTTCTTCTTCAGGCACAATAGCTCAGGATTAACATTCTGGCACTGGCCTTAAATCCTTTGTTCTGTGGAGATGTTCAGCAGTGTATCAGGGTGCTGCTAGTAAGCTAGATTTTTACTTATTTTTTTTTTTTAACTTCAGTTCCTTTAACCTTCTATAGGAATTGCTTTTATATTTATATATATAATATTCATTGGTCAAAGAATCTCTTAAAGTCCTTTAGTTATTTGTTCTGCACACAGGATATCTATTACCCTGTTAAAATAATATATTAGGATAAAACATTTGCTGAGGAATATAGCTGAGAAATGGAACAGTTAAAAACTTGTTTTCTGTATTAAATTGCATCTTGTTTACAGATGTGTGCCAGATAAACAGCGTTCATTTGCTCTTGGAGTACAGTCAGTATTTCTACGACTACTGGGTATGACTTTCTTGTTGAAACTCCTGTTTCTCGATCTCCTGACATTTTTCTAGACTTCAATGTGATGTATTAAGCTTTCAGAGGGGTGTGTAGCAGCCTCTTATTGGCTTAGAAAATGCTCTTGTTAGAAGGCAAATGCTATCAGAATTCAAATTCGTCTTAAATAGGTATGCATGTCCATTTTAGCCTTTCTTATTATATGCAAGAGCAAAATGTCAGTAAATGTCATTCAGCAAAAGGCACCTTCTGTCACTTTCTCCAAAAGGAAGCACACTCTAAAGGTTGATGCAAATTTTACTAAGAACTTGAACTGCCTGCAGTGACCCTAGCTAAAGAAGGCAGCAACTAACAGCATTACTACTGATAGGATATTTCTGCTATAGGCTTTATGGATCATGCAGGGACCTTAGAGGACTTGTAGTGATGACATAGCTTCATGTTTCCTGAAGAAGAGCTTAGGCCTTGAGCAGGTTAGGTAGACATGCAGTGATGTACCTCAAGTGTTTATAGAAAAACTGGCTATAACAGGATGCAAACCATTTGTGATTTATAAAGCATTGCTGTGATAAAAATCACACAAATGTAGTGAATTCTAAGCAGGAATAATATTAAATGACACTCATTCTACATGAAACTTTTCCTAGAAGCTTGACTACATCAGAGTAATAGGAAAATAATATATAATCGAACACATTATCATAACAATATTTTGTTCCTCTGCATTTGGAACAGGTTAGTGTGTGTTACACAATGGGACTTTCTTTTCCTTCAGTTAAAGTCCTACTTCAATAATTACCTGTTTTATCCCCTAATTTTAATCACATTTTTCCAATGAAAACTGAAAAATTATGAAAAGCTCAAGGCTTTGAAAAAACTTGCTTGGTAAAGCTGGAGCTGTGTATGTAACAAATTCTGTGCATCCTACTTATTCACGGAGATCAGTTGAAGAGATGCTTGCTTTGTAATGAATACAAGCGTTTTAACTGAAGTCATGGAGCTTAGCTTTAGTGTGTGGCTCTCCCACCTTAATTTCCCCACCAGCCTGACATTTCACAGTATGCATTAAGATCAGATAAGACTACTCCAAACACTTCAACATGTTGCCATGTTTTTTTAGGTACTATCCCTGGACCAATTTTGTTTGGTGTTGCAATAGATAACAGTTGTACTCTGTGGGATATTGATGAATGTAAAACTAAAGGAGCCTGTTGGGTATATGACAATGAAAGAATGGCATATCTGTTGATGGGCATAAGTAAGTGACTTATTTATATTAAATATATGTACAGGGTAATATGCTGACCTTGACTCCTAGAAGTTGTTTAAAACAACATTCAATTTTGTTGTCTTAGCAGTGTTCTTTAAAGAAAACAGCATCAGCAATAACATAAACCTTTGTTTTTCCTAAACAGAAAAAGGAAAATATTGGGGGAAGGAGCAAGACTCCACTAACTGGTTCTTTAAAAAAAAAAAAAAGCCTATACAAAAATTTAACCATAATATAAAATTGTTTTACTTCTCGAGTCTTTTTTTTAAATTGTCACATTTTATTTACTGAATGTTAAGGGCTTAGTACACCTTTCAGTCTGAACTATTTTGGCTTGCTGACAGCTTAAGGTGTAAGAGTACCTCTTTTCATATTTCATTTCTTTTTATTCAATTAACAACATGAAAATCTCTGAACAGTAGACAATTTTTTCCCAACTTGTCTAACATGCTGCTCCTTTCAAGGGTATGTATGTTTGGGGGATGGAAGGCAGGCTAAGCTCACATTTGTGATAAATGCAGTTGTCATATCTTCTAGTAATTGGGGTACTTAAAGTGCATAAACTGAACTGCTAGCATCTAATCTTTAAACTGAAAATCAAAAGTTTCAACTTCAGGTTTCAGTATCTCTTAGGCATATTTCAGTGATAGAATATAATCCCACATATGGTTGGTCAAAACACCAGTCAGCACCACTGGTGAGTAAGTTGAACAGCTTTTTAAGGTAGCTGAGAAAGAATACTTATCAGGCCTGTTGTACATGGGCAGTTCTAGTTTGTGGCAAATAGAATACTGATGCAACAAAGAACAGTAGTGAAGCAAGAAATAACAAAGAACAGTAGTGAAGCAAGAAATAACAAAGAACAGTAGTGAAGCAAGAAATAAGGAAGACATGCACTTTAGGCTAGAATGGGTGAAGAAATACAGAACTGAAGTAATGGCAATAGCAGCTGCTGCAAGCAAGATCCAACAGGCAGATGAGAGGTCTAAAGTCAGTTGAAATACCTACTATACCTGCCCTTTGCACATCTAAAACACACTGAAATTCATAGTATCAATTAAAAATCCAATTAAAATCTTACAGTATAATTCAATGTGTGAAACTTTATGAATAGCTGAAATGCTTTTGTTTCAATATTGAAGGACTCTTCTGTTCTTTGTATTCAGGTGCTGCTTGCAAAATCGTCTCAATCATCTTTGTGATCATGGCAGTATTTTTGTATAAGCCTCCACAAACAAGTCCAGCCCTGTCACAAAAGGATTCAGAAATGGTGGCTGCTATACACACATAAATTGTGAGAAAATCAGGGAGTTTCAAAAGAAGCCAGTAAGAGTAAGCACTGTTACGATACTTATACCAAAGTTCCTGTACAACATTAAATATAAAAGATAATATTTAATTCTTGAACTTTACACTACACTATCTGTGAATGTGTATAGTGTTCTTTAATTTGCTGAATGTGATATTTAGTATTCCATTCTGTATATCCAAAAAAAGCCCTTATATTTCTAGTCTAATTTGGAATGTTGAAGGGAAACAAGGTAGAATATTCCAATCAAAAAATGGCAAAAATAAGCTGAACTGGACTGACTGTGAGTCACATTTTCCCTGCTTATATAGTAATACCTAAGGGAGGAACTCTACTGGGAGAAAATGTGGAACTTGGTATATTAAAGGGAACTGTCAATGTTTAAAATGGGGATTATTTTATGTGCACATTGCTGGGCTACTACTTCAGATATGGATTTTGGCTGTAGATACACTTGAGAGTGTGCAAGTATGGACATGTTTTAAATATTTTTACATGTTATCCTAATGGCAATAATTCACTTTTTAGTATTTGTAGAAAACTGTAAAGAGTTATAGGTAGCTGCATTTGTGACAGCACAGTGTGTGTTAATTTAAGTGCCTTAGATTCTGTTTGAAATATATTCAGAAAATTTCTGTCAAGCTTCTTTCTTTAGGGAATGTCAACATTTTTCTATAAATTTTGAAAATAAAACCTATTTTCTTAACCTTCTCTGTATGCTGTGTCATTTCTATGTGAGTGAGTTGAGAAGCCTAGGAGTCAAAGAAAAAAACCTGGAAAAGAGCAAATAAGTATACCAGCATCAGAAACAGGAAAACATGGCTTTAGTTAGCCTGTTGACTTGTGTACCACATACTATTAAAGCTGTTTCTATTTAGCATGACAGATGTGACTTAGCCACTCTTGCTGGGTATTAAACTTCTACTGAAATATCTGCCTTCTGCCTTCTACTTCTGCCTTCTACTGAAATATCATTCAATATTGACTGGGTTGTTCTAATAAGCAATATTCTCTGTACTTGCTTTAGTTAATGTAAACCAACTATCTCATGCACTGGTAGTGCATGCCAGTTTTTTGTAGTGATGCGTACCCATCTTCTATGTTTACATGAACTCTACTTATTGACTCTATCAAAGCTTCAAACAAGTGCTATAACAAAGTTTTGTAGCAAAGGAGGCAGACTTCATCTGAGTCTCAAAATGTAGTGCTTAAACTAGTCAGATGTAAGTACACAACTCAAGAGAATCCCGCAGAGTTACTCCAATAGAGCTGTTCAAGGGGGGAGGGGGAAAGGAGGTTTGAGCGGAAGAAATGACTATAAAACCTTAAAGCACAAGACTTCATCTTTTTAAGACAGAGAAGAAAAATGGTAGAAGACAATAGAACTTAAGCTTTCTCTAGTTGAAAAACTCCTGATAACACAGCTGCCTTATGAATGGACTTACAGTGAGGTGGCTTACTTCCCTTGAAAGAAATAGTGATCTTCAAAGTTTGGGAATATGGCCTAAAATTTTGAATTTGCTTTCCAGCTTTGAGTTTCTTCATGTGAGGTATACTTACTTAACAGTAGTAAAGATGTGTAGTATGGTAGCTAAACTGACAAACTTTCTTCTCTTGGTCGGACTTCAGATGTGAGATCATAGCTTACAGTTTCTACTGGTTATCATGGTTGAGTGTATTACAAAATTTATCAGGCAGAGCAACAGGACCTTCCCTTTCTGAGGAAGTTATTAAAACTTAGTTGCTCTTAGTTGCTATTGGGGTGGTTATTTGGGTGGATAAGAAAGGAAGTATTGCTGTGGTGTAAAGTTACAGTTAAGGTTAAAAGCTGTTGCAACTTAGAATTCAACTTTTGACATGCTAAAGATAACATGGGCTGCTTAGGAAGACCAGCACAATAGACAGAAGGGAGACAAAATACATAGAACTGGGTAGATTTACTCATTTACCTTTTATCATAAAAACATTCAATTCTCTCTCCAAATAAAGAGACAAGAGCGGTAGATAGTGTGTTAAAGGTTTTACTGAATAAACGTCACCGATGAGCTGACAAGGTCTTTGATATTTAGATGGGGTGGTGGATTGAAAAACTGTCCCAGATAATGGGATTACGATGTACTCTCAGCAAGATCACAGATACTACAAAAGTATGATGGACCATCCAGAGGTATCAGGACAAGCTGGAGAAATGAGCACACAGAAACCTCATGAAGTTAAATGAAGGGAAGGGCAGAGTTCTGCATGAAGGGAGGAACAGTCCTATGTGTGAGTGTACAATACAGGGCAACCACCTGGAAAACAACTCTGCAGTGAAGGCCTTTGGTCCTATGGTAGGCAGTGTGATGAAGAAGCAGCAGTGCACACTTTCAGCAAAAGCCAACAAGGTCATAAGCTACATTAGGCAGAGCACTGCTAGCATTTTAAAATCTGCTCAACACTGGTGAGGCTGCAGTGCTGTCTAGTTTTGGGTTCTTCAGCCCAGGAAAGTTGCAAAATTGCTGGAGCAAGTGTGCTGCATGGCTACAAAGATGGCTAAAGACCTGTAGCATCTTTCATAGAGGCAGGCTGAGAGAGCTGGGGATGCTCTTGGCATAGAGAAGAATGCTTGGGGGATCTTACCAAGGTGTATAAGTATCTATCTGATGTCAGGGAATGAAAAGGAAGAAGCTGAACTTATCTCAGTAGTGCCCAACTGACTGGACAAGAAGCAATGGTCACAAACACATGAAGTTCCTTTTGAACTGTACAGGGATTGTGTGACAAGGTTTTGGTAGCGGGGGCTACCTCTCTGAGAAGAATCCAGCAGCTGCTCCATGTTAAATAAGGCTCAGTTTCAGCTGGCTCCAAAGGGACCTGCCGCTGCCCAGAGCTTAGCCAGTAAGAGATGTTGTTTGGGCCTCTGTGAGAGCAGATTTAAGAAAGGGAAAAACAAACAAACAAACAAAAAACCACTGTTGCACAACACCAGCTGGGAGGGCGTGGAGTGAGAACCAGCCCTGCAGCCCCCCAGGTGAGTGCAGCAGGAGGGCAGGAGGTGTTCCAGGTACGCAGCAGCAGTTACCCTGCGGCCTGTGCAGGGAGAGGCCCCTGGTGGAGCAGGCTGTCCCCCTGCAGCCCATGGGTCCCACATGGAGCAGATCTCCACGCTGCAGCCCACGGGTGGAGGAGCCTCCGGTGGAGCAGGTGGATGTGGCCTGGAGGAGGCTGCGGCCCATGGAGAGCCCCCACAGGAGCAGGCCCTGGGCCAGAGCTGCAGCCCGTGGAGAGGAGCCCACACAGGAGCAGTTTTATTTTTTACTATGAGGGTTGTGAAACGTTGGAACAGAGTGATCAGATGCTGTGGAGTCTCCATTCATGGAGGTATATAGAATCCAATTTGACGTGATCATGGATAACCTATGCTAGCTGACCTTCCTCAGGGGAGTTGGACTAGATGATTTCATGAGCCCCCTTGCAACTTACTTGGTTCAGTGATTTTCTGAAATAGTTATTGTGGCATTTGTTCCCCATTCTATATGATGTGTTAGATCTTTAACTGCTATATGGATTCTGGCAAGGGAAGACCTAC
>CM021797.1:56097604-56117708 GCA_011076525.1 Nettapus auritus | reverse complement strand
CCCTTTTCCTCAGCATCAACAGCTTTTCTGCTCAGGAGATGAGAAATCAAGAGCATCCAAACCTCCAGAAAATTAGATATATTCATTCTCTATTTTGGCTACGTCAAAAGGACAGGTTTACAGCATGTCCTACTGATCCATTCTGTGAAACATCATAGAAGAAAGTGAAATTTTGTGACATGCTGTATGGTTGAATCAACTGTAAAAACAAACAAACAAACAAAAAAACAACACTGGGACTGCTAGTACTGTTCATTAGTAAGCTATAGGTTGTCTCCCTTTCAAAATTTAAATGTAGCTGCTTCAGGGTGTTTTTTTTTTTTGTCTGTTTTGTTTTGTTTTGTTTTGTTTTCCATGAGATTTACCAGGGTGTGACAGTAGCTTCAGGCTAAACCTCTGATCCAAACTTAGCTCTTATGTTTCCTTTTATCTGAAAATCAAGACTGTTCTGCAGAGTCAATGATAATGATAAGAGAATCTCAGGCTGTATTTGTAGAGCTGAAGCTGGAACTCTGTTAAGCTAAGTTAATTCTTTGTATTTGAGTATGTCTACAGATTGTATGTATAGCTTAACACTGAAGTTCAGTGCAAAAGAACAGTGGCAAAAGAACATTCCTCCCAGCTTCATGAATACTGAGAAAGGGGAAAATGTGAATTTTATTTTGCATGTGACTATCATAGTTAGCATTACTTAAAACTGAATGTATAAATTCATTTGTATTCTCACCTTGCTTGCAATGTCTCTTTGCACATGACTATATGTACTTAAACAAGATGACCTGGAGTGGGCAAGGTGTAAGCATAGTACACCCTAGTGTTTCTCCCTAAGTCATGGACTGAAAGATGATTAGGAATGATGCAGCTTGCTAGATGCTTTTACATATCTGATGTTTAGTTGCTGACCATTACCGAGGTGGTAGGAACTGGCATTGTACTGCTTCTTGATCTAAAGCAAGTTAAAATTAGATCAGGTGTAAATGTACTTAAGAAAATTAATGAATTTTATTGAAAAATTACTGAAAATATCTTTTAGCTCTGAAAGTCTTCAAAAGGTTTGTGGATTGAGTAGTATTTCAGTTTTGGAATGAACGTATGTGAAATACTTTTGTAATGTTTTGTTATAGAAGGAAAACAAATTTTTAACTCCCCCTCCTTTTATTTATTTATTTATTTATTTTTGCCTGTAGATGTCTCTGTTTCTGTTAACAAAAGTCAATTTTGGAATGCTGAGAAGAAAATATGCAGCTTTTGCAGAAATATTCAGCTTATGGAAGCATGGCTGCTGTCTTTTGTCTGTGTGATTTCTTGTGTGGATTTCTTGTTGTGGTAAAAATATGAATATGCTTGTTTATGATTTTTTTTTCCTGACACATTTATACAGCACTCTATGCAACTCTATTTTTATATGGATTCTTTTATATCTTTTTCCCCAAAGACAAAATATCCTCAAGCAACAAGGATCAGTTTCAGTTTGGAGAAGCTTTACAAAAATACAGAGAGAGCCAATGAATCTTGTATCTCAGTAGTAAAGATGAAAAAAGCTGAAATACATTATATGTGTGCATCTCCCATAGCATATATACCCAGAAAGAGTGAGTCTGCTGCTTTACAGAGGAGTCTTACAAATTAGGGCTTCCTTCATCTCTATGCAATGTATGCATTTCAAATTTGTAATATGAGTGCTGGTAACTGGTTAGACAATTACACCTCCCCAGCCCACTGAATACCTTAGTAAATGGAAGTCCAGGGACACGTGCAAAGCTTTTCTGATTATTATTGATCTTTAAGCATTCATATTGAACATGTATGTTATTAGCATGACTCGAAACCTCACCTTGAGCAGAGGTGAAATATAAACCAGGAAAATAATACCCAGGCTGATCATGGAGATTGTTATTCCCTCAAAATTATTCAAGAATTTCTAACAATGGCTAGGCTAACTGGAGGCATGTTTTCACCCCTGTTCCACCCCCATTTTACTACAATATTTTATTTGAAGGATCAAAATAATGAGAAATTTAACTTGTTTGGAAATAAAAGCAGAACCATAAAGCAGCAGCAGTTAGTCTGAAGAGACGTGAAGGTTTTGCTATTTATTTAACAAGAATCAAGGTGTTTAGGCAAACTGCATGACAATAGTTTAGTATTTGTTGTGCTTGGCAGAAGTTGGTGTAACTGCGTTGAAAGTATTTGATAACCTATAAACCCAGTAAGTTATGACTGAGCAATGACAGAAATGCAGACTAGGCAAATAAAAGTGCTTTTCATGAGTTTTTTCTCCTGCCTAATCACCTTCTAAAGATGTTTCAATTTTTTTTTGTTTGTTTGTTTGTTTTAATCAGCTGGATGTAGGCATTGGCTTTGTAAATTGGGAAAAGACCACCAGTTAATGCAAATTCACATCTCCACCTTTTTGCTTTGTGTTTCTCAGGCATCTGTTGTCACTCCTTTGAATGGCAAACTGTCAGGCTAGAGATAATTAAGGCTCCAAAACACCAAGGTAATTACCTACAATAAGTGAACTGAAGCAGTTCCAGCAATATATTGGCGAATAAACACACAAAAACAGCTATAATTGTAGATATGAAATGAGACAAAAGTAATGAGGGCTGAAAATGAGACACATGGAAGGAAATTCATACAGGAGATGAGGAAGATTACATTCCTGTTATATTTTGTTCTAGTCAAAATGAACGACCTTCATTTGAAATGCTTTGTAAATCAGTAGTTTGTACTTAAAGGAGCACAAGGACATAGAGTAGTTGATTGCATAGGGGCATAGCCTCCTGGAAACAAACTGCAGAAAAAAACAACCTGATACTGTGGTGTAGTGGGTTTACGTGGCAGTTTTTGGTAGGAGGGGGGCCATAGGGGTGGCTTCTGTGAGAAGGATCTAGAAGCTGCCCCATGTTTGGTAAGGGCCCCACTGCTGACCAGAGCTGAGCCAATAAGCGATGTTGTTTTGCGCCTCTGTGAGAGCATATTTAAGACAGGGAAAAAAACGCTGCACCACTCAGCAGCTGGGAGGGTGAGAGGAGTGAGAAACAGCCTTGCAGGCACCAAGGTCAGTGAAGAAGGAGGGGGAGAGATGCTCCAGGCGCCGGAGCAGAAGTCCCCTGCGGCCTGTGGTGAGGACCATGGTGAAGCAGGCTGTCCCCCTGCAGCCCATGGAGTACCACGGTGGAGCAGGGTTCCACGCTGCAGCCTGTGGAGGAGACCACGGTGGAGCCTGTGCCCCGAAGGAGACTGCGGCCTGTGGAAGACCCCTGCCGGAACAGATTCCGGGCCGGACCTGCAGCCCGTGGAGAGGAGACCACGCAGGAGCAGATGACCCGGCAGGAGCTGCTGCCCATGGGGGACCCAGGTTGGAGCAGTTTGCTCCAAAGGGATGGACCCCGTGGTACGGACCCATATATGGAGCAGTTCTTGAAGAGCTGCTGCCTGTGGACAGCCCACGCTGGATCAGTTCGGCAAGGACTGCATCCCGTGGGTGGGACCCCACAGCACAGGGGACAAGAGTGACTGAGAAGGAGGCAGAGAAGAAGTGCTGTAGACTGACCATAACCCCCATTCCCCCGTTCCCCTGCGCCGCTCGGGGGGAGGAGGTGGAAGAGGGTGGTTGGGGGGGGGGGGGAGGTGCTTTTGGTTTCTTTCCTTTGTTTCTCACTTCTCTAGCTTGTTAGTAATAAGCAATAAATCTTACTTTCTCTCTATGCTGAGTCTGTTTTGCCTGTCACGATAATTATTGCGCAATCTCCTAGTCCTTATGTCAACCCTTGAGCCCCTTTCATCGTATTTTCTCCTCGCTCCTCTTTGAGTGAGAGAGCGGTTGTGGTGGAACTCAGCTGCCCACCCGAGTAAAACCACCGCATGTGGGCACATTATGATATATGGTAGGATAAGTAGAAGAAACAAGATGCAGTATATGAAATTAAGTTTAACCTTCTGATGCTGTAAAAGCTCTAAGGCTGTGTTTTTCATGTACATATGCTAATCTAATTTTTGTGGATTTTGCTTACCAGGTAATGTGCTGATATTTTCAGTTAGCTGGGTTTGCTTTTTCATGACTTTCTCTTGAACATGCCTCTTTTCTTTGGTTGTCCTATCATTAAAACAAAACAAAACAAAACAACACTGCAATAAGAATTCTTCTAAGATTGATCTGCTAAGAAAACAAGACAAATTTAACCTATTCTGTTAGTTCCCTTCTTCTTTAAGACTTCCTCCATGTCTTTCTTGGGAATTTTTGTGGATGTGAATGAATCTGTACCAAATTTAAGAGAAACTGAAGACACAAATATGTGAAACTTCCAGAAAATTTCATCAGACATCATCAGAACTGATAGCTGGCTGCCATCCACTAAAGAAAGTTGCAACTCAGCCATCTATCTTTTCTAAAAGCTAGGGGTCAGCAAGACGATCATGAAGCCCAAAGGAAAGAGAAAGCTATTTAAAAAAAATGGAAAAACAATTAGATGTTATTAATTCATTTCCTGTGTAAATGAGTCTTTTAGCAAGAACTACTGGAAGAGATGAAATTGAAAACAGTGCCAGTGTGGAAAACGAGCAATTTATGGATCTTCCTGCATCTGTCAGTAGGATTTATTATGACCTTTCGAGGCATTTCTGTTTTCCTGAATACTTGAACTGCTATGGGAAGTCTGCTACTGAACCTTTTGGAGTTTTTTGAATATTGTTATTTGGTCTCCCATGCAAACTTTTAAGTGCTTTCCACAGTTCTCAAACTGACTAGAGGGATATTGGCTAATGCAATAGAAGTTTTCCTGTGTTATGTATCATCCTGTTATTTTGGTTCACTTCAAAGCATATAAAGTGAAGAATGAAATAATAATTAAACAAACAACAACAACAACAACGAAACTTTGAGATTACATGTATAAAGCAAACAAGTGTGTAAAAAACTTCAGAATTCAACAATAAAGTAACAGGAGACTCAAAAGGTATGATAGGCAAGGATTTAGCCAATTAGTAGATGGTAATAATTTTGATTTTTTTTTCCCCTTAAAATTTGTACATGCTGTGCTAAAGATGTACTAGATTTAAAATAATTTTAAGGTTTTTGTAAATCAATTCAGAATTGGGCTGTTTTAGATGATTTTCTATAACAGCTGCTTTTCCCATTAACAGATGTGTGGAATGCACAATGTTATTAAATAATGTTCTATTTACTAACTCTATTGAACTTTGCATTCCTTTGTATTCTTTACTATGCACAGTTGTGTGGTTGGCTTTCCGCTTCCTGCCTCCCTCCTTCCCTCCTTACTTCCTCTTTCTCTCATTCTCTCTCTCTCTTTCTCTCTCTCTTTAGTGCAATAGTGTTTGCACTAGTTTGCAATAGTGGTTGCAGGTAAGATAGCTGCTACTGAAGACTTCATACTTACTTGAGAAATACAGTCTGTTTTTGTCCTTCTTGCTTTTAATTAAGAAACATAAAATTACTTCAAACAGCATGGGGAATTCTGGCTAAAATTTCTGTAAGTCTCAGAAATAATAAAAAGCCGTGATCACTGCTTGAAATATTTATAGCTATAACACGGCTGGGCAAGAAAATGTATCATGTAATGGGATAATTTGATATACCATTCTGAGTCCCTTAAGCTATAGATCAACTGTTTGTTTATAATAAAAAGTGATGAAAATTGGTGTGGACTGGATAGAAGTTGATATGGTAGAACATCTGTCCTAAGAGTTAGAAGTAACGGATGCTTGTGTCAATGGTCTGGCATAAAAAGGATATATGAATAATGGCAAGTCAGAATTTTATAGGTAAGTTTTAGCACATTATTACTTAGAGTACTTGGAGGCCATGAAGATAGATTCTGTTCAAAACCAGAATGCGAACAGACCAGGAGGTACATTCGTAAGATGATACAATTGAATACACAGGTAATAAACCTACACACATTTTAGTTAGGTATCTTTATATTCAGCTAGCTTTGTACCAGTAGTGTTTCCTACTCAGCAGAAATACATTATTATATGCCGTTTATTAATGAAAATTATTATACTACGAAGTCAATTTCAGAAGTCTCAGAAAGAAGTACAGGCATAAATCTGGAAAAAAATGTGCAATCAGTAGAGTGGACATAATATGCAGTATCTTTTTAATATAAAGTTGCATATTAATGTGCTTTTTGGAACTTATTCTTCAGTTTCAGTGTTTGGCAGAACCTTCGTGTTTTGTTCATTGTCTTTTGGTGACATTTGATCCTGAAATAGGTGCAATTCAACCTGATACCCCATGCGTATATAAACAGTTATACTAAAGTTGGTATGAGCACAATTGATGAAGTTTTGAGTATATATATTTATACATACACTGTATATATTCATATATATATATTATAATATCTCTACAAATACTGTGTTTTTGAAATCATACAGCTTATCTATAGGGCTCAATACTGTCACTATGTGTTCTGTGTAAGAAGTCCAAAATCTTTTTAGACCCACAGTGAATGGGCTATTGTGTCTCATTTTAAGACTGTTCTTTGAAAAAAAAAATCAGGGTTACTTTGGTATTTCTGTGAACCCAGTAGCAGTTTGCATGGATTGATGCATTCATTATATATCTCATTGTCCTTCACTATCATATTTCAATGAACAAATCAGAAAGTTATAGTTTCTAATTTTATCTTGTAACTTCTTCACATTGTTATGGCAGACAAAATATTTTCCTTTCATTTCCATTTTTAAATTTGATTTGCACAGTGACAGTATCCAACACATTCAGTATGGAATTAGAAATGGGTAGCATTCATTACTTTTTGATTTGAGGAAAAAAAAATGATGACAACACATTGCAAAGATATGCTGATCAGGTTTATTAGTATATGCCTGACCAGTAATGTTTCAGCATATTGCATAACATCACTTGCAGCTGGTAAGAGAACATTATTTAGCAGGCCAGCATATTATATGTTTTAATGTGAGCTTTGTTAGAAAGAGTCAAGTGTTTCATTGTTGACATCCTTCAGAATGCCCAGGGGAAGCTCTGCTGCAAGTCTTGTGCCCTCAGCAGTTTGAAAAATCAGGCCAATTAATGAGATACCTAAATCGACCATCTATATGTCCAACTGCAGTAAAGTTTAGAGGTACCCGAGATTCATTTTAAGTACTCAAGGTAGAAGCTGTTCATAGGTTAATTTATCCAATGTTTCAGCTTTCATGCTGCTTCAGGTAACTTTAGGTGAACAGCATTCTTCAAAGTAGACATCCTCAGAGGATCCTAAACTTCAGTTTTCGTTAAAAATTAAGGCCTTTTCTCATTCCTCTATCTGGTTTTTAAAGTGTTTGTTGTTCTCACAGGGACCAATGTCTCATTCTTTTTGTGTGAGTGATTTCTTTTCAAAAGGATATTAGGAGAGTAAGAGTAATTGAGATAAAATTGGGCACTGGGGAATCCTTCCCTCCCTCCCCCAAATGCTTCTAAATTATTAACTACACTGTAGTGGCTACATAATCTAACAATGAAAGTATAAGCAGTTGCTGGTCTCTTAAAATTATGATCCTAATGGGAGTTTACTTCTTCAAGCAGCAACTTCACTTGCTGAAATCAGCATATTGGTAGCAGAAAATTAAAATGGAAGTAAAATTGTAACTGTCAGCATCTGATGCAGAGCAATACACCAGTAACCATTAAATCTTATTGTTCTCTCTGCAGAGGGAAAGGGATGATGATGATGATTTTTTTTATTACTTCCAATTCAACCCTGTTTCAGAGCCTTTTTCTGAAAGAGTTATGTGCCTGTGCAAAACACCTTTTCCCTTCTAGAGCATTAGCCTCAGAATCTTGGGTTTAAGTTTGCCTGCTATTTTTCATGGAGTATCCTAGCCCTGTAAAGCTACTTTTTTTTTTTTTTTTTTTTTTTTTTTTTCCCAAACTAAAATGGGCTAAAATGGACTAACATGCAGTGTCAGGATCAGCATGTTAGAGATGTTTTCTGCCGTTATTCTTCCTTGACCTTGATAAAAAGTTATCATAAAGGTTCAGTCACTCAGCACCAAAAAGCAGGACAGATGCCTGCTCCATGCATTACCTGTGCCCACAGATCCAGCGTGGAGGTGAGCCTCTGTTGGGCATAGTGTGGGGCCCAAATGGTTCTTTACAAGCTGTGGAAGGCATCACACAGCAGTGTCACGTGCTTCATTGACATTTGGAAGGTTGGGTTGGTGCACTAGCAGTGGAAGCTGTGAGGCTGAATTTTTCAAGGGCCTGCCAGTATGGAAATCTGACAATTACAACTTGTATGCTATATATATTTTTTTTTTTCTAAATTTTCTATATTTTTTACATAATATAGAATTTACTTGTAGAGGAAATATTAAAACTTTCAGAATGCCAGGAACCTAATTAGCCTATAAGAGGTCTTGGAACAACAGATAGAAAACAGTCTCTTAAATTAAAGCTCTTGACAAATGTGATTTTGAACACTAGAATTGTATGCTAAAAGGGCAAATAAATCTGCTGGTGACAGGCTACAAACAGGATAGGGTTTTAGAGGGTAGTATACCTTTCTGTTTTCAGAGTTTTGTCCATTAAAATGATTGCTGAGGTAACAATAATAGGCTGTTAGGTGACAAGTACAAATCTATAATTGTGGCTAGATGAGCCAGTTTATATGCATAGTGTTTTTTTTTTTTTTTTTTTTTTTTTTTTTTTTTTTTTTTTCCTTACTCAGTTCCTCCCTCTTATTTCTTTCATAATCCTCAGATTTTATCTTCAGTAGCAGACTGTATTGCAAATGTAGTTGTTAGAGAATTGAATGACCTCTAGGTCCTATGGAGGTATTTCTGTTTGGTGTTGGGTTTTATTGTGAAACAGTGTGATTGCAGAACTGTGTTAGAGGAATATGCTATGGATGGTCTTGTTTATAATATGATCTTTCTAACCAGGCTCATTAACGTCTAACTTAATTTGTTGTTGATTTAAGCCACAAGTACCTGAAACTGAGGGTTATTTTTTATCTTTGAATGCAGACCAGTTCTTAGTATCTGAATTCTTCAGTAAATAACACTGTGCTCCCACAATACAAGGTGATGTTAGAGAGGAGATGTGTGGTTTCAGATTTGGGGTTCCTTCCTTAATTCCTCAGGGCAGCTTCCCCAGTTATCTCCATCTCCATTTGAGCAAATACTGCACAGACTTTCAACATCACTGGGAACAGCCATCAGTCTGTCTCTATATTAGGTCATGGTGTTAGATCTGTTTTAATTGTCCTGCTTTCTAGTTGTTGTGCGTATCACACCAACAACTAGATTTATTGAAGGAAATACTTCCTAGTGAATTCAGGAGAAGCAATAAAAATGTGGGAGTACTTTCTGTATTGCCATAATAGCTATAATTGTTGTATATATACCTCAGCTTCTGTTTTGCAAACTTCTGCATGTTCTTGAAGATGAGAGTTTAGGTTTGTCTTAATAATTGTATTTCAACTAATTATATTTCTGTGCTAATTGGAGCCGGAATGCACATCTTCTACTTTCCAGCTAATTGTCCTAATGAAGGCTTTAATGAAAATATTGTCATGGTATGTTGCAAGCAGCTGGGAACTGCTCCAGCTCCTGTTCTGATTTGACAAAAGGACATGGCTTTATTTGATTTGGTGCTAAACTCAAGCTAATAAGACCCGCTGAAAGAAAAGACTGTACCTCAAGCCCAGCAACATATTAACAAGATAATCTCAGCTTACACTGAGCAGATTATTTATTTGTCTGTAGTCATGTTACCTCAGGCTGAATATCCTATATCTGGTGAAAGATTACTTTTTTTTTTTTTTTTTTCCTGGATTGTTCCACAAACGGAGAAACACATTTACTTTATAGGAGAAAATACTATACATACAATAACATACAGCAGAACATACTATGACAAGAAGAAATAAGTTGTCTGTAAAACAGTCATATAAAGCATGGTTGGATAAGTGCTTCTGTGAAAACTACATCTTGGTACTCCTTATTTATTTTCTGTTGAAGCTTCCAGATCAGATGAACTCAGTTAATAAGTTAATAAGATTTTGCTAAGAGTCCACAAAGCATGCCCAGCGATTTCTATGAAATTCAAGCTGTGTTCATTCCACTTCTTATATCATCACTAACATAAATGTCTGGAGTCAGAATTTCACTGCCAAACCTGTTGATGCATTTTGCAAATTAAATATCTTTCTTTTCTCCAGTTGTTTTGGCTCTAAGACACAGGCAGAATATATATTATACAAGCTTACTGTAAGCTTGATTTGGACCTTGAAATAAACAGTTCTATCTCAGAGGGCAGGAAAGAAACTTGCACTTTGTGCAAGTGATAGAGTTAGTTTTTTCAAAATCATTTGATCAGAATTGTAAACAAACCAAAGTGGTTTGGAGACTGTATATAGAATCATAGAATCACAGAATCATTAAGGCTGGAAAAGACCTCCATGATCATCTGGTCCAACCATCACTCTGCCACCAATATTACCAACTAAACCATGTCCCTAAGCACCACATGCAACCTTTCCTTGAACACCTCCAGGGACGGTGACTCCACCACCTCCCTGGGCCATCCATTCCAATACTTGACTACTCTTTCTGAGAAGAAATGTTTCCTAATTTCCAACCTAAACCTCTCCTGGTGCAATTTGAGGCCCCTCGCTCTAGTCCTGTCATTGGGAGAAAAGGCTGACCCCCAGCTCACCACACCTTCCTTTCAGGTAGTTGTAGAGAGCAATAATGCTCCCCTGAGCCTCCTCTTCTCCACACTAAACGACCCCAGCTCCCTCATCTGCTCCACATAAGACTAGTTTTTCACCAGCTTCATAACCTCACCAGCTTCATAACCCTTCTCTGGACATGCTCCAGGGCCTCAATGTCCTTCTTGTAGCAAGGAGCCTAAACGTGAGCACAGTACTCGAGGTGTGGCCTCACCAGAGCAGAGTACAAGATGATGATCACCTCCCTGGTCCTGCTGGCTACACTATTCCTGATACAAGCCAGGATGCCGTTGGCCTTCTTGGCCACCCAGGCACACTGCCAGCTTAGGTTCAGGTGAGCATTGACCAACACCTCCAGATCATTTTCCTCTGCACAGCTTTCCAGCCTCTCTGCCCCTAGACTGTGTCATTGCATGGGATTGTTGTGGACCAAGTGCAGGACTTGACTTGGCACTTAGTCCTTTTGAGCCTTATCCCATTGGTCTCTGTCCATCGATCCAACCCATCCAGGTCCCTCTGAAGGACCTTCCTACCCTCTCTCAGACCGACAGTTCCCCACAGTTTGGTGTTGTCTGAAGACTTACTGAGGGTGCACTCAATTCCCTCATCCAAATAATCGATAAAGATATTAAAGAGGATGGGCCCCAACATCGACCCCTGGGCAACACCATTGTTGACCAGTTGTCAGCTGGATTTCACTCCAGTCACCACCACTCTCTGGGCCCAACCATTCAGCCAGGTTTTAAGCCAGCAAAGAGTGTCCAACGATGGGCTGCCAGTTTCTCCAGGAGAGTACTGTGGGAGTCTGTGTCAAAGTCCTTGCTGAAGTCTAGGTAGACTACACCAACAGCCTTTCCCTCATCCATCAGGTATGTTGTCTGGTCATAGAAAGATATGAAGTTGATCAGGCAGGACTTGCCTTTCATGAACCCATGCTGACTGGGCCTGATCCCTCCATTGTCCCGCATATGCTACATGGTTACATTCAAGATGACCTGTTCCATTACCTTTCCTGGCACCTTTGTAAGGCTGACAGGCCTGTAGTTCCCTGGATCCTCCTTACGACCCTGCTTATAGATGGGCATCACATTAGCAAGTCTCCAGTCATTTGGTATCTCTCCAGATGACCATGACTGCTTATAGATGATGGAAAACAGTCCAGCAATCACATCCACCGACTCCCTCAGCACACTTGGGTAGATCTAATCTGGCCCCATGTACCTGTGACAATCCAGGTGGAGCAGCAGGTCTCTGTTTTCACCTGAACTCTGGGGGGTTTCTTCTGCTCCCTGTCTCAGACTTCCAGACTGGAAGGCTGAGTACCCCAAGGACAAGTGGTCTGACTATTAAAGACAGATGTAAAGAAGGCATTGAGAACCTCAGCCTTTTCCTTATTCTCAGTAGTCATGTTCCCCCCTGTGTCCAGTAAAGGATAAAGATTCTCCTTGGCCCTCCTCTTGAAGTTAATACATTTTTAAAAACATTTTTATTATCCTTTACTATACTGGCCAGGCTGAGATCATGCTGGGCTTTAGCCTTCCTGATTTTCTCTCTGCATATGCTGGCAACTTCCCTGTACTTGCCCCGAGCTGTCTGTTCTTTCTTCCACTGGACACAAACTCTCTTTTTCTCCCAGAGACTGAGCAAAATTTTGCTGTTCAGCCATGCTGGTCTTCTTCCCCACCAGCTCCTCTTACGGCACACAGGGACAACCTGCTCCTGTGCCTTTAAGGTTTCTTTCTTGAGGAGCATCGCATCCAGCCTTCCTGGATGCCTCTGCCCTTCAGGACTGAAAGAATAAGGACCTCTTTGCACAGATACCTTAAAATTCTGTACTTGTACTAGCTTTTGCTCTATTCCTGTTCAAAATCAGCCATTTATTTATTTATTTTTTTATTATTTTATTTATTTATTTATTTATTTTTTTGTGAAGAGAATGACTAAAATCTCAGAAATACAGCCTAGTATCTCCTTCCAAGTGCTGCTTGGAAATAATGAAAATATTCAGAAGTGGTCATTGTCATATTAAAATTAAATCTACATGATAGTTTTGAAACATGATATGATATTATGTTTATTTTATTGAAATAACACAAATAACACTGAGACATCCCCAGTCAGGTTAGAGCACCTTTTGTGCTTGTGTTGTCACATTACCCAGAATTTAACCCATTCCCTAGGTGAGCATTTTTAAAATGTCCACTTCTGTAATTTGATTTTTTGAGCAAAATGTTATGCTGACAAAAAGAAGAAGCCATTGCAGGGTAGTGGTGGTGGGGTTGATCTAGGAGTATGATGAAGGGACAATCTCCTTCTAAGGGTACCAACTTGGGAGAATTAGAGTAAGCTCATTACACAGTGATGGAATAATATTCATGCTGCCATGGAGGATGGGAAGCCTGGTGAAGCATTAATCAAAAGCATGCTTTACCTGACTGAGTAAAGATTCAAGCTTGTTCACCTATCATTTAAGATTTCTTAGTCTTATTTAGAATGACAGTTCATTTACTTTTAAAAAGCCTTCTACCAAAACAGGAATAGAAGCAGATGAAAGTGGCTTTTATGTTGTTATTCTAGAAGGGGGCAACTGAAAGATACATTATAAGATATAAAAAGAGCTTTACAGTGATGTAATGACTGAAAAGATTTCCCAGAGCGGATGTGAATTGTTGAAGATTTTCAAAACGTGATTGAACTAGGCTTTGAACAAATGGGTCTAGCATTTGAATGAGCTTTTGGTGTGGGACATTGTACTAGAAGACCTCTGGAAGTCCTTTCAAGTCAATGATCCTGTGATAATACCATGAAGTCACATCTTCATGATTGCATATTGAGGCTGTGATAAATTCTAACACCCTCCCTCCAGCCCCCAAATTTGCTAGAGAAATCATCTCTCTCAATTCAGTGGGAGGTAGTCTCTATGCAGCCTGCCCATTTTTCGTTAGTAAATGATCTGAACTTAACCTTTAGAAATAATGTTTTTTTCTCTCCTTTAATCCCCTGTGATAGTTCCTGGTTGGATATTTGGACAAGGTACATGTGTTCTGGATATATCAGGCAGGAAATTTATTTTAGTGAACTGCAAATGTTGACAGCTTAATTATGATGATTCTTTGTGGATGCTAATTCTCTTTTCTTTCAACTCTGATGTTAACTGAAGAAACAGAAAAGCTAAATTCCTTGTGTTTTAATGTTTCAGTGTGAAGAAGGTGTCTTAATACCCAAAGAACTAAGTGAATGATTCTTAATCACAATTGAATTATTGTTCTTTTGCCACTTAATGACCAGCTGGGAGGAGTTAATGGTCCTCAACTGCATGTAGGACCATTAAATCCTGAGTAGATTATTTCTTAGTAAGTGCCTAGTGTTAAGAATTTTACTATTACAAGATGAATGTATTTTAATGTATTCTGAAATGCTTGTGTTTTTTTTTTTTTTTTTTTTTCTTAAAATGTTTTGTGTACTTCGTTGCCCAGACTTACCTTTACAATTGATACCATTAAAATGTCAACCAAGAAAGCAACAAAAGGAAATTTCTTTCTAATTTAAAAAGATTCAGTACTCAGATTTTTTATTTTGTCTTATTTATTTATTTATTTATTTTGTGAGAAACTTGAAATCCATTCTTTTTAATCCACAAGATCAAGGAAGAAACATTGTGTAAAAACGACTTCTATTCTTCACAGTATGCTTGGGGATACCATGGGCACGAGGATTGCGATTATATGTAACTGTCACAATTGAAGTCATGTTGTGATTGTTGCTTATTCAGATTGTACAGTGTCTATGATATCTCTGGGATATGCACGCTGTACATATATGAAAACATTGTTATTTTTTTTGTTTGTTTGTTTTTCTTTTTAAAATTTGTTTACATTCAACAGCTGTACAAATAAGTTTAAGATGAATCAGTAAAGTCATAAGTCTTAGATTTGTTAGTGAGTCTACTCTGGAATCTTTCCACTTGAACGAGTACTTCTAATATAATTAACATTTCTATATACTGGCCCTAGAAATTACAAGAGCTCTAGAAATTATCCCCCCTTTTTGTTATTGTTTTTCCATATTATAGCTTTAAACACATTATAAACACCTTATCTTTCCAGTAGCATAAAATATTGTATTTCTATTCCATAATATTACAGTATATCTACTTGTAGCAGAATTCATAATCAAATAGCTTCTGTATCTCAGATTTTCCATATTAATTTTTAAAACGTTGTCCTTGGCATTCCTTTGACTTTATTTCATAGGGAACCCAACAAGCTAGTGGTCTTTGAAAAATTTTTGCAAAATATTGCAAAAGATGACTTTGCAGTGGAAGTTCTATGCTTAACTTGATGTGTAAAGATGTAAGAATGGAAAGGTGTTTTAAAAACTCTTATGTCCTTGCTGGTAAGGGGGTAAGGTGAAACTAATTACTTTTCTTTTACTATAAGATACATCAAACAGAACACAGTTGCTTCAAATTATAGGTCTGTTCAGTCTGGTCTTCTGCTTTGTAGCTGCTCTGAAAACATCTAGCTTGTGAAGAAATACTTTTCTACAAATATTATTTGTGATTGAATCTGAACACATTATGCCTGGCCTACCTAGTGTTCAAGTAGCAAAGCAAAATCTAGAAAAGGCAAATAGGAAGTTGATTTTTCAAATGGAATGTCATAACTAATTGTGCTGTTAAGCAAACTATGGTTGAAAGAAGGCACATCCATGAAGGACAGCAGCTCTTTAGGAGAAACATATAAAATTAATTATTGTTTGTAATTTTGTTCAGTTCTAGGATTAGTGTTAGTTGCTTAGATTTACTTTTATCTATTATGCTTATATTACGTTTAGTATTTTGCACAGTTTAAAAACTTGACTAGTTTCATGTGTTTTGCTGAATATACATTACTCCTGGAAATAATACTGTAAAACCACAATGCGAAACCCAGAAGGACAATTACTTTTCAAAAACCACTTTAGAAAGTAACATAGTGTAGTTTATTCAGCAGAGATAGTGCTTAATTTGGACGTGTATAGTGAAATTTACTAAATATACACTAAAATGATACTGACAGAAATACTTCTGTGAAATACGTCAGTAGTCTGCTCAATATAAGCTTAGGTTGTGCTGGGTTGTGCTAACCTATACTTTTCCATTTTCTGCAATATAAGTTGAAACACATAGTGGATATGTGCTTCCAGCTTGTCTTTTTTATATTTTGTACATGAAGTTAATAGATGTGTTTTGTACAGTGCTGGGCAGTTTGAAACTCAAACCTTCCAACATATGCACTTTGTTATCACTGGTATTTTGTAGAACTATTTCCAAGATTTGGCAATAAAATAGTGCAATAATATATGTATCACTATATATATATATTATATTATGTATATATATATAATATATATACAAACTTCCCTACCTATATATATGTATATATACATATATATATATTCCCTACATATATATGCATATATATATAGGTAGGGAAGTTTGTGATTGTGATTACAGCACTGGAATTGAATATTTTTTTCACGGGGCCTGATGCTGAGAATGGAGTGCCACAAGGACACATGACATGTTGTATGAGAAGCAATAAATAATATTTTAGGGAACAGTTAACAATGCAGAATGTTACTTCTTCATACAAAGTTCCTAATTTTTGATAATTTTCACCATTTGTGTGTGTATATATGAGTACATGTGTTAAGATATATATATAACTGCATCTTGGCAAAGCAGCTCTTGTCTGCATACGTCGTCTCTGTGATGATCTGATGACTTTGAGAATTTCTGCCGCTAGATGGAGCAGGATATTAGGAAACAGGATTCCCTGAGATCAGGGCAAACTCGGGCAGAGTTTTGGAGTGTTATTGAGTCTTCATTTATGAATTAGCAGGTGCAAATGAAGCAGGCTGCCCCTGTCCTCTGACTTGTGTGCTATGTCAAGATGTACCTTGTACTGTTATAATTAAATTATAATTAAACAAAATTCTGGCAAACGTCTGGCCATTTTCCTCTGTTGTGTAGCTGTTCTGAGAAGAGCCAGGCTGTTACCTGAGGTGCTAATATCTGGAAAGTGGATTTCAAATGCTATTTAAAGTTTGTGTTAATTGAACTAGACTACGATTTTGTCCTTGGGATTTTTATTTTTATTTTTTTTTTATTTTTTTTTTCCCTTTACAATTTTAAAACTGGGATTTGTAGCTAGTGTCTATTTACTGGGAAAAATGTACGTTTTACGTTTTAGAGAAAATTACTTACTTTGAGAGTAGACCCACACAAATGTGAAAATGTGAAGTGTGCTGAAATTTAATCTCCCCCCCACCCTTCTTTTTTTTTTTTTTTTTTTTTTTTTTTGGGGGTGGGGGGAGAAAACTTCTCATTTTTAAGCACTTTGGCATGAGAGTGTAAGAGGCCTTACATGTTCATTAGCCATTAGTAATCCAGGAATATCTACTGCAATATTAATGTGATGATAGCTCAAAGTGTGTGCACAGAGAGGTAAGACAAAATTTCCTAATTAATTCTTAAATAATTGCAATTAAATTTTTAGTAATTTTCATTTAGTAAAAGATGAGCAAGTCAAAAGAACCTGAACTTCCACTCTTCAGTTAAGCAGCAGCAGCCATTGCATATCTGTTGTGGGAGGAAAAGCTGTGCCACACTTGTTTTTGGATCTCTCTAATAAGGAAAGTCTTATTATGAGATTTTCATGTTCAGTCAAAACTAATAAAGAATTAATATTTACAGCTGATGGCTTGTGAATACTTTATATGCTGAAATGTATATATATATTTTGGAGAAAATTTTGAGGGAGTGACTCTACAGAATAACTATGGCTATTTGAATGAACTGAAAACTTAAATACACAGAGGTAAATTGATTGTAAAAAACATTAATGATGTGTGGTTTGTATACTTGTAAGTGCAATAACTTTACAGAAACAGGGTTTACAAATATATTGCAATTCTGTGTTTAGCTGCAAACGGCGGAAGTGCCTAATGTCTGGATGGGAGATACAAGGTTATCTCTATGAATGTACTAAAATGTAAAGGAATAATGAAGAGCTATGAACAGTTATTTTTATATTAAGAGCTATGTAGCTTCCCCTTCTCTCCCCCTCAACAGGTGACCAGAGATCCTGCTTCTCTCTTTCAATATGATCTTCTGGAGGGTTTCAAAGAAGTAAAATGCTGAGCTTTGCAACCACCAGTGCCTATTGAAATACTTCCTACTGAAATAATAATACATATATAAAGATGATACTGATCTTACATTAATGGGTAGTGACTCTCTTGAAAGCGCTGCAAAACCTAACAAGCTGACATGTCAGTTATATCAAGGGATCATATAAATCACATATAAATCTCTATAAATCACTTCTAAATTGTCCTTGAGATTAATTGGTGCTGAAACTTCTTGTGCTAAGTAAATAAGAGAACTCAAGCAGAGTCTTAATAAGCTTTTGGTAGTGGTTTCATTTGTCAACTTGAAATGATGCAAAGACTTTTTAATTAAAATGAGAAAGTATGTGTTAGGAGAAATGTTAATACAGACCTACTGAAACTTGATCTTAATTTTATTATTATTATTATTATTATTTTTGATAAGCAGATGCCTATGGAGGGCTGGATTTATGACCATGCTGAGTAAATTTTTAAGCTGCTAATCATAACACTCTGAAGCATTAGTTTAAAACACAGGGGAATCTCTAGTGAAGCTAGATTCCACATGTAATTGAACAAAGGAATGGATCTGTAAATCGCTTTGTTTTCTGTATCATGGCAGTAAACCAGAAATACCATAATGAAGCTAACTCTAAAGGATAGCAGTCTAGGATGCTGGCTCTGCTCCAAACAGTCCATTTGGGCTGTCTCAATATACACACATTACTGTGCTTCTACTTAGAATTTTACTGAACTCCTCTATAAACTTTACAGCATCAGTACATATCACATTTTAAGAGTAGTCGGCTATAATGTGTATCCAATAACATATAACTTCTTAGAATTTGGCACCAATAATCATATTTTATGGATTTTAAAGATCCCATGGCTATCTAAAAAGTAATTATTGCATTACTTGGGTTAAATGTCTATAGGTTACAGATGTTATGGTTGGCAGGTCACAGCTGTGAGTACAGGCCTCCTTTCTAAAAATGTAGCAGAGCTCCAGTAATTTCTTCATATGCTTAATAGATTGCACGGCTGAATCATGCACCAGATTCTCAGCCTTATTCAGCATAAACTTCCAGAAAGGATTTGGAATGAAATGGTGATGTATTTTCACTGTTTGTCTAATGACTAAGGAACCAGGGTCTGTTCAGGCTAACAGAGCATTAAGGTCCTCTGTTATGTGTATGGAAATTGTTCTGTCTTTCTGTCAGCTTCTATGTTGCACCGAGGCAGGACCAATAGCATGCTTAATATTACTGCTATGTGTCTTCCCCCTTCAAAAACATATATCAGGAAATCATGAGATCAGTGATAGGGGTTAAAAAGAAGCAAAACAAAACAATACACCCCTCCCTATCCCCCTTCCAAACAATACAGACTATGTTACCAGGATTTGCACTGCTTGAGGAGAAATTATTGGAGAAGCTGTATGCAGAATTTTTCCCAACAAACATGACAATTCATTGAAAAATGTAAATTTTTTACATTACATTTTTTGTTTGTATAAATTGCCCTCAAGTAACAAGAAATACTTGATCAAGAATACTTTATCAAGAATACTTCTTGTTGGAAAGGGGGATATATACTCTTTCCTAAGTGGAAGCTCTGATGAATCTCTCGCCAAGATGAAGATGAAGCTCTTGAGGCTTTCCCAGTTTCATGTCCCCTTCTCTGCTGAGTGTTTTTGCATCCTTTCTGGGGACTGCTATGGACTGAGCTCTGGAGAATTTAGGGTTTGTAGTTTGTGCACCCCAGGAGCAACTGGCGGAAGATTGTCCTGAGATTTGATATTCTGTTCTGGAAGGACTGTTGGTAGAGAGACCACCTGGGCAAGTAGGGTCCCATTGTTTTTATTTTTGCATAGACTTTCAGAAATGGTATTTCACAGACAAGAGAAGGAATTATGGCACAAAGTGGAACAATATATATTATCCATAAAACTGTACACCGAATGATTTTTACAAGGATGCCAAAAATTTGCTGAGCTTAAAGACTTGTCCTCTAGAGATGAACCTGGGGTTGGTGATATAAATTTTTCTGATATTGATAAGGGACCGTTTAAGGCAGATGGAAAGGACTTCATTCTGTAAGCACAGATGGGGAGAATCTCTTGGCACCTTCTAGGGACTTCTGTGGAGAGCAAAGGTGATCTTCAATTGCATTCATGGGTGTCCTCCCAATTCATTTTTTTTTTTTTTTTTTTTTTTTTTTCCGACCCTACCATTTGTAAC
>CM021797.1:56041533-56097504 GCA_011076525.1 Nettapus auritus | reverse complement strand
TTTTTTTTTCTTTTTAATGGAAGTACTTATGTCTACACCAGCCATCTAAAAATATGATAAAATTTTTCAGCTACATTTTCATTCAAGAGAGATGGGACTGATACTCCTCTTTGGCACTGAAAAAGAGTAAACTTTTGTTAAATTTGTTCTGACACATTGAGGAATAAAGGTGCCCATTTAAGCCAGATAAGTTTTAACAAACACAGCTAGAATTGCCATTTTCTGAATTATCATGGAATCATAGAATGGCTCAGGTTCCAATCAGTTCCAGTCCCCCCGCCATAGGCAGGGATGCCATACACTAGATCAGGTTGCTCAGGACCTCATCTAACCTGGTCTTGAACACCTCCAGGGATGGGGCATCCACCACCTCTTTGGACAATCTGTTCCTGTGCCTCACCACCTTCTGAGTCAAGGATTTCCTTCTAAATTCTAATCTAAATCTTTCCTCTTTTAGTTTAAAACAAATCCCCCTTGTCCTATCATTATTTACCCAAATAAAGAGTCCTTCTCCATCCTTCTTATAAGACCCTTCTAAATACTGAAAGGCTGAGATGAGATCACCCCGGAGCCTTCTCTTCTGTAGGCTGAGCAGCCCCAGCTTTCTCAGCCCATCTTTGTAGGAGAGGTGCTTCAGCCCCTTGATCAGCCTTGATCATTACTTGGGCGGGCAGCCAATTTCCACCACAGCTGCCTTCTCACTCTCCCTACTCTAAGGAAAAGGGGGAGAAAATATGATACAAAGTGGGTCAATGTTTCAGATAAGGATGGGGAGATCGCTCAACAGTTATCATGCCTGGCAAAACAGACACTGAGTAGGGAGATTAGTAAAATATATTGCATATTACTAACAAAATACAGAAGTGAGAAACAAAGGAAAGAAACCAAAAACACGTTCCCCCACCCACTCTCTTCCATACATTCTTTCTTAATATTAAGCATTAATTAAATGTATGTTTTTTATTTTAGATCTTTGTGAGAAGATTACATGCTTTATACACCCACTGCATTAGAGAGGTTACAATAGTGAGAGTTTGGTTGCATCAAAACCGTTGGCACAGATAAACGATGTCATTTAAATAACTCTTTTAAATAAAATCCTTATTGCCTTTCATCAAGGCCTTTTATCCTAGGAAAGGATTCATGCATTGCAAAGAAAAGGATTCTTTTCCATCTCAGCAACATAACTGAGCTTTGGGATGGTGCTCTAAGATCTGTGTCCAAAAAGTTTATTTGCAAAAGCTGTTCTCTAGTAAATCTGAGGGAGTAGAGAAAAGGCAATGATCAGTGCATTTCGTGTTTAGTAGCCTAAATTTAATAATTTTTCCTGTCCTAACTTTAAATGGTACTATGCCAAACTGTCATTTTTCTATTTCCTCACAGCCAGCTAACATACTGATTTAGTACATAAATCAGCCCCACAATTAGTGTAAACTCTGGTATTAAAATGTCACACTTAAGAGTCTCTGAAACCTCTCATTAACCTCTTGGTTAGACAGTTTATTAGATTTAGAGTGTAAACTTGTCCTTTTTGACTTTCACAAGTGCTCAGGGCTACAGCAGCTGCAGCACACATAAACAACGTAAGCTCAGCAGTTGAGGGTTTAGATTCCACAGATTTTGTTGCTGTAAAATTCTTACAATGTGTAAGATATATGACTATGCATCTTATGATGTAAACTTCAGCAAACTTAATTTTCGTTCTGTTAAGAAGAATTAGTGTGGGTCTTGTATAGTCCATAGCCATGCTCTACCTTGCCCCATTTTAGGAGGAATTTAGGAGTAGTATTAAAATGTGTGCTTGTATATGACAACACAATAATTAACTGGAATTAGCATTTCTCAATGTCTAAGAATTGCTTACAAAATTATCGATTTTGAGTCAAGATTTTCAAGTCAAGATTTTCAGAAATATTTGGATGCTTGAAATAGATAAGACAGTTATGTTTCCTAATTTCCTATGCTTTCAGAGGACAAGGTTTAAACTATCTTCAATAGACAAAAAAAATTCTGAGTTCAAGTACAATTGAAAGTGGGGATCAGGGTCTAAAGCAGAAAAAAGTACTCTTGTTATTTTGGCATTTGACCCTGGAGAAGAACCCCAAATATTTATGTATTGAGCCTCTCTTTATAGTATACTTTTTATCTTTGGAAAGGTATATTAAATATCTGGTATGAATAACAAGACAGTACTTGAAGTCAGCACAGTTGTATAAAGCAACTTAGGAGAAGGTGTCATAGAAGTTGGGTTAAAGTTTATTCTTCAAACACTGATTCAGGTGATTTTTATTTATTTATTTATTTGGTTTAGAATAAAAAGTGGATAATCTGTAGAAAAAATAAACACTTTTATTTTTTTTTTTTTCTTTTTTTTTAATTTATTTACCTTATACCTGCCACTCATGATTTTATGCATCTGTCTTACCTTACCTCAGTAATCTCTTTTCTAAGTTAATGGGGAATGTTTTGTTAGATTTTCCACTTATCAATAAGAGCCTAAAAAATGCCTATGCATCAATAATGCCTATGCACCAAACACAAAGAAGGGCTTATGTATATCACAAACATGGATATCACAAATACAAATCTACAAAATATTACAAGACAGAGATGACTTTATATGGCAGAATCTATTTCAAAAACTAGTAGGTCTGTTGCCCAGAAAGAACTTTAGTGAAATGTACTCTAGTGACTTCTGAAATCTGTTTTGGTAAACAAAACCTTATTTATTTGATCCTCATCTGAGAAGTTTACAAAATAAAATTAATACCTTCTGATGTAAATTCCATTCTGTTAACTCTCTGAGTGTTATATTTTCTTCTCATTGGTGTTATGTCTGAGCCACAATTAACTTAATGTAGCGTTAAAATAATTAATGACTGTGTATGCTTTCAATAGCGTACTTCCCACAATTGCATGCTTCTACAGAGACATAAATATCTTGATAATTAGCACAACCGTGAATGAACCAACATTCTGTTTCTTTTCTAGATTTAAATTAAATGTTTCTAACTCAAGTTCTAATTAAGTGCTTTTCATTATTTTTGACTGACTAGTCACCATATGTATGCACCTTTATTCATTACCAGACTTGTCAAGTTACTTAACTACCTGTGTTTCAATTTTTGTTTAATAAAACAGTAGCAAAAATATTATCTAAAAAAAAAAATAAATAAACATAAAAATGAAAAAATGGATAGCTATGCATTTGCAATACCAAGGGCTTTTAATTTATAGTTGTCAACATTGCAACCTGATGCTCTATGTTTTTACTAATGTTGAGATTTTATATTTTTATTCTGGAGGTTACTGAGGGTTGTTCCTCTTTTTGTTATTTATTCATTTATTTATTTATTTTTGAATCATTGAAAAATGATTCTACTACTGCAATTTGTAATTAGAGAAGAAGGCCAGTTGTAGGCCAAACTGGTTTTGCTGTATACTTAACTCTTTACTGTGCCAAGATGAGGGATGCTGGAAAAGCTCAAAGTACGGTTTATTTTCTTCATGAAGTACAATTTCTTAAAGACCATTTAGGGTTTATTTACATATGTGTCATGATATAATTTATTGTGATTTTAATGTAATTTCTTCCAGTTGGAATTCTTGTTAATCAGTTTTCACCTGTGGCAGTCAGGTGACGTTCTCTGTGACTGGAAAAAGGGAAAAGTAACCTCTGTATTTAAAAAGGGGAAAAAAAGGAAGACTGAGGGAACTACAGGCCAGTCAGTCTCATCTCTGTGCTTCACAAGATTATGGAACAGATCCTTCTGGAAACTATGCGAAGGCACATAAAAAATAAGTAGGTGATTGATGGCAGTCAACATGGCTTCACTAAGGGCAGATTGTGCTTGACAAATCTGGTGGTCTTCTATGGTGGAGTTGCAGCACTGAACATAGGAGAAGAGCAACTGACATCATCTACGTGGATTTGTGCAAAGCATTTGACCTTATCCCACACAACATTTGTGTCTCTAAATTGAGACACATGGATTTGACAGATGGACCATTCAGTGGCCAAGCACTGGATAGCTGAAGTCAATGGTATGATGCCCAGGCTAAGACCAGTGATGAGTGGTGCTCCTCATGGGTTACTATTGGGACTGGTGCTGTTCATCATCTTTGTTGGTGCCATGGACAGTGAGATTGAGTGCACCCTCAGCAAGTTGGCCGATGACACCAAGATGTGTAGTGCCATCAGCAACCTCAGCTAATATGCTGGAGTGAAATGATGCCATCCAGAGGGACCTGGACAGGCTTGAGATGTTGGCATATGTGAATCTCATGAATTTCAACAAGGCCAAATGCAAGTCATCTGGGCTGGGGCAATCCCAAGAACAATCCCAAGAACAATACAATGGATTGAGAGCAGCCCTGAGGAGAAGGACCTGGGGGTGCTGGTTGATGAAAAACTCAACATGAGCCAGCAATGTGTACTTGCAGCCCAGAAAACCAGCCATATCCTGGGCTGCATCAAAAGCAACATGGCCAGCAGATCAAGTAAGATGATTCTCTCCTACTGCACTCTTGTGAGACCCCACCTGGAGCATTGTATTCAGCTCTGGGGCCCTCAGCACAAGGAGGGCATGGATCCGTTTGAGTGAGTTCAGAGTAGAACCACAAGGATCACCAGAGGGCTGGAGCACCTCTCCTATGAAGACAGACTGAAGGAATTGTATTGTTCAGCCTGGAGAAGGGGAGGCTTTGGGGAGACCTTATAGCAGCTTTCCAGTACTTAAAGGGGGTCTACAAGAAAGATGGAGAGGGATCCTTTATCATGAACTGTAGTAATAGGACAAGGAGTAATGGCTTTAAGCTAAAAGAGGGTAGATTTTGATATAAGGAAGAAATTTTTTATTCAGGGTGTGGTGAGGCCTTGGCACAGATTGCCCAGAGAAGCTGTTAATACCCCATCTTTGGAGGTGTTCAAGGCCAGGCTGGATGGGGCATTGAGCAAGCTGGTCTGGTGGGAGGTGTCCCTGCCCATGGCAGGGGTGTTGGAGTTAGATGATCTTTAAGGTCTTTAAGGATTTTTAAATTGATAGTTCCCTGCTGATTTAGTGGTGTGAAATTCCTGAAAATTTCATTCTTCTGGAGTCAGAAATAGTTGCCTTTTTTCTGTCCAGCTTCAGAGTTCATGTTGACACAGTATTGCAAAGGTAGTTGATCTGTTACTGACCATTTCACTTATTGACTTGTGCAGTAACATGAAATGTTACTACCCAGGAGCATTTTGTTTGGCACCAGTAATCATCAGAGGAAAGATCGTGACTAAACCTCAGCATTTTAAGTTTCAGTTATTAAACAGGGTGAGAATTATCACTAGGGATGAGAGTAAATTGTTTGTGTAAATAAGAATAAAAATGACGGTATTAATGATGTTCACATTGTTTTATCATGACTCACGGATATCATTTTTTTTTTATTTTATTTCTAAAGCCATTCATTTTCTGTGGCTAAGACTGGTTACTCTTAAAGAGATCTATTTTTGATGAGAAATTTGGTATGATTCCTGGAATTTTTACTGCTTTTTTGAAACTGCCATTTTAAACTACAATATTCAGTCTTCTTCTTCTTCTTCTTCTTTTTTTTTCTTTTTTTTTTTCTTTTTTTTTTTTAAAATTAATTAATTAATTTTTATTTTCTTATAAAATTATGTGTTTAAAAATGTCTTCACAGATACAGAAATGTTTTATGATTCATAAATATTAAACAGGATCCAGATCCAGATAGGATGTGGATATATTTTGATATGGATTTCCATAAGTATAACAAAAGAAGATTGAAATGCCTTCTACACTAGTGAAAGCAGAACTGGAGAATTCACAAACAGGATGGGTCTGCAGGTTTGTGTTTGTGAGGTCTGTACAGAAGGCTGACAGAGTGATATGTATGGTTTCATAGAAATACCTTAGCTGAAAGTAATGTGCTGCTGAACACTCTTTTTACCAGCTTTTTTTTTTTTTTTCAGTTCAGTCAAAGTAAGGGAAAGGGAATATTTCTAGGTTTGGACCCTGAATGTATGAAGAAATTTCTGTTACATCAATTGTGTGTGAAGTCTGAAATATAACTATTAAAATCTTCAACTTAAGGGAAACTGTAACTATGTGTTCAATCTAATATATGTACATGATAAATAAGAAGAAATACAAATTGGATTATTTGTGCAGCAGTTATAAATTCAAAAGAATGCATTCATTGACTAGTGAGGAAGCTGTTACATATAATCAATCTAGTTAAATGGTGATATAGTTGAAAACCAGAGCTCAATCTCAAAGTCATTTTTTGGGTATTAACTTAAATAACAAAATCGCTACATTGTCTTTGTCAAAAAAAAAAAAAAAAAAAAAAAAAAAAAAAAAGAGGAAGAGATCAGAGAGCTATGCCTTGTCTGAATAAAAATATATATTAATCTGAGAGCCTGCTTGTGACAGAAAGAGAAGACTGTAGCTCATGTGTTTTGTTCTTTCTGGTGCAAATTTCTCTAGAACTACTTCATGTCAGATCTTTGTCTTTTCATCACCACAAAATGACTCCTACTAATGTCAGTCAAAGCTACTACCAAAAGAAATGCTGATTAGGAGGGAAAAAAAATAATAATAAAAAAATCTCAGACCCAACCCCCCAATCTTCAGTCTCTAAATTGATAACATATATTTCTTTGTAGTGAAAGATTCAGTGATGATCAATAAATACAATTGACTTACTTTATAAATGTCCTATGGCTGTTAGAAGCATGTATTATTCCAAGCGTGGTACAACTTGCTAGTCCATACAGAATTTAGTTCTTCAAGGTTTGACAGTGATGTAAAAGTTTTAGTTACTTCTGTAGTTTCACCATCGTGTTCTTTAAACTTGTATGGAGCAGTTCGAGGAAGTCTGAGCAGCGGGCTATTCCATCATTGATGGCAATCATTAAAGTGATTAAACCTTTGAGTAAGTTTGCCCTGTGATAGCATGATATCAGTCCACAAAATTGTAGAAGCTCAAGGTCTTTCATGATTTTTTCCAGTGTACTACAGGATTTTTTTTTCCTTTGCTAGTTTTTCTTGGCTTTAACTAAAAAAAAATAAAATAAATAAATAAATAAATAAATAAATAATTTTTTTAAAAAATTGCTATTATTTGTCATTTATCCAAATGCTAGATGAATTCAAATTAACTTAAAATATCATGATTATGGTGATGGTGATTCACGATGGTGATTCACTATGACTATAGTGAAAAACATGTGGATGTGGCATTCACTTTAAACTACAGGTGTGAGCTATTTAGTTGCAGTGAAATACAATATGTACCTCACTCCCCAAACATTGTTTTGAAATATAATTTGTAACTGACCATTGGGTGTCACTGTTGCTGCTCTTAATAAAAAGCTGTTCCCATCACCTGCAAAAAGAGTAAAGCCTGAGGATTAATTTGAGGATAAGTGGGGCTCACATTGATTTCAAGATCTGCTTTTTATTTTTTATTTTTTATTTTTTTATTTTTTATTTTTTTTCTTTTGGCAGCATGGAGAAAAAAAGTCAGATAGAAATGCAGACAGCAGTGATTGATATCAGTGAAGAGAAAGAACCACAGTAACTGAGATGTGGTTTCCATAGATATTCTGCAAGGTCTAATGTGTATAGTTAAATGCAATTGCTCTGAGATGATATTGACAAAATTATGATAAATTTTTCCATTATGGAACAAATTTCCACTTAAGTTAAATCAAGTGATGTCTTGATTGTTAAGGGAATAAAGATTTATGCTGTCATGTTTTATGACTTAAAATAAAGACAAAGTTTTGGTTAATATAAAGGAAACAATGAAAACCCTGAAACTACAAATCAGCAGTAAAAATAAACTTATAACTCTTAACATATTCATTAATGAGTAAGTGCCTTGAATCTCCAGCCAGCACAACAGATTGTCTGTGGACCTTGAAAAGTTGATACATTTCATACTGTTTTCAGGATCAATTGCGGTTTCTTCTTGGGTTAAAAATAAGGCTCTGATACTATAACATATGCACGTGTGATTCACATCATTATCTTTAGGCTCTCCTGTACTGACAGGCACTGCACCTGCTCAGAGGCACACTGACTTTCACAAGGCTCATTTCAGACCCAGACGTCTGTTTATGTGGAAATGCTCCAGGTCCAAAATATGTACTGTAGATCAGGAAGAATATGTTTTTTCTATACCCTTTGTGCCTCAGAAATCAAATTAATTTTGTACCATAAATATCCATAAAATATATACAAGGTATTTCTAAAAATAAATGTAATAAAACTCTATTTAATGAACCTTGTTCTTATGTACTTCTTCAAGAGTTTTCAGAATTGTATGTCGGCTTTTATTCTTAATAGAAGTAAATGATTAGCAGAGAAGATCAACACAATAATTTTGTCATATTTTTTAGATCAAAGACATGAATTTTGTGTATACCTTTAATATTACACATTTGCAAGGTCTTAAGATGTCTGTAAAATTCACTGAAATTATTCTTTCTTGATCATTTATATGCTTAATATTTTTCTCTTGCTTTCATGGAGCCCCATGAATCTGTGGATATTTCTTGGATGGCTAATGCTATGGCTAAATTAGCACAATCTGCTCTGTAAAGCTTTTTTAATGACCTCAGGGTATATTGTGGGTCAGGGCAGAGCTACTACCCTTGCTTTCAGAGCTTGAGAATTAAATACAAATTCACCAAAGGCCTTCTTTGTATTTACATAAGATGTTTTAGGAGGAACAAGGAATTAGCCCTGATACTATAAGGCCTAATGAATTTTTAATTACTGGATATTCCCACTAGTTATATAAATGACAAAGGCATGAAAAAAAATATGCCAAATATAAACTCTTTTTAGATAGAGCTTTTTATGTTTGGCAATATAAAGCTATCACAGACCTGTGGAATAAATTAGACCAGATAGGACATCTGGGGGTTCTCTGGTCCAACCCCTAGCTTACAGCTCAGCTGTCAAAGCTACAATAGATTTGCACAGGATCATGTCTGTTTGATTTTTAAGCATCTCTAGGAATGGAGGTACCACATCTTCTCTGAGCCACATGACATAGTGTAATAAATTTCTCTCTTACCTCTGATTAAAAGGTATCACTGCTGGGCTGAGAAGTACAAAATATCATGATAAAGTGGCTGATGGGGGCTGTACCAGGTCTGGCTGGGATGGAGACCTCATTGAAGCCTTTCAGTATTTAAACAATGCTTATAAAAGCATGGAGAATGACTTTTTACTTGGGTAGATAATAACAGGACAAGGGAAAATGGTTTTAAAGTAAAAGAAGGTAGATTTATATTAGGAAGATAAGGAAGAAGTTTTTTACTCTGAGGGTGGTGAGGCACTGGAACAAGTTGCCCAGAGAAGTTGTGGATGCCCCATCCCTGGAGGTGTTCAAGGCCAGGTGGGATGGGCCTTTGAACAAGCTGGTGGTGTCTCTGCTCATGGTAGGGGGGTTGGAATTAGATGATCTTTAAGGTTCCATCCAACCTGAACCCTTCTATGAGTCTATGATTCATCATAGGAATTTGTATGATGCTGTGTTTAAAAGGTGTTGTAAAACACTAGAGTTGATAATACCTATGTTTCAGTTACGGATGAACAGTGCTTGTGCTGCGTTAGAGACTTTTCTGTCTCTCTCTCTACCCCAGCAATGAATAGACTGGGGGTCTGGAATAGGCTAAGAGGGGATATAGCCAGGCTGATGACACAAACTAACCAAAAAGATATTCCATGTCATATGCTCTGTAGTACTGAGAAGAAGGTTTCAGGTAGTTTAGCTAGCTTTTCTCAGGAACTGGCTGGACATTGGTTTGCCCATGGGAGGAGTCAAGCAACGACCTTTGTATTGCATGTTTTGCTTTGTTTTCTTTTTCTCTTCTTCCACTTCTCTTTCAGTTATTAAACAATTTTTATTTTGATCCACAAGTTTTCTTGTTTTTACTTTTCCTTTCCTCTTCCCCTGTCCATGGGGTGGGGTGGTGGGTGGGAGAGGTGAGCAAGTGCTGTGTGGTGCTTACCTTCCTGATCAGGTTAATCCACAAGAGAGGCTAATCTCACAGTGGAGAATGAAGCAGGCTGCTGTCAAGCTTCCAAAACCTACCAGGAGGGCAAAAAACACACAGCAATAGTGTAACACGTGACTTTCGGCAACTATTGTAGCAATCCAAGCAGATAGCACACATTTTGGTGATGTGTTTTAACGAGTTCATATTCCACTGTTCATATTCCACTAAATCTCAAACTTGTATAACTTCTTCCTGATGGAATAACTTAATTTTATGGGAATCAAAGAAATCAAGCATAGCATAAATTTATCTTTAAATTAATTACTATCTGAGCAAGATTCTTCCAAGACTTATAGAATTCATTCTTCTTCAACTTGCATTTTAAAGAAAAGTAGCTGGTGTGTACCTTCACCATTTAAAGGTCAGGTGTATGATTTTCTTTGATGGCAGCTCTCTTTTGGGATAATATGGAGGTCCATGGTATACAGAGAAATTTTAATAGAGACATTTCATGCTTTTGAATAATGGTATTCTAATATTCGTTAGATTCACTTCCTATCCAAGAGGAAATGTGGAATGTTGTTACAAGTTCTAAGTGTTCTGTAAAATGGAAAAAAAAAAAAAAAAATACTCCTTACTCACTGGTAGTTTATGCAAGGAATTATTGGGAATGTGGTATATTGTCCCTGTCTGTTTTAGGTATTTGGGAGTTCCTTATATATCTGTAATGTATTAATAATATAGTTACAATAATACAACATCTATATAAAACAATATATTTGAAGAACATTAGAAACAGTAATCCCTCTGGAAGAGAAGCAAATTTATAAATGAGCGCATAGTTTTCCCAGTAAACCACAGAAATAATTTTTAAACCAAAAATGCTGGAAAAATTTCAGTGACATTCAGCAAAATTACTTCAGCAAAATATATTTGAGAATAGAAATGTCAAGTAAATCACTGAATGCTTGGCTCGCTAAAATGGAGGCTGTGCATGTAAACTGTGTATGTAAGTTACAAAGGGATGCACCTTTTTTTTCTTTTTTTGTCTTATCTTTATTTAAAAATATAATATATTCTTGCATATTATACTCTTACCATCATAACAGTCTTGCCATTTCAGATCTTGACACTCTTATTGTACTTTCCATGAGCTAAATTTATTTAAATAACATTTCCACTTGAGTCTTGGACTTGTTTAGATAAATTTCCTTTCTAGGTCTAAGATTATTATTATTTTTTTCTTTTGTAGTACAGTGTCACTATACTACAAAATGTAAACAGTCATCTAGAAGGAAGTAAAGTTCAGAATTTACCACAATTCTTAGTATGAAAGTACCAGGAACTGTATTTAATTTAATTTCTGTGACACTTACCTTCATTTTTAACCCATGGGGTTACCACCAAGAAACTAGAGGTTCCAATATCATGGTTTGCCTTGAAAAAAAGACCTTCTCTTCACATTGGGTTTAGGTCTTATTCACATTTTTTTTTTTCTTCTTATGTAATCCACACACTTAGCTGTATGCTGCAATTACTATCAAATGACCTATATTTTAGTGTCCTTCATACAAGAAAACCTTTTATATTGTTGAAGGAAACTGTATAAACCAAGATTGCCTTTAAAGTACACAGTGTAGGCAGTGAGGCATTGTCTGAAAGACAAACACTTAGAATTTTGATTACTGTATTGCGTTAGTTCTATATTCAGGAAAAAAAAAAAAAAAAGAAAAAAGAAAAAAAAAAAGAAAAAAACAGTGCTTGAGACTTTGTATTTTCCTTGTATGTAAACAGTGATTATATGGGGCAGTTTTGACCAGACATGTGCCAGCTGTGAAATAAATGGTAAACAACAACAAAATGATTAAGTGCACAGAGAAAGTGTGAGGGAAGGAGGAAAAGAGGAGAGAATATTCATACTAAATGGAATGAACACGAGAGGGAACAAGAGTGGCCATGTGCTGCTTTCCTGCCTGTCGGTGTTAAAACAGAGCATATCTATATAAGGTCAGTGAAAAGTGACTCTATAAAAGTGACCTTATATAGATAGTGAAGTGAAAAATATTGCAAAAAGATCTTACAATAACAAATGATAAGGTACCAAAATGGCAGATTAACTTCAATTTTAATAAATGCAAAATAATGTTTGTAAAGGAATTACTTACATAGTAAAAAAGATAAAAAAACATAACAAACATTGAAAATGAGGGACTGTAATCCAGTTCTCAAAAGTTTGCACCAAACTTGCTTTTTCCATTACTGAACTGTGGAACTCATTGTCCTAGGATGTTCTGGAAGCCAAAGCATCTTGAGACACTTCAGATACTTTCAGCCTGATGTTATTATAGCTATTTTTCTGCTTAAAATACACTTAGTGAGTGTATTGTGAAAGAACTCTTGACTTCTGGGAAAATGTAAAAGTAATAAATATGTGTTGTATCCAACAGGTGTGTTTTATAACTAAAAAGTGGATCATGCTGTAATCTTGCATAGTCTTTTATCCTCAAAAAAAGTGGGAATGTTCAGATTTCTTTCTGAAGATTGTCTTTCGGGCATATCTCTATCTCAAACTTTTATATCAACTCCTGCTCTTCAAATTTCAGCCACTAATAAAAATCAGGTAATTTAGGTCAAAACCAAACCAAACCAAACAAGAAACAAGAATGGAATGATATACATATTTATCTTGGCAGTCGTATATCTTTAAAAACTTTTTAAAAGTCTGAAATAAATTGGCAATACTCTTCCTACTCTCTAGTCCAACATACATAATTATGCACATCAGCATATTTGCTATTGCTAGAAACTGTCTTAAACTCTTTTATATGAGATTTCTAAAATAATTTCAGTTATTTAGCATTCGTAAATTCTTAATATACAAGTAAGTGTTCAAAGCTATTTCTTGATTTTGCTAAGTTCTAGACTTTGGTGATTTCTGCAAAAGTGAATTCCACAGTCTTAAAATCTTCAAATTTTATTTTCTTTCCATTTTTGGAATTGCTCTTAATGGCTTTGAAAATCTACCTCTATGTTGTGAAGAAAAGCAGAAAAACTCTCAATATTTTTTTCTAAGACATTCTTCATTTTGCATTCATTTATTAAGTCAGTTCTTCAATATTCATATTTTAAAAAGTAAAAGCATCCTTATATTTTTTCTGATTTTTTTTTCTACCTTTTTATTTTTGTTTTCACCATTCATTGAAACTTCTCTGATGTTCTGATAACACTTTATAATGTGTTGACTGTTACTATGTATCTCACTCTAAATCAAGGAACTTCCTTACAGTACTCGGGGTGCAAGAGAACCTTACAGAGATCTAAGAAGCCCTGCCTTACAGAGAGCTAAGAAGCCAGGCCAGGCCAGCTATTACAGAGTCTCATTTCTCTCAAAAGCTCCAATGAAATTCATGTGTTACTGAAGTACATAGGTCATATTCTAACAAAAAAACATGTTGTGTGAAGGAATTATTCCATAGAAATTTTTCATCAAGCTTTTGTTCTGAGATTTCTGTGACAATGATTTTCAGCTTCAGTCCAATGTGCTACTGTAAGCTCTCATCATGCTGCTTTGTGTTTTACTGGCCACATCCCTTTTGACTCATGGCTCTGTACAAGGGAGACGTGGAAGCACAGATGTCCTACTTCTCCACTGGAACTGGGATGTGGCAACTCAAGATAGGACCTAGTGCTTTGAGATGTACAGGAGTCAGATGTGCCTCACAGCTCCTAAGAGCTGTTTGTTGAATTAAGTGTCTAAATAAAATGGAAAGGCTTAATAAACTTAATGTTGTGGCGACTTTTAAAAATGCAGCAAATCCCACAAGCTTTAACACTGAAAAATATTTTTCTTACAAAAATGCTTGTTTCTAAGCCATGTCTACTACTTCATTGAAATTAACATTCCTCTTAGAGACCTCCTGGTGTCCCAGAACTTGTACTGTATTCCAGCCTTGCAGACATGATTGCTAAATTATTGTTATTAAAATCTAGAATCAGCTCAAAGTCAGGTTAATGTGTTCCTGTTTTTTTTTTTTTTTTTTTTTTTTTTTTTTTTTGGCATCTCTTATCACATAGGCTTTCTGACTTTCAGCTTCTTACTGCATCATCTTCACATGGGATTGTGAAGTAAATTGCTGCTATATCCAGAGATTTGAATGATAACGGGTTTATTTTTAATTCCAAGAGAATTGATAGGTTACAGTGATTATGTTTTACGATTGTATGGATATGTAGAAAGTGAACTGATGGCTGAAATATCTGTAAATGCTCAAGGGTTATTTAACAGAATTCATTCACATAGAACTTGCAGAATTTAAATGGGATGAAATAAAGCATGTGATGTAATTTTTTTTCTAATGAGATGGTAAGTTGTCCTACATTCCTTACTTAAAAAAATCCATGTTTAAAGAGTTCTCTGGCCTGATCTTGTTTTCTTTAATCCAGTAATAGCTCACAGTCTTCTTACTACTAAGTTGTGAACCCGAGTCACCAAAATCTAGTAATAATGAAAATCCCTTTGCATTTTCTTGCTTATTACGAAGAAGCTCTGCACTCCAGGCTGATTTAAATTTCCATAAAAGTGTAATGAATCTGCAGTTTATATTAAAGTGTTCACAAGATGACAAGTTATGATCGGTGTCTCTTCATATGAAATAAGCTATAGAGGTCTCAAATTTATTAATGCTTGCAGGGAGGCATGTTAACCTACTGCTTCGTTAATTTTTTTGCTTCAGACATATTGCAGTTGTTAATTTAAATAGGCAAAAGTCTTTTTTACTTGCCACTCAGTATGCGGCCTACTGGCATATGATGCCATATTCAGAAATTTCAGGACTATTTCCCACATGCAAAATGAGTAGAGTCTGATTCCTGAGAGAAGGGAGATGTACTGCCCAAAATCTGTAGAGACTTTGGTACCCATCTTGCCTGTGAATTCAGCTATGTGGTTTTACTTTCCTTTCTCCCTTATGGTATGTAACTTAATTCTATCCTGAAAATGTTTGGTTTTGAAGTTAATATACATGATTTACAACTATTTGTTGTTTCTCTATTCAAATAAGATCTGCTATGGCACGTTTTCAAGGAGTAAATTTCAACAGTGATCTGTTAGGAGGAGGATTTGCAGGATTCTTTTGCAAAATTGATTACCTCCCACATTCCTCTCTCTCACAGACACTATCCCGTTTCACTCTTTACTTCAGAATAAGAAAGAAAAGTAATTTTTTTTTTCTGTCTGTTGCTTTGTGCATGGAGGGCAGGAGAAGTACACTACATGATAAGCATGATGACTAGCTAGGCTGATACCACATGCTTGAGAAAATGACTCATTTCCTAAATGGCCACTTGTAATAGGAAAGCTGTTTGTCTATTTATTTCAACCCCACAAGATCTTTTTCTTCAACAGCTCCAAACAAAGAAGAAGAAAAGATATCGGGAGGTAGTTTAAAGCCAAGGATCATCAGTATGAAAATCCAAGGAAGGGAGAAACCCTCAGGACAAAGCTAATAAGCAAAGATGGTTGAAGGTAGGAAGACATCAAAAAGCAGAAAGTAATAATAGTGAAGAAAAGGAAAGGAAAAAAAGAAGGAAAGCGCACTCTCTGGGAGTGGATCATTGTGAAAAACTTCCAGAAGTGACAGAATAATACAAAGGTTCAGTAAAATACAATAGATTGGGAGCCTAACATTTAGTACTGCAGGATTAAGAGTGAAGACTTCCTGAAGCCACATGCTTACAAATACATATATATATATACAAATATATATGTATATATATATACCCCTGTACTAATCTTGGAATCAGCTTATCTTGGAATGTATATACAAAAAATTTAAGACTCAGTTTTAAAGGGAATGTTTTAATTAGAATAAAGCTGTCTACAGCCTTGTTAAAGTCTTAGACTAGCTATGCTTATAGAATTACAAATACGTAATAATATAGAATTAAAAACCTGATATTAAAATCCAATTAAGTGTATTTTAAAATAAATATAGGATTTAGGCTTTTATAGCTTAACAATATCTGAAATGCCCAGTCTAGTAAGACTAGAGTTGGGTGCTTTAAAAGGTCTCTTCCAGTGTTCATTGGGCCCAAACTCACAACTGTGGTTATGAGTTACATCAATAGACCTACGCGATACTCTCTGAATCTGTGTTTATACTTCTTCACACATACAAGGATCTACAGGCTTCCTTCTACTGAACCTCTGTAAGGTGGTGCTGATTGTCGTCTCTCCTTTTTTGCTGGAGGCAACCAAAAGCAAAGAAGAGAAGTACTAGTCCATGCTTCTCATAATATATATATATATATGATGTATATTAATATATATATTATATTTGGTTAAGCCAATGCAGAGAATTGCACAGTTCAAGCTGAGCCTTGGTTTGGCCATTATTGCCATTGAAAATCATTCAGTATGTATTATATAATGTATCACTGTGTGTATTATTCCTGCAATACCATTTATATCTTCTTTAGCAGGCCTATTTGTTGTAGCTTACTTCTATAGCTTTGCTGTACTGTTCACAGAATTATAGACTCACTGAATAGCTGAGGTTGGAAAAGAACCTCTGGAGGTCATCTTGTCTGACCCCGCTGCTCAAGAAAGGCCACCTAGAGCAGGTTGCCCAGGACTCTGTCCAGATGGCTTTTGAACATCTTAAATGAAGGAGACTGTCCATCCTCTCTAGGCTACCTGTTCCAGCGCTCTGTCGCCTGCACAATAAAGAGTTTCGTGATGTTTAGACAGAACCTTGTGTTCCAGTTTTTTCCCATAGCCTCTGTTTTCAATTTACTGCTCTGTAGAAAATATATTCAAATATTTATGATAAAGCAGAATTAATATGCAACCTTAAAAAAAATATAATCATTTTCAGTAAGCTCAGTAGAAAGCCAGATTAGAAGGACCTCTGAATTCTAACAGTGGATTTGTACTCACTAGTTTTGTAGTTTTTGTTAGATTTACATATATTTAAAAGATAATTTACTTATTTTAAATACATTTTTTATCTTAAATATTTAAATATATTTTTATTTCTGCCATGTTTAAAGCAGGAATATTAATATTTAATGCTCTGGCAGTGTTAGTCTATCTCATAAGTTCAACTACTGTGCAACTATTGTGTCATATATTTAATGAGCATAAATTTTGTATATTCAACTTTTGTAAATATGAGCTAAGCAATGGTAACTATATATTCCTTTGGTAAATTAAAATATGTTTTATTACCTATTCATGGGTCACTACCATGCACATTAGTGAAAAATAACACTTCAACTGATGACACTAAGCAATGTTACAAACATTAATGTGAAATTGGAACTAAAAACCTTATTTGAATAATAAACCAACTGTAGAAAATAGCTCTTGAGCTTTGATGTTTTGAAGTATTTCTTCATCTATTTTAAAATGTTCAGACAAAATGTAGTATTTCAAATGTTACGTGCAACAACATGGATGATAATCAAACAGCAAATGTTTTCATTCGGCAGTTCAATCACAAATGTATGTATGTGCAATTATGTCTAATTATACAGACTGGGAAGAAAATGGAGACATACAGCAATTGCAACATCATTATAACAGACACTTATTTAACATGTACAGTTTTCAGCCTCTGTTATGATTTTTTTTTTTTTTTTTCTTTCAGGAGAAGAATTAACGGATTTGTTGTTTTTCTTGTTTTGTTGTTGTTTTTTGTTTTTGAAGCTGCTATCACATAAAGATGGATTCAGATTTATTTATTTTTACCTAATAAAATGTATTCACTAACTTGTTTTGGAGGAAATGAATAGCTGACAAAATGAAACTGCATCAAACATGCAACTACATATCTTTTTTCTTTTTTAATAGCCAAGTGACATCTATGACACTGTATTTTCTACTTTAACCATTTACAAATGCATTTATGACTCTTAGATATCTGCTGATGAGCTCAAGGTTACCTGGCATGATGTGCAATTAAACCTATCCTGAAGGTTTGAACCCACAAAATACTAGTTGTACCATTTAACTAGTAGGTAGCATTCTGTCACGGTTTTGGCTGGCACACAGTTAATTTACTTCACAGAGGCTCACTCAATACTGTCTTTTGGACTTTTGATGAAAATAGTGGTGATAACACACCGATGTTTCTGTTGTTGCAGAGCTGTTCTTGCACAGAGCCCAGGACTTTTCAGCTTCTTGTGCTGCCCTGCCAGCGGGGAAGCTGGGGGTGCACCAGGAGCTGGAGGGGACACAACGAGGACAGCTAGCCCAGACTGAGCAAAGGGATGTCCCATGCCATATGGCATCATGCCCAGAAATAAAAGCTGGAGTAAGGTGTGGGGTGGGGTGGGGATTTCAAAGTGATGGTGTTTGTCTGCACAAGAAACCTTAATGTGTGATGAGCTCTGCTTTCCTGTGAGTGGCTGAACACCCACCTACCGATGGGTAGCAGCAAATGGATTCATTGTTTTTCTTTGCTTTCATGTGCAGCTTTTGCTTTACCTAGTAAACTGTCTTTATCTCAAGCATCTTTGGGGTACTTGGCTGCCTGCTGGAGCTAAACCACAACACATTCTTATGCTATTAAGATCTGATGCAGCTTTACAGTCTTCCAATACAAATCATTCAAAAGATGAGCAAGAAGCATATTCATGAGCAAACTTAAAATGGAACATTTGGCAAGTGAAGTGCAGATAAAGTAGGCCTGTTGTTCTGAAGCAAGTTTCTGCATACAAAGCACCATTGGCATAGATCTGCACTGTCATTTGGAGTGAGGAACTTGTTTACAATGTCACTGTCAACACAAAGAAATAGAAAGCCTAAATCTGTACTGGTTAGGGCATTTCTTCAGGTCATATGATGAGGTTCTGGTAAGTCCATTTCTACAGCCTGTACAAGTTCCTCTACATGGCAGTCCTACTCACTGCTCACCCCAATTTGTTGTCATCTATAAACTGGATGGGAGTACACTCCATCCCATCTTCCAGGTCATTGATGAAGACAGTAAATCACAGTCACTAGCAAGCAAGAGACCTCCCAAGACATCAGGTGGGGTTGTCAGAGTGATGTCTCCAACCCCTGTGCGGGGAAATCTCCTGCAGCAGTCCCATGACCCTTCTCCTTCCTGTAGATATTAAGTTCAGGCTCAGCCGGTTCTGAAGAATTCCCCGGCAGTTGCTATCTGTCTCTGCCAGCAATCAGGGCACTATGCCTATGCTGAAGCTACAGGTGGATAAGGACCTGTACACCTGTTGAGGGAAGTCACAGGCTTCTAGGTCTCCCTGCCTCGATGGCCACCCTCCACCCCTCACACCAGCATGGCCTCCTGCTGTCCTTGCTGTGTGCAACTCAGAGCCTGGTCACTCTGCTATGATGCTATCACTCCCCTCCTTGTCCTCCCTCATCGCAACCCCCATTCAACAACACCGCAAGGCTCCCTCCCCAGAGGCCCAGTGTCCTTCACAGCACTGCCTGTGGTGGCAACAGCTGGGCCAATGGCTGTAGCACCAATGGCTGGGCCAACAGCTGGGGCACTCTCTCCCCAGGCCAGAGATGGCATCTGAAGGTGCCAAACAGAGTGCCCAGAAGGACAGGGAGCAAAGCCCAGGGCTGCTTGGCATGCTGAAAATGACACTATCCACAGGGGCCTGCTGCCTTGCCACCAGCAGCCAAGACCCTGGGCAACCACCACAAGGACAGGACAATGCCAGGGCTCTGCCAGGGACACCACCAGATGGGCCCATGTGCTTGCTTCTTCTGCAGCACATTTCACAAGAACAAAGTATATCTTGATTTTGCTACCTGTGGGAATCATAAATACTGTGTCTATACAAGTACTCTCTCTGGTGTTTTTATTGTGGCTGCTGTCTCTTAGCGGTGCATATTATTTCCTCATGCTGCTCTGGCAAGAAACAATTTTTTCCAAGGAGTGTGAGCCGATGAATGGCTTGTGTTGAATTAACAGCTAGCAGCTGTAAACAAGTTCCTATTGTTGCTCTGACAGGGGCAATATGACAGCTGGCAGTGTCATCCTGATAACCAAATCTTCTGTTCTTTTATAATCAGGGGCAATGGCAAACCTCAGATACTGATTTGCAGAAGTCTGTAAGAACCTTTTATATGTAAATGATCATTTTTTCTTTCCTTTCTTTCTGCCTGATATGTTCTCTGCTCTCTCAGTGATCCCTACCTGTGATCTCTGCCAGATGCCTGCACAGTCCTACAGGCCGGGTCTCTGGTGAGGCTTGCCTGCTAAGAGGCTGTGTGTGGGGCAAGACCAGAGTGCTACCCATGGCAGCATTTCCATTCACGTAAAAAAGCCTGAGGCTTGAATAGAAGTTTTTTTCTCGACTGAAGTTTTTTTCAAATTCTCTGTGACAAAGGATAAAGCTAGTATGTTGTGTTTGTGTGTGCTTTGTCCCATATATTTTGATTGTGAGAAATATCTCCTGTGAGAAAATGTTCATTTTTTTTTTTTTTTTTTGTATCAGACCCTCCAGAGGGCTGCAGGAGATATGAAAGAGATTCCAAGGAAAATTCAATATGATTCTGTAGACAGTCGACTGTGGTTAAAAGAAGTTAATCAAAAAGGAAGGGAGATCCTGGAGAAGGATGAGATTGTTTGGCAGCTATTGGTTTACTGCTATTCATAGTTAACAAAGATTGTGGTTTGGTCATTATCTGTGGACTACCTCTTGGGGGGAGAAGCATACTAAACAAAGATCTAAAAAGTGGGGAGGGCATGTAGGAAGATGAAGGTGAAGGACAATGGGAGCATTACTACTGATTGTAGTATGTGCCTTATGGAGTTAATGAAAAGTTTGCATGCAATCTTTTCACTCTGGCTGCAAAAGAACTAGAAGAAATATATGACAGAATAACAATTTGGGTAAGGCCAAGGCCTTACTACTGAAGGCAGGAGTATGGTGTTTACGGTGTAATAGAGTGCAAAGAAGAAATAAAGGTGGTGATTTTTTTTTTATTATTTTTTATTTTATTTTATTTTTATTTCCAAAGAAGTATATGACAGTAAGAAAGTCTCCACTGAGAAAATTGTTGGGAGTTGGTTCAGATTTGCAATACTACTATTGGTTGAAGTTTTTTTTTTTTTTTTTTTTTTTTTTTTTTTTTTTTTTGTTTTGTTTTGTTTTGTTTTTTTTTTTTTGTTTTTTTCCTATTTAAATTATAATGGAATGATGGGAGAATTAAACTTCTTAAATGATAATTAGAAAATAAATATACTGCCAAGTACACCTGGATATTTCCTGCTGTGATAGCTAACATATTTCTTCAAATTCACTTAACAGGTGATGATGTTTCAGGTTTGACTTTGATGAATAATAAGGACGATATAGAAGAATTGGCTCAGGAAAATATTCTAGTTGCAATAACTGAAGACTGGTTCAGTATAATGACGAATGTCTAGTACAGCTGCTGCAGAATAACAAACACTCAGAAATTAGAGGTCAATTTTGTGTACTCAGGTGAATTTCATGAGTTTACATACATTGGAAAGCAGTTAGATAAAAAATTCAAAATAGTTAAAATTTTTATCCAAAACAGAAGAGAAAGCCTTAAGTACTTGCTGCAGCAAAGTTAGGTGTTAGTACAAGCTGGTTAATTTAGGATTAACAGAAATAAGAGAAGATATTCTCAGCTTTCTTAGTCTTAGAAATCTTTTTTTTTTTTTTTTTTTTTTTTCCTCAGCTTTCTTAGTCTTTTACTTAGTCTTAGAAATCAGGAACTTTAGGAGTGAATTAAGAACTGCTGAAAACAGAGCCTGACTTTGGAAAACCAATAAAACAAAAAGTGCAATATTTTTAAACTTTACCTATAAAAAGAGTAAGGGGAAGAAGCAGACTTAGTATCCTGTGAACATAGAGATTCAGAGTTGTCAAGGCAAATACCTAAAATCAGGTGGAACTTTTGTTTCATTTTTTATCTAGGACAATAATATGGAAAAAAAGAGTTAATGAACAACAGTGGTGAAGGGAAAAGCTAAAGTATTGCTTCTTTTAGTGTGGAAGTAAAACTCAACTGAAGGTTCTCAAAACAGACCATGAAGCCTTCACTCTTGGTTACTGAAAGAAATGTCATATATTTATTACCTGTGAGGCAAGCTTCATTGTAAGTGTTAGTATTTCAGTGTAAATGTTATAACATTGTAACTGTAAGTATTTCAGAAGAGCACATAAAAGTATTTGGAAACATTCTCAATGTTTCTCTTTTCCTTAGGAAAGTCAAAACTTCCAGGTAGCTTTATAGCTTTCATTAAGTAAAATTCAACAACTACTATACATTACTGGAAAGGAGTGATAAATGCATTATTCCGTTCTTAGCTATAATGTGAGTTTACTGGAACCGCTTAAGGAAAGAGAAAATACAGACATAAATAATGAGCAATGAATAAATTACCTCACAAACTAACCAAAGGCAACACATTTGAAAATAATTCAAAACATATATTTGTAGATAGATAGATAGATAGATAGATAGATAGATAGATAGATAAAAAATGCAGTAAGTCTGATGTACTTGACCTTTGAAATTTTTTCTGTAGTGCCATATTGGAGAGTATAAGTTAAAATGGTGATTTCTAAAGCAAAACAAGAAAGAAATCAATTGAACAAACAACAACCAAAAACTTTAATGTGGTTAAAAAGGAAATTACATTGGCTTGTTCTGAAAATGAATTTATCAAGTTGGAGCAAAGTTACAGTTAGAGATGTTCAAGGATCTGTCTTTTTACTATTATATTTAGTATTTTTATTGCAGTTTTTGGCAGAAGAGTGCTAATGAGACTTGCTGATGAAACAAAGTTAGTCAGCATCATCAAAAAGAGGGTTGGAAAAATGGGTCACTTTGAGGAACAGCCTGCAAAGAGATTAATGAGATTAAATTTAATAGTACAACTGCTTACTCATATCCTTAGGGAGTGGTAATAAGAAGCTTCATTATTAACTGAAAGCTATTTAGTTGGAAATTACAAAAAAATGAGAGAAATCTAATATAACAACTGATCACATTTATGAGCTAAAAGTCACAAAAAGAAAAAGAACAATGAGATCCCAGGGTTCTTTGCTAGTATACTCTATTCAAGTTTAAGTTTGTTTCTTAAGCATTTTTCTTTGTTGTTTTATACAGGTGTATGTGAAAAAGCAGTCTCTTATGAGCAAAGATCAAAGATTTTGACACTCTCCCCCATGATATCCTTGTCTCTAAATTAGAGAGACACAGATTTGATGTATGGACATCTTGGTAGGTAAGCAGTTGGCTGGATGATCACACACACAGACAGCTGCAGTCAATGGCATGATGTCCTGGTTGAGACCAGTGAAAAGTGGTGTTTCTCAGCGGTCAGTATTGGGACCAGCACTGCTTATCATCTTTGTTGGTGACATGGACAATGAGATCGAGTGCACTCTCAGTGAGTTTGCTGATGACACCAAGCTGTGTGCAGTTATTGACACTCTGGAGGGAAGGGATGCCATCCAGAAGGACCTGGACAGGCTTGAGTGGTGGGTCTGTGGCAACCTTATGATGTTCAACAAGACCAAGTGCAAGGTCCTGCACCTGGGTCGGGGCAATCCCAAACACAAATGCAGGCTGTGTAGAGAATGGATTTAGAGCGGCTCTGAGGAGAAGGACCTGGGAGTGTTTGTTGACAAGAAGCTCAATATGAGCCTATAATGTGCACTTGCAGCCCAGAAAGCCAACCATATCCTGGGCTGCATCAAAAGAAGAGTGGCCAGCAAGTTGAGGGAGGTGATTCTACCCCTCTGCTCTGCTCTCATAAGACACCACCTGAAGCACTGTGTTCAGCTCTGCGGCCCCCAGCATGAGAAGCACATCACAGTATTAGAATGAGTCCAGATGGCTGTGAGGATCATCAAAGGGCTGGAACACCTCTCCTGTGAAGACAGGTTGAGGGAATTGGGGCTGTTCAGCCTGGAGAAGAGAACACTCCAAAGAGAACCTTATAGTGGCCTTCCAGTACCTAATGGGGGCCTCCAAGAAAGGCAGAAAGGAATCCCTTATGAACCGTAATACTAGGAGAGGAGGGAATGATTTTAAATTAAAAGATTTAGATTAGACATTAGGAAGAAATTTTTTACTGAAGGGGTGGTGAGGCCCTGGAACAGGTTTGCCCAGAGAAGCTGTGGATGCCCCATCCCTGGAAGTGCTCAAGCCCATGTTGGATGGGGCTTTGAGCAATCTGGTCTAGTGGGAGGTGTCCGTATCCATGGCAAGGGGGTTGGAATTAGATGATCTTTAAGGTCCCTTCCAGCCTAACCTATTCTGTGATTTTACGACTTTATGGAAAGAACTATGGGTTGTTTGGCCTAGAAAAGTGAGGACATTACCTCTAGAAAGAAAAGAAGTAATTTAGCTATATAACATTATAGGTAAATAATCAAACAAAGTGACCACAAAAAGATTTAACACATTTTGAAAATCTTGAAAAATGTCAACCCTCATATCCTTACTGTTTCTGTTGTTGTTGTTGTTGTTGTTCGTGTCCCACCCCAGCCCCCCCCCCTCAAATCTCCAGAACATCTAGAGTATTCTGATGGCCCTGCCATCAAGCAGAAGGTGCAAAAAACTTTCTAAATATTATGTAGTACTATAAGAATTTATTTCATGATTTACATTTACTAGCTAGTTTGAATTTTGTTGAAGACAAACGCTTTCCTTTAAGTTTCACTATAGTTGTCAGATATTTATAACGATTTTCATATATTTTCAGTAATGGTCATTTGTTAGCTACTTTTGAGCTTACACATATATTCTTATATCTGTCCTTAAAGACTGAAGAGAAAAAGCTGACAATGCAAATCAATCGATATTGTGTTAAACTTTTGACATCAGGGTAATTCCTATCTTTTTTTTTTTTTTTTTTTTTTCCTTTTTTTTTCTCCTTCCCCTCTATTTCCCTCCTTTTCACTAAGACTCTTCTCCATTTTTCTTCCAGACATCTAGTTGCCATATAAATAATGTTACACTTCCTCTTTATTCCTTAACTCTTTGCTTGTTTCCTTATTTATTTCCTTTTTTGTTTGTTTGTTTGTTTGTTTCTGATTGTTGTCCCAATCCAAGGATAAAATGAGATCTTTTTCTGAGAGAGAGAGAGAGACAGAGATATAATTTCATTGATTTCCAATAATTATGTAATTATGTTTGGGCATTACTCTCTCCACCTTGAAATACTGAATTAAGAAAAAGTATGTGGGAGTAGACATTAAAAGGAGATAAACGGTGCATGCCAATTCAGAGAGCACTAAGGACTTATGCTGGCCACCAGTTATTGTGGAAGATGGCATGTAATTCTCATTCATGTAGTGTAAAATATCTCTTAGAAAATAGTGGTTCTCCCAGTTTTTCTCAGCATGATCATGAAAGCATTAAACATGCTGACATGTTGAGGTTTGTTGCTGAAGGCAGTGATTTAGAGAAACAGTCAGCATTTAGAAAGACAAAATTAGAAAATAAAATAACTCTTCTTGCCCCATAATTTTATTTTATGATATGCTATTGTAGCACTGATATGGTCATGATCTCATTTAAATTTTTGTTTTTAGAATATTGTTTATGCCTTAGCAATACATTTTTTCTTTCTTTTTTTCTTTCTTCCCTTTTCTTTCTTTTTTCTTTATTTTCTTCCCTTTTTGCTTTTTCCATAAGCACTTCTCCCAGAAATTTTAGTAATAAAACACTATCTTAAAGGTTATATGAGTGACTATAAATCTTTGCTAACTCACCCTCCTAAATTCTGTAAATCCATATCTCCTAGGCAATGAATTTGTTAGTAAGAGTAATGCTGAATGACGGCACAGGCTAGTGTCATTCATAATTTTGAATCAGGTTATTATGTTGATATATGCTTGGTAGTTTTGAATTATTCAGTATTCTGGTTGTATATGCTATTAATTCTGATGTTCTGAAATTATAGTTCCCAGGAACTTCACTTTCTGACCTGCAACATCTCAGAAGTGACCAAGCAAACATTTCCTTCAGACTGAGATTTGTAAGGCTTCTTTTGTTCCATGTCAGTCTGTATGGACTTCAGCTCTGACTCTCATTGGAAAGCAATGGGAACTTTGTAATTGGTTTGAACTGGACAAAATCTGGATCACTGGGAAGAAAATGCTCTAAAAGTGTATTGTCCTGGTGTTGTCCGTCATCATGGTGGTCTTTAATCAATAGAAAGCAGCTTTTCCAGAGCTCAGCTACTGGAAACAGGTCTTCTGTGAATGGCAAGAGCTAAACATAGTTTTCTTTTGTGCTTGTAGAATTGCACTCAGCCCCAGTAGTACTCACTAACTCAATGATATATTGGAATAAAATTCTGACTGAAGTAAAGTTAATGGGGAGCTTTCCATTTTTAATAAAGCAGATGGTTAAAAAGCATTGTATTGCATATTTTGTAACTGTTTATGATGATGATGTAGTGATAACTAAGTAGCTATTTAGTAAAAAATATTTATCTATATTTATAGAAAATATATTCTAACTATTTTTTGACACTAATAGAAGTAAGTCCTTGTATTTCATAAAGGTAGAAATAAATTCTTTGTTTTGTTTGGAATCTGCTCTCCTCCTGAAACAAGATTCATAAAATATTTGAAAACATTATTAAAATTATTTGAAATTCAAAAACAATCACTCTGAACATAAGTGTTCTTTACGGTGGTTCCTTCTTGTTTGCCTCTAAACTAAGACTTGATGTACTAGTTTCTATAGAGAACAGACAAGACCTGTTTTTCACTTTCAAGTTTTTTATTTTTTTTAATTTATTTTTATTTTATTTTATTTTTTTTTCTTTCTTTTTCCCCCCAAAGCTATTGACAGCTTTGTTGGCTTATTGCCAACATTGCCTTCAATATTGCCTTCAATATTGCCTTCATTATGTTTTTTGCAAGGGAGTTTGCATTTCTTTAGACTGACTGATAGCCTGAAATTCTGTCTTCTAAAACTCCATGAAACACTTCAAATGTAAGAACGGGGCAGTGCTTTCTGCAGTGGTTCAAATGAAGACAAATTACTCAGGATTACTATTATTACTACTTAGTTCTTAGAAAATGTACTCACAAAAATAGACCTAAAGTAATTAGTGAGGAAAGAAACAGACAACAAATATTTCAACCTCTAGAGTTGGACTTCAGGTCTAATAGGTGCATTTGGACAGGGAAGAGAAACAGTCTTGCTCATTCTGGTTCTGATTTTTTTTCAGATTGTGTGACAGGTAGATAAGCCCTGGAAAGCTTCTTCACTTCTTCATCATCTAGCATTCATGAATAATCATTTTAGAATTCATTAAGGGGAAGAAATAAAAATAACAGCAACAAATACTTGCATTTGTTTGGAGTCTCCTTACTCAAGTAGAAGTAATTAAATAATGATGGCAGGTAGTGTGGCTCCAGAGACTAAATGTCTGTTTTTACTGGTTTCTTATCTTTCAGTAGAGACTGAGGATATGTTTAGAAATAAATACAGCTTTCAACTTATCAGTTTTATTTTCAGTGCTCCTCCCATCTTGATCCAAAAGGAAAGTATAGTTAGACACTGACTGAAATTTTATAATAGAAATGCCCACATCTGTATTGATTTTACAATGCCTTGTTTGGTGATGGTATTAGAGAAGATCCTTATAGCCAGTAAGATTGATTTTTCCTTAAATGCTTTGATTCCTGTGAGATAAAGAAATAAAGTGAAGTTTATGATTGTGACTTGAATTTTACATTCATATTCTCTGAGGAATTCAGTACATTTACTTCCCACTGCAGTGTTTTGATGTCCTTTACCTATTAATTGTTTTCTTAAATAAAATACGTGTTCCTCCAGTCTTTAATCAGGCCATGCAGCCACTGATTATTTTTGTACTTCTCCCTGTTCTCTTTAGGATGTCACAATAAATCAAGCATAGGAACTAACAGGACTTCTGGTATATAATTCCAGGATAAACTAACAATACTTGTTTCTGTAGAGCCCTTGGGGTTTTGAACAAATCTATTAGTTAACACAGCATATAATAAGGAATCTTTAAAAACATATGATGAAGAGTTCAACTTGTTGAACGGAAGAAAGGCATTACAATTTTAAGCTGAATGGCATCCTGATTACAAAGTGAGTAGAATCACAGAATCACAGAATCATCTAGGTTGGAAGAGACCTCCAAGATCACTGAGTCCAACCTCTGACCTAACACTACCAAGTCCTGCACTAAACCATACCACTCAGCTCTATATCTAAAAGTCTTTTAAAGACCTCCAGGGATGGTACCTCAACCACTTCCCTGGGAAGCCTATTCCAGTGACTAACAACCCGTTCAGTAAAGAAGTTCTTCCCAATATCCAACCTAAACCTCCCCTGGTGCAACTTTAGCCCATTCCCCCTTGTCCTGTCACCAGGCATGTGGGAGAATAGACCGACTCCCACCTCACTACAGCCTCCTTTAAGGTACCTGTAGAGTGTGATAAGGTCACCCCTGAGCCTCCTCTTTTCCAGACTGAACAATCCCAGCTCCCCCAGCTGCTCATTGTAAGACTTGTTCTCCAGATCCCTCACCAGCTTTGTAGCCAATAAAAACACATTTTAATGGAAACATCAGAATGTCTGTATATCAGAAAATGTGCAGTGTATTAGTGTCTCTACATCTTCTAAAACCCAATTCTTAGTGAGGTTTGTCAACATTCAGTTTGATAGCACTACTCACAAAAATAAATCTCTAAAAGACATTTTGAAATAAAACTGATAAAACTATATGATTCTTCCTTACTAAGTCACATAAGAGAAAAGTATTTTCTTTATGTCCTTTTTCCATTCTGGAAAGCTGATATGAAAGACGGTATTGGGATATCTCATCTGATACCCATATGTGAGAAAAATCTCAAATAATTTTCTTTGGACAGGATCTTCTGTGAAGCTTATTTTATTCATGATTGCAATGGTGGGCATCCTGTCAATCAGGACTGCATTTTAGTAAACAAATCATAACCTTTTATTCCCTATTACCTGATGCCTGATCACCTCCCCTGTTTCCCCATTGGCTGAGTACTACAGGTTCACAAGCTACTCGACATTCCACTATACCATATGTGTACATTTTTTCTTGTTTTCAACCCTTTAATTTCTCCTTTCTTATGTTTTGAGAACTTGTGATCTTTGTTTTACTGTTCTCACGCTGCTCATCGTCTTTTTCTCAAGCTTCTGCCTTATTTTGTAACAGTGAGGCCTTCCACTGTCCACTCATCTACTTAGTATTTCTCCTTATTATGACTACACAACTACCTTGGAATAAAGAAAAATAATCTACTGCAAAAACACAACTTTGTTTCTCACACATATATCCATGACAACTATATTTCTGCTGCAGGAAAAGGAATAATACTCAGCATTACATACCTGCATCTACTCAGCTGTATTAAGCTGTAGAATCAATTCTGTCATTTTCAGTATCAGTCCATGGAGGAAGAAAATCACCAAACTGTTGGTGGCTGAGTAGAGCATGGGAAACTTAAAGAAAAAAAGCAAACAAACAGACAAACAATCAACAACTACAACAAAAACAACCAAACGAAAAACACCATATAGCTTGTCTAAAAATAACAAGGTATTCTGTACAAACACTTTAAAACTTCCTGAATAAAGAGAAGCTTTTATATAAATTCACAGCTGAGTTTCTCATTTAACCTGAGAAAACTCAGTAAGACATCTTTAATGTAGATGTTCTTTAAATAATTTTATGAATGCAAATTGAGACGTGACTGGATTTTAAGTTTTAGTGGAGAGTAAAGTCTTTCACAAGCACTTTGAGCGCAACTTCAAGTTACATTCTAAGCACACAAAAAATAAATTCCACACTGTTAATCCAGTAGAACTGCCTTTACAAGACTTAATTCTTCCATCAGCTATCATTTATATAAGTGAATTGGTTTAATTTCCAAAGTGTGCTACATGCTTAGTTATTTTGAGAAAACTTATTCTCTAGATCATATAGTTCTGATAAGTCATTGTGTCCTTACTTCATTTTTGTTTTTGTAAAAATTCAAATTGGTCAGTTGTGGAAAAATTGAAGTCTACTGCAGGAGTAAAGTATTCTCTACCTCTATTATCTTGACAATCAGAGGTCCAAGAGTTACCAATTCACATGTAAATGACTGGTGATAATCTTGTTCATGATACTGGGGAATAAAAATATTCATAAATTCAGAAAAAAAAAAAAAAAAAAAAGGCAAAACAAAACGAAAAAAACACTTCTTGTTCATCAGCTCTTTTACCCACATGAATGGAGGGAATCTGTATTCAACTGTAAAATGAAATTTTAAGAGAAGAACATGAGAATATAGTATTTTGAGTGTGTCAGTAGTTCCACATCAGGCACTATACAGGAATGTAAAGTTAACAGAACATGGAGCTATCAGGACAAATGTTCTTTCATAATTAGGATGGTTCGTACTCTGGTCAGTTCAGGTTTTTGACTGGCACTGCATGCAATACACAGAGTACAAATTTACATTCTATGTTACTGTACTGGGTGTAGCTGGGATGGAGTTAGCTTTCCCAACAGCAGCTCATATATTGCTGTGCTTTCAGCTGGAACAGCATTGGTATCACACCAATATTTTATTTATTGTTGAGCAGTGCTGGCACAACACCAAGACTCTCTCCAGCTCCCCAAAGCCAGTAGGTGGGGTGTGGGCAAGAGGTCAGAAGGTAACATCACCAGAGTAGCTGACCTAAAATGACAAAATTGATAGAGTGATAGAATTATTAAGGGTGGAAAAGACCTCCATGATCATCTGGTCCAGCTGTACCGCTACCACCAATATTAGCCACTAAACCATGTCCCTAAGCACCACATCCAACCTTTCCTTGAACACCCACAGGGACGCTGACACCACCACTTCCCTGGGCAACCTGTTCCAATGCCTGACTGCTCTTTCTGAGAAGAAATGTCTCCCCATTTCCAACCTGAACCTGGTGGAACTTGAGGCCACTCGCTCTAGTCCTATCACTAGTTACATGTAAAGAAGGGCTGACCCCAGATCCCCACACCTTCCTTCTAGGTAGCTGTAGAGAGCAATAAAAGAATCCCCTGAGCCTCCTCTTCTCCACACTAAACAACCCCAGCTCTCTCAACCACTCCTCATATGACTTGTGTTCCAGGCCCTTCACCGGCTTCATAGCCCTGCTCTGGACATGCTTCAGGGCCTCAATGTCCTTGTAGTGAGGGGCCCAAAACTGAACACAGTACTTGAGGTGTGGCCTCACCACAGGAAAGGGGACAATCACCTCCCTAGTACTGCTGGCTACACTATTCCTGATACAAGCCAGGATGCTGTTGGCCTTCTTGGCCACCCAGGCACACTGCCAGCTTAGGTTCAGGTGAGCATTGACCAACACCTCCAGATCATTTTCCTCTGCACAGCTTTCCAGCCTCTCTGCCCCTAGACTGTGTCATTGCATGGGACTGTTGTGGCCCAAGTGCAGGACCTGGTACTTAGTGCTTTTGAGCCTTATCCCATTGGTCTCTGTCCATCGATCCAACCCATCCAGGTCCCTCTGAAGGACCTTCCTACCCTCTGTCAGACTGACAGTTCCCCACATCTTGGTGTTGTCTGAAGACTTACTGAGGATGCACTCAATTCACTCATCCAAGTAATCGATAAAGATATTAAAGAGGATGGGCCCTGACACTGCCCCTTAGAGAATACCACTTGTGACTGGTCGCCAAATGGATATCATTCCAGTCACCACCACTCTCAGCCATCTAGCCAGTTTTCAACCCAGTAAAGAGTGTACCTGTCCAAGCCATGGGCTGCTAGCTTTTCAACCTGAAATCTAGGTAGACTATATCAGCAGACTTTCTCATGGACCAGACCACGTTCCATGCCGTATGAGGTCACAATGAGCAACAAAATGTGGGGAAGGGAGAGAAGAAGAGGTGGCTCTTGTTATGATGATGTCTGTCCTCCCAGATAACCGCTACATACATGTATTGAGGCCTTGTTCCCAAGACATGGCTGAGCATTGCTTGCTGATGGGAAGTAGAGAATAATTGTCTTCTTTGTCTTTGCTTCTGCATGGCTTTTTTTTTTTTTTTTTTTTTTTTTGCCCTTCTATTTTTTTTTTTTTTCCTCTCTCATCTTCTCTCCCTTTAATTAAATTGTCGTTATCTCAAGCCATGAACATTTTTTTTCCTGCATTATATTTTCTCCTTTGAGGAGGAGGAGTGAGAGAGTGGTGTGGTGTGGTTTAGTTGGCCATTGGTGTGAAACAGCCATATCTATCTATCATGTAATATTTTCATAAAAGATAAGATGTATCATTCATCCCAAATTCAGGGGTTATCATATTCAACACTGTAACCGAGGCATTCATTTTTCATTTCTCAATGAACAGAATTAATCAGTCTCTGATTATATTATAAAGCAGCTGGGACATGAAGTGAGCCTGACTGGCTATTCAACATTTGCCAGCAATTGTTAAGTTTCAGCATGGAACATTTTAACCACAATTGACAGTTTATGTTGTCAAAGCATTTATTTAAGTAATTTCTGTGTGATTGGAAGGAATAAAAAAAGGCCATGGAGTCACACATCCTTTTGGACTGGCTTGTCACGCCAAATAGCTTATTGCTGCTCAGTATGCTTTATTCCTTCAATTAGAAAATCTACATCTACTGGGGAACCAGCCTCCTGATTCCTGACAGTTTAATAACCAGCATAATTATTAATAATTAGTCTTTGAGATTTCCTTTGTTGATTGGCAGGAAAGATGCTCTCTTTATTGTCCAGTTCCATGTTGCTCTGCTCTAGAAATAGAGACGCAGTGAAATTACAAATTGAAATGCAATCTCATAGACAGAAACTCCAGAGGAAACAGCTATTCACTCCTGTTACAGGGTTGCTCAATGAAAGTGCTGTTGTGATTCCATATAAAGTTTTTAATAATTAAGGATATTTTTGAAAGTTTTTCATCTTGTTGTTGTTGTTGTTTCATTGTTTATAGTTTACCATGGCTACCTGAAACAAACTCTTTTCTCTTGTTCCAGAGCCCTACTGTTACTTTTTTTTTTTTTTTTTTTTTTTTTTTTTTTTTTTTCTTCTGTCTGGCAGAGCCTCTTCACATAAAAACAAACATAAAACAAACAAAAAAAAAATCTCCCCAAAACTGCAATTCTTATCTGATGCATAACAGTTGTATACACATTATCTATCACCAGATTATGCTCTATGTCCTCAAGGGATGTAATTCACATCACAGTGCAAATATAAGACCTATGTATCACTTACCTCACACTTGCACTCTGTTCTTCATGGTTTATAAACATTGTGTTGACTTGCTGCACATTTCATTTTGTATTTGAAAAAAAGAACTGTGTGCTGGAGAATTACTTGTGTGGTAGATGAGCAAAGTGCTTCTTCTTCAGCTCTTGTTCTCAAAGCTTTGATAATAAGAAGCTTACTAAGTGCCTTTTATTTCCTCCCACCATTCATTTTCAAAGCCAGTTAAGACTCAGTTCTGTGTTTGCCCTTCTGTCTTGAGCAATGTGACTTCAGAGATCATCTTTTAAACAAGAAGCTGTTTCCAGCCCTGAAGGCAACAAGAAAAAAACTGGAAAACACAGCCAAAGGTAGGAAAAGCAGTGTTGTCAAATACAGTCCCTGAGGGACTTGCTGTATTAATGCTGAGAGATGTAGCTGGCTCATTCCCTTGCCTTCCAGGAGGCCTTGACACTTTCCTAATAAAGTTACATGCCTCAAGGAGAAGGAAGTAAAGAGAAAGGGAAGGAAGAATTTTTTCACGATTGCAGCTGTAAATAGACTGTAACAAGACCTGTTATGGAGATGATATAACCAATGCCAATTCAACTTCTCAAAATTTTCTTATTCAAGCACTGGTAATCCTGTCCAATGGTGGACTCAGAACCCTCTTACTTTCAAACTTTTTGTGATACTGTTATAGAAGCTACTTGGATCTATATTGTTGACAAACAGTCATGACTGGAAATGGTTCTTAGGTGGTGGTATCAATGAAACTATTTCATGGCTCCTGCAGTCTTGTTTTGAAGTATAGTTAAGAGGGAAAAGGAGGAGAAATTTTAGCTTTGTCATCTTTGGAAGGATGTGGCTGGTCATCTAGCATTTAGGAAGAGAAGAAAGTTGGCTCATTAACAAGGCTCCTATAGCCAGACTTGTAGCATGAACTCAGTACATTACTATCGAGAGTCCATACCTTTTTTTCCAAAACAGAGATAAATATTTAATTCACATGGAGTTGTTGTAACTAGATAGTCAATGCTTTTGAGGCAATGCTTTCATGTAATCTGATTTAAAGGCACTTTATGTCTCAATGAATAGCTTCCAGCCTAAATTTCTAAGAAGGTAATGGTATCTACTGGTAAAACTTAAATTTTTCATGCTGCATTGTTTAACTAGAAATTACCGTGGTTACCATTTGGGAAGCCAATAATGTAAAACATCATGTCGTTTTCTACAGTAAATTGTTTTCAGAATGCTTCTTTCCTTTCTCTAGGTCAATATTTGTAAAGGTAGCACTCAGATCTGGAGATGCTCAGTGGACATCTGAGCATCACTGAAAGTCTAACTGTCTTGCATATCCACAAAGACAAGTTTGTGCTATAAAGAGTGGCACACTCATCTTGAAATTACCATTATTTATTTAATTGTTATCAACTTTTCTTATGAAGAATAATATAACAAAAAGGATAAAGAGTTTGGGGGACAGGGTGGGAACATCTTATGTGGAAGTTAAAAGACATCTCAGGAGTAAGATCTCAGCACTGTAAAAAGATCCCACATTGCTGCAGGTTAGAAATATTAAGTCAATTGCACACAAGGCTAAAAAAACCCACAGTGATTCACAGATTAGTTTCTGTTTGTTTGTATCAAGAAAATGAAAAGCTATTCCTGTTAGAGTTGTTTTTAAAAATAATCTGAAATAGCTACAAAGTAATGAAGTTAAGGCTGTGAAAAGCTTCAGCTGTGAGGATGTTATCAATGGCTTTCTTGAACACATTATTTTTATTTTCTTCTGTGAGTCTGCATTTAAGTATTATGAAAAAGACTGGGCTCCACTGTTCAGGATTTTCCAAAGAAATGTGGATTCCTCAAATTTAAATCTTCCTGAAAGAAAGAGATTGGTTTCACATTTTATTTATTTATTTATTTTTCAAATGGGAAATGAACATGTAAACAAGTCTTTATAGTGGTATTTACTTTTGACATTTTAAAAAGAACATTTTATTTCCTCATTTAAGAAAAAAATATTGTACACTCAAATTGATAAAACTTGAAAATGAATGATTTCAAATAGAAATTTGAGAATTTAAAACATTAAATTAAACCATGCATTTCTATCAGAAAGTTGTTTTTTTTTGTTGTTTTTTTTTTTTTTGTTTGTTTTTTTTAAGATAAAAACATGTTTAGAAGAATGATGAATCTGCTTCCTAGTCAGATCTAATGAGTTGTCATCTATTCCCTTCTGATGTTAAGATATGGGCAGTGATACATAATTCTCAAAACATTGTGTCTTTTGAATTTCTATAAATCCTATGCATTACTTCTTATCAAAGGGATGTGGAATGAGAAGCCTGAGATCTCAGTCTTAAAAAGTGAGTTTTTAAAATTAATATGATAGACTGTACTGTTTGCATGTCTTTCTTATTCATATAACTTAATCATGTGGGCATTTACTTTTAAACTATAGTTTCAACATATTATTTTGATTAAATCTGTTTGTTTAATGTATCCACTGATTCTTTCATAGATGGATACAGCACAGTTTTCTAACTCAGGCACAAATACATCATTATAGTTCAGACTAGGTAGAACGAATATTCTACATGAAAAGCTGAGTGTCTGGCACTGTGTGGGAAGTGATTCTCTCCTGCTGCATTCTTGTGAGACCCCACGTGGAGCACTGCATTCAGCTCTGGGACCCCCAGCAAAAGAAGGATGTGAAACTGTTACAGCCAGTCCAGGGGAGGGTCACAAAGATGATCAGAGGGCTGGAGCATCTCTCCTACGAAGAGGGAGTTGGGGTTGTTCAGCCTGGAGAAGAGAAGGCTCCGGGCAGACCTTACAGTGGCCTTCCAGTACCTAAAGGGGGCCTACAGGCAAGATGGAGATGGACTCATTTAAACAGCACTTCTTCCAAGCTCAGGATCAGTGCATCCCTAAGAGTAGGAAATTAGGGAAGAGGGGCAGGAAACCTGTGTGGATGAGCAAGGAGCTCATCGACAAGATCAAAAGGAAGAGGAAGGTCTATGAAATGTGGAAAAAGGGCCTGTCCTTCTGGGACAAGTCTGGAAGTGTTGTCAGGGCCTGCAGGGATGCGATGAGGAAGGCTGAAGCCCACCTAGAGATGAGGCTTGCAAAAGAGATAAAGGATAATAAGAAGTTTTTTGTTGTTGTTTGTTTGTTTGTTTTTTAAGTATGTAAAGTGTAAAAGGAAGACTAGGGATAAGGTGGGTCCCTTGCTGAATGAGGGGGGAGTCCTGTTAATGGGAGACACCGAGAAGGTGGAGATGCTGAGTGCTTTCTTTACTTCAGTCTTTGTTTCAAAGACTCCCCCTGGGACTCCTCGACGTGGTGGGAGGATAAAGGGTCTGGGAAATGGAGGGCTCCCCCCTGGTTGATGAGAGAGCAGTTCAGGAGTATCTGAGCGGGCTCAACACACACAAATTCATGGGTCCCGATGGGATGCATATATTTGTGCTAAGGGGGCTGGCAGAGGTGATTGCCGAAGTGTTCTCCATCATCTTTGAAAAGTCCTGGAGAACAGAAGAGGTGCCTGAAGACTGGAGGATAGCCAATGTCACTCTGGTCTTCCAAGAGGGCAAGAAAGAAGACCTGGGAAACTACAGGCCAGTCAGCCTCACCTCTGTCCCTAAAAAGGTGTTGGAATAGCTTGTTCTGGATGCCATCTCCAAGCAATTGGAAGAGAAGAAGGTTATAGGAGTAGTCACCGTGGATTCACCAAGGGGAAGTCGTGCTCGACCAAGTTCGTGGCCTTCTATGATGGCATCACCAGCTGGGTAGATGGGGGAAGAGCGGTGGATGTCATCCACCTTGACTTTAGCAAGGCTTTTGATACTGTCTCCCAACACATCCTGTTAGCAAAGCTGTGAAAGTGTGGGATAGATGAGTGGACGGTGAGGTGGGTTGAGAACTGGCTGACTGGCCGAGCTCAGAGAGTGGTGATTGGTGGCACAGAGACCGTCTGGAGACCTGTGACTAGCGGTTTTCCCCAGGGGTCGGTGATGGGTCCAGTCTTGTTCAACATCTTCATCGATGACCTTGATGAGGCAATAGTGTCTGCCCTCAGCAAGTCCACCGACGACACTAAGCTGGGAGGAGTGGCTGACATGCCAGAAGGCTGTGCTGCCATTCAGAGAGAGCTGGACAGGCTGGAGAGATGGGCAGGAAGAAACCAGATGCGGTTTAATAAGAGCAAGTGTAGAGTCCCGCACCTGGGAAGGAACAACCCGAAGTATCAGTACAGGTTGGGGGGCGACCTGCTGGAGAGGAGCTCTGAGGAGAAGGACCTGGGGGTCCTGGTGGATGACAGGTTGACTATGAGCCAGCAGTGTGCCCTCGTGGCCAAGAGGGCTAATGGGATCCTGTTGTGCATTAAAAGGAGTGTGGCCAGCAGGTCAAGACAGGTGATCCTCCCCCTCTACACTGCCCTGGTCAGGCCTCACCTGGAGCACTGTGTCCAGTTCTGGGCTCCCCGGTACAGAAAAGACAGGGATCTCCTGGAAAGAGTGCAGCGGAGGGCCACAAAGATGATACAGGGCCTGGAGCATCTTCCCTATGAAGAAAGGCTGAGAGACCTGGGTCTGTTCAGCCTGGAGAAAAGAAGGCTGAGAGGGGATCTCACCAATGTGTACAAATACCTGAGGTGTGGGAGACAGAGGGATTTGGCCAACCTCTTCTCAGTGGTTTGTGGGGATATGACAAGGGGTAATGGCCACAAGATGGAGCACAGGAAGTTCTGCACCAACATGCAAAAGAAATTCTTTGTGGTGAGGGTGATAGAGCACTGGAAGAGGCTCCCCAGGGAGGTTATGGAGTCTCCTCTGGAGATATTCAAGGCCTGTCTGGATGTCTACCTGGGCAACCTGCTCTAAGGAACCTGCTTTGCAGGGGGGTTGGACTTGATGATCTCTCAAGGTCCCTTCCAACCCCTGCAATTCTGTGATTCTGTGACTCTTTGTCAGGGAATGCAGTGACAGGACAAGGAGTAATGGTTTTGAACTAAAAGAGGGTAGGTTTAGATTAGATATTGGGAAGAAATTATTCACTCAGAGGGCAGTGACGCCCTGGAACAGGTTGCCCTGAGTAGCTATGGATATTTCTGTTGTGACTTATGTGACTGTTGGTGCTGCCAGCAGAAGTCAGTTTCCAACACTTTAAAAGTTCCTCCTCAAAAAACTTCCTCCTCAAACCAGCAGTCAACTCTCCTTGCTTTGACTCAGTACCTTCCCTAGCAGTCCTCAGTTTAGATTTACTTCCATACCTTCCATCCCTGTGTGAATCACTAGGAAAACTATAATTTGTGTTTTTTTTTTTTTTTTTTTTTTTTTTTTTTTTTTTTTTATATCGGCCAAAACTCTTTATATAGATATACTATCACAGTTGATATAGATATACTATCACAGAAGAGAAAAATCCCCTTCCATCCCTGGAAGTGACTGTGATAGAACTCTCTGTTTGTGCCATTTCCTCCTTGTGTTAGACATTTTGATGCTCTCAGATTCTGTGACACATCCGTTTCCAGCTATTGAACCCATCCACAACTAACAGGCAGTAGCATCCTAAAGTGCAGCTGGGAAGGTCTGTCCTCGTGTCTCCTGGGGAGAGCTGTGTGATGACAAACCATCACTGCCCTGATAGGTACTATGATTTCTGTACCAGGGAGGGATTGCAGAGAGGGTGCTGACAGTAGTGTGGATGGAGTGTGACCTTCTCTCTTTTGGACAGTACAGATTTTCTCCACTTTCTGTGACAGGAGGAACACCTGCTCTTGATATTGCTGCATGAGGGGAGTTGCCACAGGATTCCCGTCAGCTCTGTTTTCCAGTGTAGTGTCATCAAGGAGCCACTTCTGCACTGTGCATTTAGAGTATCTGTCACACTCTACAAAAGAGTATGTAAATATACAGATACATGTCAAGCTACAGATTTACAGAAGAAAACCTGCCCATAGCCAGTAATCTTTCAGGATATTGACCACCCCGAAGGACAGTTTCTTACCAAATAGAGACGTTTTGTCACTTTGTTTCTGCTGGCCAAATCATTCTGTCTGGGATTAGCAGTGATGATTTCCAGTGTGTTAATGCAGGAGTTCTACATAGGTAGAACAACACCTATGCTGTACAAAATATATATAATGAAAGGACCACCTTGAGCCTCTAAGAAAACTGCTTACAGTCTTAGCTGTAATTTGTAAACAAGCACGTGTAGTTTCATACCATTCATTTTCACTTTTCTAGAAAAAATTAGGGATAAATTTCTTGTTCTGTGTACAATACGTTGCCAAGCCTTACATGTTTGGGATCTTGGAGCTTTATGGGATATCAGTTATGGCATGTAATTATATCATTTGACTGCATATTATCTGATTTATCTATTCACTTATTAATATAAGACAGGAAAGAAAATTAAGGAAAGGCTTGCTTTCAGGTGTTAATGATTTAATGTGCTATTATTTATTATATATTTATATAATAAATTTATTATATATATATATATAAATTTATTATTACATATATTATATAATATATAAATATATATATATATTATTATAACTTTTTGTGTGTGTGTGTGTGTGTGTGAAATTAGAGTAGCCTCCACACCTCCACACAGGTTTAGCAGTTGTCCATAATAAATATAGCAACACTGTGAACAAGACTGAGTTGGAGCTGAGAATGTGACTGTACCTCTTTGGGCATTATCGCTTTTAGAGCAAGTACACTTTCATTTCTAAAATATATATAAGGGACTGCAAATGGAGAGTGAAGAGATTTGGAACTTATTTCAGAACTATCTGCTATTGACTCAGATAATTGATGGTGGGAAGCAGACTTGGTCAAAACATCTTGTTAGTATATTAAACCAGAACGAAATGGGAAATCTTGACTTCTAGTTACTAGTTATTAAATGAAATTTCTGAAATATATCACTTCAGAAGTATCAGAATTTCAAAGTATATTCTCTGGACAAGTATGCAGTTCATTTTACACTTTTGCAATACAGTTAGTAATATGTAATTCAATATGTAATGTCATATAATTTAATATGCATAGTACATGAGATCATAAAAGGGAAAACCAGGTAAGGCAGAATCTTGCCAGGCAGTGCTTGGCCATGTCTGGATGGCATTAATGCATTTATTAATGGGTTTTCATGAACGTCTTATTTCCAGGTCTGCCATATCAAGTCTGAAGAATAAGCATTTCTGTTTTTTGGAAAATTGGATTATTTTCCAAGGAAAAAAAAAATAGCCCAATAAAATATTTTCATGCTTCATTTGTAGGGCCTGCATATTAGAGCAGGTGCTTTGCACAATTTTTAGGATCTCTTCAAAAAGATTACATTTTTTTCATAGAAAAGGCAGTTAATATACTTCAGGTACAATAATGCAATAATTTTGAAAATGTTGTGCAGTTTCACCAAAGCTTGGAAAGCACATGCAAGCTATCTAGGTAGGTTGAAAATGAGGATTGTTTATTAACAGTATACTTCCATGCTTCATAAGATATTTATGCCCAGACTTCAGCTGAAATGTTACAATAACCAGCAGTGATTTCAGAATCAACGTTCATGTAATAGAGCAGAGTAGGGATCAGAAGATAAGCTTTGCATTCAAAAATCAAAGTATGTATATACAGCACAAAGCAAAGAAAAAAGAATATATTATTAAGATATTCTTGGTTTGCTGGGTGCTGCTGCTGACTGTTTCCACTTAACAGTTCTTGCAGGAAAGTCACACATTCTGAGATCAGTGAAAAGGAAGCAATTAGAGAATTTTGTGATACATAGGGAGACAAAGCTGTAATCAGTGTCTGCTGGACAGCAGCCTGGAATTCATTTTCACTGAAGTGACTGACAAGTAAAGCTTTGTAATATTGGAATTTTTATTTTTACTTTTTCCAGCATTTTTTTCTCTTTCCTTCTTCTGTTTCCCCTTTCAGGCAGGTAAGGGATTGACTTTTCAAATGCAATTACTTGAAAAGTCAACCCGGAAGCTCTGACCATTTGCAAAGTAGGATTTTTAACATGTGTAGGAGGTTCTGCATGCCATCACGATGTCCAGGCAGCTGTGCTCACCATGGGAGCTGAACAGGACTTAAGATACTTTTGTATTTCCCTGCTCTCTGAAGACATAAATTTCATAAATTATCTTCAATATATGAATAGCCAAGCACTTTTCTGCAAGAGCTCTCCATGTCAGTGAAATAAGCAAGGATTGCAGGGCTATCTGTATTTGCTATGTCCTTGCCTCAGTACTGTCAAAATATCTCCTGCTGCCCTCCCTATCCTTTCAATCAGCAATTTATCCAAGGTCATGGATTTTAGACCAGCTTTTTTAGACCAGCTTTTAGGGTCTCTGATCTGTAAATGTTCTCCTCTATGGGCATGCCTCCAACATGCTGCCTCAAAGCTTGCTCCAGCTCATTTATTTGCAGATCCAGAAGTACCTCGGTTACGTTAGCGGTTTTCTGCTCTAAAGATGATTCCCTCAGTAGAGGATCTAGGTTAACTGTGAGGTGCTAGCTCTGCCAGACTGCATTGCCTCTTGTAGCCATGTCAAGGGATGAGTATTATTGGTGTTAAAAAAGGAGAGAAAAAAATATTGCTTTACCAAATGAGACTAAGACGTGTTTTCTGTTCTATCACCACAGTGTTTAGAATAAAATTGCCATCACACGAATTGTATTGACACTCTTGTTGGAAGCTGCAGTACCAGGGGATTTGAATAGCTCATTAGCCTCTGGTCTGTTGCATCCTCCTCCTGCAATTGATTCTCGCCTGGGTGATTTTGTTAAGAGTGTGTAACTGCTGCTTGATGCTGCTGCAGTTCTACCCTGTGCTTCCTCCTCTCAACTACCAGTTTTCTTCTGCAAAGATAGTGAGATATGGGTTAGGGGCTGGGCAGCTGATCCATGCATGGCCACTGATATATTCCTTCCCCAGTGCTAATTCCTTGGTCAAGCCTGTAGAAGGGAAAAACTTAAATAAGTATTGGTACGCTTTATTATTTTACTAACAAAACACATTTAACTATCAGTGAACTGTACATTCAGGACCAGTATCGGAAATACAACAAATAAGTTGCAATACTTTTTAATTTGAATGATTCTTTAACATTTTTCTAAAGTCTTTCTGAAATTAATTAGTTACTGTATAATCCAGTTGATAGTAATCTTCCTCTTTAATACAATCAGTTAACATACTCAGTTTTTGGCAAGTGACATTTCAAGCAGGTTTTATATATTTGGTCCACATGTATTATTTATACTCACATTCCTAACTTAACAGCTGTTGCAGTCCAGCTGAGGGTGGGAAAAGCAAATACTGCCATAAATCCCATTAATAAAAAGACCAATGGGAATGGGCTTTAAACAAGCATTTCTGATGGGATTTGGGCTAGGGCTGGAAACAGCAAAAACAGCAGTAATTATTGGAGTAGTTAAAGATGAATATTTAGTTGAGAAGTGTCTGTACACAAGAGAAGGAACAACAGAAGTACTCCAGCATGTGGGCTCACGTTAATGTTGAAAAAGCTGTGTATAACTTGTGTGTTGCACACCGCCAGAGTTGTGAATGGGTCACCAGGTGCTGCTCAGGTCTGTCTTTGTGCTAGGGACTTCAGGGCAAACAGAAGCAGATCAGAAGAGTGGCAGCAGCATTCCCAGCACTCATCATGTGCAGCATTGATGCAGTTCGCATCTGTGGTCACAGAGGAATTGCCTTGACAATCTGACAGCAGTTTCTTCCTACTGAGAGCCTGCACTTGGCTCTTCTCTTTTTCTACTCACCCTCAGCAGCTTTTTGCTTCTCCTTCCTCTCCAGGCTCTGTGACAGCTTGTTCCAGATGACCTGACACATCAGTAAAACTCTCCCATTTTGACATTGTGAGCAGCAGTGGCCTTCTCTCTGTAGGCCACCTCTAAGACCTCCCTCCTAATTTTGTAAATTAGACACACATTTTTTTTGGCAGCTGGCCTCTGAGATCTGCAGCTAAATTGTTTTTCAGGAGGTTGTCACTGCTGAGGAAGCTGTTATAATGCCTAGGGCCAGACCCAACATTCAGGTTGACCCTTGTTAAAGGTGCCTTTTTTGGAAAAATGCCTCCTTGTTTTGAGAATGGAAAATCACTCCTGCTGCTCCTGCTGACTAGTTTCAGTTCTGAAGTCTGTGTCTGATGTCAGGCCACAGCAGAGTTGTCATCTTTCTAAGGCACTGTTTCCTTTCTAAAACTGCATGTAGAATAATCATCATCTTCCACTTAATGCCTGCAGTTCCAGATACGAGGAAAGAAAGCTTTTTCCAGTTACACTAAAATAGGGGGAAAAGAGTTCTGTTCACAGTATCAACAGTTCTTATTATCTAAGATTTTAAGCACAGCAAAACCAGCATGCCCTTGGCTTAATTTTTTATAAATACCAGCACATGTCAGAGAAACCATTGAAGAAATACTAAGGAAACAGCAAAATCAGATCCCCAGCCTTTATGTGATAGATTGGCTTAGCACATGCACACAAGAAAAACATCCTAAGGAGGGGAAATCATCTCCTCTCAAAAATAATGTGATTTCTGCTAACTTGGTGTCAGGGGGAATACAGTGAATGAAGAAATCAAAGATATAGAATGCATATCAGATCATTTGACTTGCTCAAATGACCAGACAACATCAAATTTAATTTTGTTTCCCTGAACATTTATACTTCGAATTCCAAAGCTCTTTGCATGGAAGAATCTGTACTTAATAGTGTAAAAAAAACAACATTTAGATTAATTTGTAGTGATGTTAGAGAACTGAAATTTCATGTCTGTTGACAACTGTAAAGCAGTCTTACAGAGAAAAAACAGGGAAGTCTTTCAGCTCTAATGATGATAAAAATATTGTGATAAGTGTCAACGGAAATGGTGTATAGTGAATACTTACTGCTATAAAATAAAGTACGCATACAGATAGGTGTAAATGCTGAGAGAAAGCTATGCAAAAATTTTATGTCTATAACTTTATTCTTCTATTTATTATTTTGCTTTGAGTATAAGAATACTGCAAATTCTGGGGAAAATAAGAGTACAGGCCCATACAAACTAGAACTGAAGGAAAAGGTTTCCACAAACCATTACAAAGGTTTCAGTTCCCATGGAAAAATTTCAGTGTGACAGGGTCTGGGCATTGCTTTTATCATCAGTCCCTGATCTGCTGGGTAAGTCTGTGTTCCATGTTGACTTGCACAGATCTGTGCTCTGATCTCTTATTTCTTGTGCTTGCAATAACAGAAAATTGAAACTAGAAAGATGAAGCCTGTGAAGACAAAATTGTGATGTGTAGGTTGACTATGAAATAATACATAGGTTTCACAAGCTGAATTATGTTAGCAATGATATAAATAAGATATGCCATGTTCTATATAGGTACATGGAACAATAATTTCATTACAGTGATCTGTATGACATGATGGCTTATGTGATCTCTGCATGTTCTAGTTCACAGAAATCTCTGTAGGTGCCATATAACAGCAACATGATACTGATGTTGACCATTCCATCTAAAGCTTTTCCAGTAGCATCTCCATTCTAATTTTAAACATTCCAGAATTCCCTGGGTAAAAATATTTTTCTGTCTTGCTTTTGATCAATATGTAAGGACAAGCTAGAAAGTAAGTGCCTGTCACAGAATACAATATTGTCAAAGCTATCATAGCTTTCATTGTAGCCAACACAGCTACTGTACTGTGTCCTTCACTTCTTTCTCATCAATTGAACTGTAATTACTATTACCTCATGCAAATGTGAAAAGGTATGCTTGTAGTACTACAAATTATTAAAGGTTATGTCACATATTAAATTTCATCTGCGGTTCTGACACAATGCTATCTGTTCTCTTATCACGTCAAAATCAAATTCGTTATACACATCTATAAATCTCTTTTGCATAGATATCTCTGCAGTGAACTTCAAATGGAGAATTTTTCAACTGTATTTAATGTGTTTATAATTGTAAATTATTATATTGACAAGAAGAAATATTATTTTTTATTTTTCTCTTTCTGCTTAACACAGGAAACACATTATTTCTATAGAGCGTGATTCCCCCCATACTCTGTGAGAAAAGAAATCTAAGGCTGTGAAAGGGAAACTGCAATTGTATGTTTCAGTACATGTAGAGGTGACAAAGAAAGAAATTATCAGAATTTGATATGTGCCAAAGATGTGACTAATCACGGAGCCATCAATACCTTAAAAAGCTAGTGGAAATTTGTAAACTGGAGAGGTGAGCCCCCAAATTATCACAGAATCACAGAATCACAGAATTTCTAGGTTGGAAGAGACCTCAAGATCATTGAGTCCAACCTCTGACCTAACACTAACAGTCCCCACTAAACTATGTTCAGTTTTTTTCAGAGTTGTCCTGGTTTCAGTTACGACAGGGTTAATTTTCCTCCTAGTAGCTGGTAGAGTGCTGTGTTTTGGATTAGGATGAGAAGAGTGCTGATTACATGCTGATGTTTTAATTGTTGCAGAGCAGCGCTTGTACCAAGCCAAGGACTTTTCAGCTCCTCGCTCTGTCCTGCCAGCAGGCAGGCTGGGGGTGCAGCAAGAGCTGGGAGGAGACAGACCCAGGACAGCTGACCCAAACTGGCCAAAGGAGTATTCCATACCTTCTGACATCATGCTAAACAATATATAGGGGTGGCTAGCCGGGGTGGGGGAGGCAGCTGCTCGGGGCTAGACTGGGCATCGGTCAGCGGGTGGTGAGCAATTGCATTGTGCATCACTTGTTTCATACACACTATTATTATTATTATTATTATTATTATTATTATTATTATTATTATTATTAATTTCCTGTCTTAATTAACTGTCTTTATCAGGCTTCACTTTTCCATTTCTCTCCCCCATCCCAGAGAGGGAGGGGTGAGGGTGAGCGAACGGCTGTGTGGTGTTTAGCTGCTGGCCAGGTTAAACCACAACAAGAGTGAATTCACTGTGATGTTTATGCTGCTTGTGTCACATGCCACATGCATGCCTACAGTGCAGTTCCTTCAGTAAATGCCATCCGCTTGGATAATCCTGTAATTGTGTGTGTGTGTGAATAGTAAACTACAGCAAGGAGTTCAGAGATCAGATCTGCATATTGAAGAGGAGGAAATAAACCTTTACAGTGATCCCCACTCTCTTAGTATGCTTGTTCAACCAATTTTCAACATACTTGACTTGACTTCAACATAGATGACCCCTGGTGATTCCACTGAGTGATGGGCTGTGACTCTGCAGCCCTCACTGCTTATCTTGGGGCACCAGCAGAGGCCACGTCAGCCTGGCTCATGCTTAGATTCCATCTGAGCATGTGTGCGAGGCTTGGAGCGTCGAGTGAGGGTTGGTGGAGCTGTGCTGTGGGGCTGCTGGCAGCTGCTCGCAGTGCACATCCCTGCAGCCATTGCCCTGACCCAGCCCTGCCTGGCTCAGGCAGCCGGGGCCCATGCGGTGCGCTTGCAGTAGCGGAGGTGAGCTGTGCAGGGACATGGGCCCCTGGGCAGCAGGTGGGGGAGATGGGACGGCCCAGCCATCTGGCCAGGGAGCTTTCTGCTGAGGGGCTAGGGCATTGCTGCTGCTCATCCCAGCACAGCAAGTGACTCTGGCCTCTCTCCCTTGCGCAGTATGGGACACCTTTTGGCAGCTGCAGTGCCAAAGGGAGCGGCTTCTTGACTTCATCTCTCCCCAGCCCACTGAAGAGCCTGGTGGTCATGGACGTGCCATCAGACTGGAGCTGCCCAGCCCGTGGGGACAGTCAGGATGATGTCGCCTACGTGACCACCAGCTTTGGTCATCTCCACCAGCTTTGCTATGGCTGTGCACTGTGGTGGGCAACGAAAAATCCAAGTTACCCCCTCTGCAGGGAGACAATCAAGACCATCAAGTACTCGGTGAGGTTGGCCGATGACTACTTGGAGTGTGCTGTCCCAGAGCCCACAGGGGGCTTGGCTGAGGGCCAGAAGGATGAGCAAGTGGCTGCAGAGCTGATGCCCGGGGCTTCTGAGCTCAGCTTCCCACCCAAGGTCTGGGCAGCCTTTTTCCAGGAGCACCCAGAAAACGTCGAGCCCCTGCTTCCATGGCTGCATCAGGAGCTGGAGGTGATCTCTGGTGCCAAGTGGTGGGAGGTGGCTGCAGGCCAGAACACTGTCATTGGCTTCCTGGGCCTCTATAGGCTTGACGAGGAGGGCTTGGTGCAGGTGCTGCAGCCTTGCCTGAAAAACCGGATGCTGCCATTCGTGGTGCAGCTCATCATTGCTGCTGTGGAGCTGTGCAGCACAGAGATCCACCAGCAGCATGACCACCAGGATGCCTGTGCTGCAGGAGGTCAGGAGGACAGCCCCATGACTGCCCACAGCTACACCACCTCTCCATGGTGGATCCGTGCACATGGCCCAGGCCGCTCCGTCAGCCCTGTGGAGCTCCCAGACATCTTTGGTGGGGATCCTGGGCACTCCCCCTAGTGCTCCTGCCACCCCAGAAGATGAGGAGCCACCTGAGGTGCCAGGGAAGGTGACAGCAGGTCCCTCTGCCCAGGGTAGGGAGTGCTTCTCTGGGGGGGGGGGGGGGGGGCAGGAGCAGCCCCCAGGACTCTCCCCAACCCCACAAGAGGCCACCACGATGGTGTCACTAGGTGGGCACCCCACAGCTGGCAGCATCACATCTCAAGGGGGCTGGGAACCACTCCAATTTCTCTCACCCTACCTCTTAGAGAAAATGAAGAAATACTACCAAAAGAGTCTGTATTATTGACATTGCAAACACTGCTGCTGTCCAGAGCCATGTTGGTTTCTCCCTCTTCTTGAGAGGATTGTGTCCAGAAAAGGGCTGTGAAGCTGGCGAAGGGTCTGGAGCACAAGTATTATGAGGTGCATCTGAGGCTCTTGCATGGTTTGTTGGTTAGACTCCTGGTTCACTTGGGGAGCCTGCAGTGACTGGCTGCTGTGCGGCACTGGAAGGGCTTTCCCAGAGAAATTGTTGATGATCCATTCCTAGAAGTATTCAAGGCCAGGCTGGAAGATGTGGGAGTGTGGCTTTAAGCAACCTGATGTAGTGGATGGTATCCCTGCCCATGGTAGGGAATTAGATATTTCAGGCCACAGAATCACAGAATGTTTGGGATTGGAAGGGACCTTGAAAGATCATCTAGTCCAATCCCCCTGCTGGAGCAGGAATGCCTAAATCATGTCACGCAGGAAGATGTCCAGGTGGGGTTTGAATGTCTCCAGAGAAGGAGACTCCACAAGCGGCCTGCAGCCTGTTCCAGTGTTCTGTCACCCTCACCGTAAAAAAGAGTTCTGTGTCATATTTAAGCGGAACCTCCTATGTTCCAGCTTGCACCCACTGCCCCTTGTCCTATCATTGGATGTCACTGAGAATAGCCTGGCTCCATCCTCCTGATGCTTACCCTTTATATATTTATTAACATTAATAAGCTCATCCCTCAGTCTCCTCTTCTTCAAGCTAAAAAGACCCAGCTCCCTCAGTCTTTCCTCATAACGGATATGCCCCACTCCCTTAATCATCCTTGTGGCTCTGTGCAGGACTCTCTGCAGTTCCCTGTCCTTTTTGAATTGAGAGGCCCAGAACTGGATGCAAAGTTCTAGATGTGATCTCATCAGGGCAGAGTAGTGGGGGAAAGAGAACACCTCTCAGCTTACTAACCACACCCATTCTGATACACCCTATGATGCCCTTGACCTTGTTGGCCACAAGGGCACAGTGCTGGTTTATGGTCATCTGTCTGTCCACCAGGACCCCCAGGTCCCTCTCCCCTTCACTGCTCTCCAGCAGGGCAGTCCCCAACTTATACTGGTGTCTGGGGTTGTTCTTTGCCAGATGCAGGACTCTACACTTGCCCTTGTTATATCTCAATAAGTTTCTCCCCACCCAATTCTCCAACCTGCTGAGGTCCTGCTGGATGGCAGCACAGCCTTCCAGCGTGTCAGCCACTCCTCCCAGTTTAGCATCATCAGCAAACTTGCTGATGGTGCACTCCATTCCTCATCCAAATCATTGATGAATATATTGAACAACACTGGTCCCAGTACCAGCCCCTGAGGGACTACGCTAGATGCAGGACTCTAACTCAACTCCATCTCATTAACTACAACTCTCTGGCTTCTTTGCTTCAGCCAGTTTACAGTCCATTTCACTACCTGATCATCCAGACCACATTTCTACAGTTTAACTGTGAGGATGCTGTGGAAGACAGTATCAAAGGCCTTACTGAAATGTGATACACCATGCCAACTGCCTTTCCGTCATCTATCCACCCGGTTATATCCTCATAAAAGGCTATCAGGTTGGTCAAGTATGACTTCCTCTTGGTGAAGCCATGTTGACTGCTCCTAATGACCCTTTTATCCCTGATATGACTAGAGACAATGCCAAGGACAAGTTGTTCCATCACTTTACCAGGGATGGAGGTGAGGCTGACCAGTCTATAGTTACCCAGGTCCTCCTTCTCACCCTTTTTGAAGACTGGCGTGACATTTGCTTTCCTCCTGTCCTCAGGCACCTCTCCCAATGCCCATGACTTACCAAAGATGACGGAGCTGGCTTCCGCTAGCTCTCTCAGCACCTGTGGATGTATCCCATCAGGACCCATGGACTTATGGACATCCAGCTTGCTTAATTGGTCCTTAACCCAGCCCTCATCAATCAAAGCAAACTCCTCCTTTATTACAACATCCTCTGGGGCCTCAGGGGTACAGGGCTCCTCAGGAGAGCCTCCAGCAGTATATGCAGAGACAAAGGCATTCAGTAATTTCACCTTCTCTTCATCTTCTGTCACCAGGGTACCCACCTCATTCACTAGTGGACGTACATTGCCTCTAGTGCTACTTTTATCTGCAGCGTATTTGAAGAAGCCCTTTCTGTTGTCTTTGACCACTTTCACAAGGTTTAATCCTAAGAAGGCCTTAGCTTTCCTAGTTGGCTCCATACATTCTCTGACAAGAGCCTTATATTTCTCCCAAGTGGCCAGCCCCTCCTTCCATGATCTGTATACACTCCTCTTCCATTTGAGTTTGCCTAGCAATTCTCTGTTTAACCATGCAGGTCTCCTGGCTCTCTTTCCTGACTTCCTCCCTCTTGGGATGCTCTGTTCTTGAGCTTGGAAGAAGCAGTCCTTGAATGGTAACCAGCTACCTTGGGCTTCTTTTCATTCAAGTACCTTGTCCCATGGGATTTCTCCTAGCAAATGCTTGAAAAGGCCAAGGTCGGCCCTACTGAAGTCCAGGTTTGCGATTCTGCTCGGTACTCTGTTCCTGCCACTTGAGATCCTAAACTCCACCACCTCATGGTCGCTGCAACCAAGGCTGCCATCAACCTTCACTGCTTCAACCAGCCCCTCCTTGTTAGTAAGAACAAGATCCAGTAGCGCTCCTCTCCTAGTTGGCACATCCACCATTTGCATCAGGAAGCTATCATCAATACACTGAAGGAAACTCTTGGACTGCAGATGGCTGGCTGAGTAAGCCTTCCAGCAAATGTCAGGGTAGTTATAATCTCCCATGATAACCAGGGCCTGTGATCATGAGGCTGCTATTCAGCTGCCTGTAGAAGGCCTCGCCAACTTCCTCATCCTGATCTGGTGGCCTTTAATAGACACCCACAACAGTATTCTCCGTGCCAGCCTGGCCCTTAATTCTCACCCACAGACTCTCAACTCGTTCCTCATCCATCCCTGGAAAGTACTAGATAAAATGTAGTTGCTCTTTCACGTAAAAACCAACTCTGCCACCTTGCCTCACTGGCCTGTCTTTCCTGAGCAGGACATACCAATCCATGGCCACATTCCAGTCACGTGAACTGTTCCACCAGGTCTCTGTAATTGACACTAGATCATAATCTCCTGACTGAATGTAGATTTCTAACTCCTCCTGCTTATTCCCCATGCTACATGCGTTGGTGTACAGGCACTTCAGGGAGCAAGCTTAGCATGCCGATTTCACCCTAGGGAGGTGGGAGGTCTTCTGGTCTTCATCACTTGCTAGGGAGCTGCCCTACCAGTGCAAGCCCAGGTACAACCCCCTCCCCCTTCTGATCTAATTTAAAGCTTTCCAAATGAGCCCTGTTAACTCATTTCCCAGAACCCTTTAGTCCCTGTGAGATAAACCTTTCCCATGTATTACTGTCAGGCCTGGTGTCTTATAAAACCAGATATTATCAAAGAACCCAAAGCCCTGCCTGTAGCACCAGTCACTTAGCCAATCATTTACGGACTGGATCCTTCTATTCCATTCCACGTCATCACCCAAGAACAGAAGGAGGGAAGAAAAAAATGACTTGCACCCCAGACTCTTTCACTAACCAACTCAAGGCCTTGAAATCTTTCTTCATTCCCCTCAGACTATGGGACACAGTTTTCTCCCCCCCAGTCTGGAAGATCAGTAGCAGGTAGTAATCTGTCAAGTGAACCAGGCTGGGGAGTGTCCTGGTGATATATATCCCTGATCCAGGCTCCAGGTAGACTGCAGACTTTCCTTCAGTGAGGGTCAACTCTGCATATCGGGCCCTTCCACCTGAGCAGCCCTTCCCCCTGAGAACAGGTGGTCTCCCCAATGCCCTTCCCTGTCAGCAGCAGGCTCAGGCACTTCCTGCAGCCAGAGGCCTGAACAGCCACATCTCTGGGCAGGCCTTGCCTCTGGGTCACCACAGACTTGGAGAGAGCTCTGTGCCAAATGGACACCATGGTAGCTGTGCAATCTCGCAGACTGCCCAGAGTTGGTGCAGAGCCCCGTGCCCTGCCACACCAGCTGCACACTGGTGTGCACTGGTGCTGACCCCTCCCTGCTTGTCACCGCCCTCCCAGAGGCCATTTCTAGCCAGAGGGCCTGGGTGCCATCGCTGTTGCACTGGCAATACCCACTCCCTGTCAGCCTCCCTCCAGAGAGCTGGCTGGTGTGGCCTGGTTGTGCTGCTGTCCTGGGCCACCCCTGGTGAAGCAAGGGCCTGAGATTCCCCTGAACTCATGGTCAGTCGCTGCAGCTGCGTCTGCAATGTCGCCAGGTTGGCTGACCTCTATTTAATCCCTTGACCGCCCTAAATGGAGGTCTCTTCCAGTCCAGACCATTCTGTGCTTCCAGTATCCTATGATTCCATGATGTGTGCATGCTCCATGGTCTTCTTCATGGGCTGGAGAAGAATCTTTGCTCTGGCACCTGGAGCATCCCTCCTTCTACACTTCTCTGGGCAAGCTGTTTCTCAGCCATGGTCTACACAGCAGCAGGCTGAGGGGAGCTGAGGATGAGGAGCTGCTGCATCAGCATCCCACCCCTTCTGGCAAAGGACTGCACAGATGTACCACCCTCCCAACAGAGGGGCTCCATTGACCCCAGGCTGTAGCACACACCTTGGGCAGCATAGCCCAGAGGAGTCATGGAATCATGACACCAGGCCTTCTGGCTCCTGATGGGGAGCACCTTTCTCAGAGGAGGAAAAGGATTTTTGCCCAGGAGTAAGCAGGACTGAATGATAGAGCTCTAAACTAGGTTTGGAGGGGGAAAGGGACAAAGCCAGGCCCACCACTGATAAGTTATGGGACTGAGTCTTAAAAATTTATCCTTGTACCCCTGATCACACTTTCTCCAGGTGGACTGGTTTACAATAAGACTTGAACAGACTTTTCATGAGACCCAATTCTTTTTACAGATTTTTTTTCCTTCTTTATGTTTTTGACCTCGATTATATTTATTTAAAATAGATTTTTTTTCCATAATATTAATATTAGTAGCAGCATATATCTTTTCATGTCTTTTTGTTTCAATGAAATTGCTAATAAGCTAGTAATAGTAATGACAGAATTCTACAGTTACCATGAAAATGACAGACTTCCCCATGCACTGTGATTATGAGACTTATATGGTAGTAGGTTCTTTCTCCATCCTGCTCTCTTTCTTTTTGCTACTCATTTCTTCTGGTGGACTGCAGCTAAAATATAGGCTTGCTTTTTATTAATCAAAAACATTTATTTTTTCTCCTTTCTCGTGGTCTTAGTATCCATTTTTAATACTACACTTTGTGACTAACATGTGCATTAGTAGTAAATATATTACCAGTGGTTTTGTGTGAATTTTCCTATACGGGCATTCAACCCAGAAGAGGGCAATGTTAATCTTATTACCAAAACCTAAAGTTTTAAATTCATGTGAATCTCCATTTTCTTATCCTTCAACATTACGTGAATTATGTGCCTTTGGGCCCGGTCCTGCCTTCTTGTAAATCTGTGACTGATCTACTGAAGTGATTGGATTTATACATCCAAGCAAGAGCTATTTTACTCATGCAATGGTAGGAATGGCTTTAACTGTGAAACACAGATTTGGATTGTAACAGAATATTACAACAATTTTAATATCAAAGTATGTAACTTTCAATTCATACAGGCTCAAGATAAATTAAACACTGCTCCTTACAAGGCACAAAAAGTGAAATGTGCATACATACCCAGAATATGATGCATTTGAACCTGTGGGAGAAATTGTAGCCTCATTTAGTGAAAAAATAGCATTAACCACTGATTTCTCTTGGATGAGGGCTTTACCTAAGTTTTATTTTAGAAATGAGACCTTTAGTGGCATTAATTCTTGTAACTGCCTAGACTACATGCATACAAATGTAGAAGCACACAGTAATCCATGACTTTCTGAAAATTCGGGAAACCATTTAGAGATTTTATGTAACATGGAAAAGTACACTCCAGTTGATACATGTGTGAATTCTTTATTACCTTATTAGTTAAAATATCTGAAATTTGCAAAAAAAAAATCACATAAAACATTATTTGGTGTTAAAATTGTATTCTTGCAGGTCACTTGCATAGTCCTAGAACACATGAATAGTCCTGGAACACATAGTCCAGGAATATTTAGAGCTGTTAGGGTTTCTCTTCTCCCCAGCTGATTGCTATAGACTTCTCTACACAGTGTTACGTCTGCCTCTTTTCTCATTCTGACACAAAGAATGTAGGATAGTGCTGGAAAAAAAAGGCAGTTACAACAATAGGACCCTTTCCAGGCTGTCAATTTCTACATCTGAGTGAATGTAAAGTACAAGTTCAAATGCATGCCAGCGTCTTCATGCTTGTGGGTTGGAAGTTGCCCGGCTCTACATGGGAGGACAGTGTCAGCAGTCAGTAGCTGTACTTGTGTCTATCTTCTTCGGACATCGTTATAAAGGATGAAAAGAACCCTATCCAGTCTAAGGGAATTTCTGCTCTTGTGTGGAAGCAAAAACCATAAGGGATGCAAAAGGGAGAAAAAGGAAGACTCTAGTAGATACAATCTACATCTGGCAATGTCAAATGCTATTGACCTGCAGTCTTCAAGATCACAGCTTTGTTTTTAGAAAAGTAACTGCAAACTCAGAGTTGCTCTGAATATAAAGTACTTTTGGACTTACTCCATTGATGGACCATAAAGTTGATGCTGGAGCAGTCTTTGGCCGTGACGCTCTTTGTACAGCAGTTACATGTTTAAGGGTATTCCAGCTGCAGCAGGCATTTTTCTAGCCTTCATTCTAATGAAGAGAATTTGCATGTTTGGGTCTGACTGATGGAGACGACCTGTATGAGACTCAGTCAAGTCAATATTTGCCATGTCTGACACAGTCTAAAATGTGCTGAAAATAAGAGTTCTATACACTCTTCAAAACTACAGATGGATTACTGAATGTGCAATTGGTTCAGCTGTCTGTTTATAAGGGTTGTTTCATCTTGCTTCCTTGCATTTTAATCCTGCTTTACTGTAAACATTATATTAACACTAATAGAACTATCTGGAAGCAGTGAGTATATTTCTGATCCAGTGCTTACTTTTAGAATGTCAGGTTTAATGCATTTATACCAGACACACCATAAAGGATGTGCAATTGCAACAGCAAAAAACATTCTACAGGACTGCACAGCATGCAGACAAGGCTCTCAGAATGATTTCAGATACCAAGCCCAGCAAGATCCTTACAAATGATAGAGTAATCCCTTTCAAAAAGCATACAAACATATTTCTGAAGCAAAAATAGAAGCTGATGTTTTGTTGAAGAAAACAGGAAATTTTGGTAAGAAACTCAGTATGCTCAAAAATTCTTCCTGTGCCATGTGAGCTGTCTCAGTCTTTTTCTTCTACTAGATTTAGGTCCTCATTAAATAAAAAAATAAATAAACCCATACAATGTGATGGCTACCATATATTAATCTTCTATTTTATGCTGTCATACTTGGTCATTCCTGTTCATGTGTTTTTGTCATTTCAGGTCCCTCCTACAACATACTACTTTAATCCTTGCATGCATGTTGTCACTCTGCTGAGAGAGATTTGCCACCAAGAACTTTAATCCTTCAAAACACTTGATGTTATAGACCCAAACCCCACCATGCAATGACATACAATGTATTAAAATCTTGTAACTGAAATCATAATTCAGCTAAGTGGTATATGAAACTTTAATAAGGTGGGTTAAAAAAGCAGTTGTGTATAGTGGAGTGGAAACAATCTATGATAAAGCTATTGAATATGATACAAAATTATTGTATCTCTAATTTTTTTTAAAGAAGCTTATTGTGCGTAATTTCTACAAGTTTTCTCCTGCAAGACCTGTTTAATTATATGGACATATGAAAGTGTAACTGATAGATATAAAGACACATCTCTTTTTTTTTTTCT
>CM021797.1:55944177-56022668 GCA_011076525.1 Nettapus auritus | reverse complement strand
TTTTTTTTTTCTTTTTCTTTTTCTTTTTCTTTTTCTTTTTCTTTTTCTTTTTCTTTTTCTTTTTCTTTTTCTTTTTCTTTTTCTTTTTCTTTTTCTTTTTCTTTCTTTTTCTTTTTATTTTTCCTTTGCTTTTGCTTTTACGTTTGCATTTGCTTTCTTTTGCTTTCTTTTTCTTTTTCTTCTTTTTTTCTTTTTCTCTTCCTGCTTTTTTTGTGTGTGTGTGGTCCCATGCCTACCATTTTTTTCTCTATATATCTGCTTGTGTATGGTTTCTCCCTTAACTCATCCTCTTTTGCACTCAAAAGGCCATTGATCAGATAACCATAATGAAGCAGACACTCAATTTTCACACACACTTTTATGCTCTTTGCCCCCTGTAACCCCTGTAACTTTTTTTTTTTTTTTTTTTTTTTTTTTTTTTTTTTTTTTTCAGTTCCATGTTTTATCTTGACGAGACAGAGTAAGATCAGCAGCAAGGTGGCTTTGTTACTGTGTGAAGGGTTGCTCACATTTATTTGAGTGTTTTGGAGGACAAACGTGTAGGCTTGATGCATCACTGCACTGAATAAGAACAAAATTAACACAGTGAAGGAGAATACTGGTCTTCTTATTACAGTCATATACGTAGGAGCTTGAACCCTTGTGTGACCTAGGATATATATCCATAGGCTATACAGGGAAAGTTCTCTTTGCATTGTGAGTATTGTAACGGAGAGGGGAACCAGGAGCAGCTTACTTGACACTGTAGTGTATTTTGGTCATCAAATTCTTACACATATTCTGGCCTAAAAGACCAGCTTTTGAAAATATGCAACATGTTTTGCCAACAGTGCAAGCTACATACAGGTAAATAGCTTTTTATGTAGTGCATAGTGCAAACACAGGTCTCATTCTGAAGGATGACTGGGGTCCAATTACAAAATTATTAAGGATTCAGAATACCTACAAATCTGCTACTAGCAATTCCAAGGAAATTATAAGCTCATTTTAGACCAGGTCCTTAGCTCAACTGAAAACCTAAAAGGCTTACATTCTTTCTGTGTTCACTTGCACAGGTTTTGAGTAAAATTCATGGCTGATATGAGTGCACAGAGATCTCTAAGCTATATTGGAGAGTATTTTAGAGCACAGTCAAATTTTTTCCTTTGACAAGAACAAGCAGCAGTACTTACTCTTTTTTTTTTTTTTTTTTTTTTTTTTTTTTTTTTCTGTTATTTCAGGAAATGCTTTAATGTATTAAACCATCTTTCCTTGGTTTAATAAATTATTATCGTGCCTAAGAACTAGTCTAAACTGATTATTTCTTGCACTATTACATTACATGTGTGATGTGATACACTTGAGGTGAGGTTGAGTTGGGGACTCATGCTTAACTTTCAGTCTGAGCCATTTAGGTTCACTTCAATGTTGTGTATTTAGAGTCCTTAAGTACCTGGATATCACATGAAATATTTTCTACTTTATGCAGCTAGAGTTTAAATCCAGGCTTCTGTGCCATTTCTTCCTAGCTGTCATGTCTCATGCAAACTGTCAAACCCTTTTGCCCTGTCTGCAGTCTGCACACACCCAACAGTGAAGTGAACCTAAATGGCTCAGACTCAGAGACCTTAGGAAATAAACTTTTTGAAACTCCTGCCTTTAAGATTAGAGATAGTATACTGCGTTGTCTTTATTGTTTACTGAGTTATAATAACATACAGTTAGAATCAACACCAAGTGCTTAAGAAACAGAAATTAAAAAAAAAAAAAAGAAAATAAAAAAAATCTAGAATGTTTTAAATACAGTATGATCTCCTGAGTAGTGATATCAAAAAACTCTATGGAGCTTGCTTCTGCTTTTCTATTGTATTTATTATTCTTAAATATAACAAAAAGGACACAACAAGTGGGTTTAGCTCCTTATAAGAAAACTGGGATATCCTAAGGATCTTTAGAGGAAGCGAATATGTACACCCCTTTTGATAATCTATATCCCAATGTCAGAAAGGAAAGCAAGTTAATATGAAAGGGGCATATCTCCCCTGGTGACAATGAAAGTAAATGATGGCAGGAGGCTTAGTGTATGCAGAATAGCTGTCTCTGTTGATCCCATGCTTTGATATGGCAGTATTAACCACTCTATTCTGGATGCCTTGGACAGAAATGTAGGTGTAGAACTACCTTCTGACTATAGAAGTAAAACAGGATAAAATGAACATTTTGGATGCTGGAGAAAAAATTCAGCCTAGATATCCAAATCAAAACATCTCAGTGGAATAATTTACCACAGCAAGTAACATTAGACAGTTTGAAAAGAAGACAGATGAGTTTTCTCTTCCCTACGCAATTTTGCTCTGTGTGTAAAGCATTAGAAAGGAGGAGAGGAATTATTTCTCTACTAAACATATTCTGTATCTGACATTCACATTTATTTTTTCCAACTGTGAAGATTCAAAATATTAAGTAAAATGTGTGTTGCTAGTCCTGATAAGTAGATGCCTGCAGTAATGCAGAAAATGAATAAATAAAAATTTCAGGGTTTAGATATACAATTCAAATAATTCTTATTTACTCATTTATTGGCAGAACCAAGATGAATGTATATTAATTCCTCTATGAAATACTCCCATAATGTGTGGTGTTGACTGTGTGCTGTTGCCAAAGAAAATGATGTCTGAGTTTTCAGTTGAGGAGGCTTAGAGAGAATTTTGCTGTTTTTTAGAGGGCACTGATTTGCCACTTTAACAGAAAGATGAAACCCACCTATGCATGTCTTCTACAACTGTGTAGATGCTACACAGCTCTAAAATGTGTAGCAGAAGGTAAGTGAACAGTAGGGAGAAGCAAATTGCTTATGTCTACTTCTGTTACATTTTAGGCATGTTTCAAACCTTAAGCAAATGGCAAGCACCTTGTTGATGTGAAATTTGGGGCTAGCCTGTGAATTGCAATATTTAGATGTTACATGACATTGTAGAAAGTCAGGGTTAGCCATTTCACTGAAGACTGTTTCATGATCTATTAAAGAGAGAAAGTGGAATGTTAAATCCCCATAGAATAGATTAAGCCTCATGGTGGTGGTTATGCTGATACGTAGGAAGATTGACTAGTTAAGTTTGTTAATTACTAACTCTGTTATAAATTGTTATTTTTTTAAGAACAGAAAATGTACAAAGTAATAAAAGAGAATGAATACTACAAATACTTTTTCTGGAACAGTGAACTTTAAATAAAACTTCTAAGTGACACATGGTCAAATACCAAGGCAAAGTAGGTGTTTCCAACATTTTTATACCTTCAAAAATAAAATGAAAATGTCTGTGTGCTGTGAAATGCAGCACAAGAACCGCATGTTGGAATGAAATAAAACTAATGACCAAAATAAATATCTCAGTGTTCAGATGTACTGAAAATGAAGTGAATGAGAGGGTATATTTAAAGTCAGTTAAAATAGCACCTCTGAGTATAGAAACTAGCTTGCATGAGTGAGCCAGCCCTGAGTTCTCAGGGAAAAAAAAAAAAAAAAAAAAAAAAAAAAAGGTATATAAGAATGAGAATCTTGCTTTAGAAAACCTGAACTTAACCTTCAGTGGCTGCTCTCCAGTTCTCTGTTTTAAGATGCATTTATTATTTATTTTTAGCATAAGTAATTTGTGGAATCTCTGTCCTCCCTGCATGTCCAGCATAAATAATACCTCACTGATATCCAGAACAGCCCCTCTGCACGTATAATTCTGGCTCAGAACACACAACCAGTTTGTGATGTGTTAAGGACTTCTGCCAGTGGACTCCCATGTTTCCATATAAGTGAGTATTACCCAGACATTTTTTGGAGCTAAAGTAGTAGAAACAATATACAGATGTCTTCATTTTCTTATTATTTCTTTTTTTAGTTCTTCTACATTTATTTTCAGTCCTTGGGAAATATATTTTGTAAAAGAAGATGATATTTTCTGTCTTTATCCCTGTCTTCCAGAAGACTAATGCAAAAACAGAAATAGGATATGTAAAGAGAAAATAGCACTAATTCATTAAATTTTACCTGTAGGTAATTTCCAGTGTTGCTGAAGTAACTTCTGCTTTTAAGCTCCTGCAGGTACATAGTCAGTGCTGGAAGGTATCTGCCTACCATCAACTATATTTATCTATGGCTAAATATAGGATTTATAATTGAGAATGTGGATTTATGTAATCATCCTAGTGGTCTTTTCATAAGCCATTGCAAGTTTTTTTGCTGAACAGGTGTTCAATTTCTCCATTTGTTTTCCATGTTACATTGGAACAAATTGCCACAAAATGAGTGCCTGAAACTTCAAAGGATAAGAACTTCTTAGTAAGAATGTAGTAAAATAGGAGATTTGGTTGCCATTGTCATCTGGCTTCAGTACTTCAGTACTCCCCTCCCCTCCCCTTCCCTCCCCTTCCCTTCCCTTCCCTTCCCTTCCCTTGAATCACAATATAAGCACAATTTAGGAAGAATGACTTGACAGTACCTCAGAGAGGCCAACACCAAGACATTGCTAAGAAGCAAGGTCTTGGAGGTGTTCCTTGTCAAGCTGTTAAGGATCACTGAGTGGGATTGTATTAGCTATTGCTGAGTATTAGGGCAGAATTTCTACCCAACAAGGACAAAGCAGCAGCTCTCCTTTAAAGAAGCAGATGCCTGAGAGGAAAGTTACAGTGATGCTGATGTTTCACACTCACAAAAGCATCATGACTTAATAAGGAGAAAGACTTGTGGGAACAGAGTAATTGAACAAAGCAAACACATGTGTAGAACAAATCAAGGTTTTCAAATTTCAGATGAGTATGTTTTAAGACAGTTTAGGGACAGAGCAGCATGCTGTACTCAGCATTTAAGTTGGCATGAAACCATTCTAAATGTCAGTTGGAGAACATATTAATATCTAGCATGTTGAAGAAAGAATAAGCACTAGTATCATAAAATCCTGGAATCATAGAATCATGATTCCAGGATTTTCCTGGAAGAGATCCACAAGGATCACTTAGTCCAACTCCTGGCTCCACACAGAATCACCCCAAACTCAGCCCAAGTGTCTGAGAGCGTTGTCCAAACGCTTCTTGAACTCCAGCAGCTTGGTACTGTGACCACTGCCCCCTGGGAGCCTGTCCCAGTGCCTGACCACCTCTGGGTGAAAAACCTTCCCCTAACATCCAGCCTGACCCTCCCCTGTTCCATTCTCATGCCGTTCTCTTGGGTCCTGTCGCTGTCCCCAGAGAGCAGAGCTCAGTGCCTGCCCCTCCGTTCCAGTCACATCTCTGTAATGCCAATGAGGTCATAGCCCTGCAGGCATGCATATACCTCTAACTCTTCTTGTTTATTCCCCATGCTACACACATAGAGATATTTACATTGGGCCCGTGATGAAACTGACTCAATGGCTGGAATGGCTGGCCTTCCATTGTGCTGCTCTGCTACTGACCCATGATCATTCTTCAGGCTGGAAATCTATCACTGACATTGGCAACAAGCTGGGAGAAGTGATATGGATTGAGGTTCCCCTCCCCTGGCAACTCCAATTCAAAGTCTTCTTCAGCTGTTTGGCAAGCCTATGACCAAAGATGATCTTCCCCTTCTCTGACACTGGACCCCACCAGCCCCCAGCACACCAAGCTTCTCAACGTGAGTCCCATTGTCAAGGCAGCTAAACAGGTGTCTGTGGCACCAGTTCTGCAACCACCTGTTGATTTGCCAGATTCAACTGGCCATTTCAATCCCCTTGCCTTTCACTGGCAGGACTGATGAAAAAGCTACCTGTGCTCTTCAGTCCTTTACTGTCACTCCCAGTAATCCTTGCTGCTCTCTGTGGGAAGCGTCCTTATGATGCTCCTCAAAATGCTCCTGGCTGCATCACTGATGCTCACATGAAACAGCAGCAGCAGATAATTGTCCTTAGACTGTATAATGCTTGGCAGTATTTGGGTGACATCCCTGACACAAGCTCCTGGTAAGCAGCAGACATCTCTCAAGAGCAGGTCAGGTCAGCAAAGGGTACCTCTGTACCACTCAGAAGAGTTGACTACTGCTTATCACCAGTCACCTTTTCTCAACTGCATTGGTTGTTATGAGGTCTTCTCTAGGCTGAAGACTTCCAAAGACTAGAAAATATCAAAAACGATAGCTGTTTCATGGAAGAAAAATGTTATAAAGAGCAAAAATACTCCCAAAAGGCTTTAAAGTTCAAATGAAAAACAAAACAAAACAAAACAAACAAAAAAACAACTGAGCTATATATCGATAAACCAAACAATAGCCATATGCAGGCTGCATAGTGTCTTCAAAATCTATGTTGTGATACTCTAGTAGGGAAATTCCTCTTGCTGGATTTCCTTCACTTTTGCATCTAATACTTTGCAATAACTTTCTATGAATAATTTTCTATCTCCTCACTGCATTTACTTTGCTTAGTTCTCCCTGCACTTCTAGCCAAAGCATTTAGAGATCTCTCTCCTCTGAATTGCCCTGTTGATTAGACCACTGAGCTTTTATGAAGGGGTATATGATAAAGTGGTCCCAGTACTTTGTGACTGTTAGGTGAATTCTGAATTTAAAAAACAAATGACTGATAGATAATATGAAATTAAATAAGATAGGTTTATGTGTCCTGCTAACAGCTTATGTTGATTTACATTTGTTGCCTGTATACTGCAGAATTAGAAGGCTTTAGAATTATTACAATGGTATAAGTAATGCTCCTTGTCCATAAAGTGGAAGATAGCTGGTAATTCCTCTACATGCTTAAGACTAGAAAAGTCATGCGTGTTGTTACCCAGTAAATCTTTACCTCCAGATGCACTGAAAATTTAAGAAGCATTTCTGCCTTCATTGTATTAATAAAGTTAAGGAGTAACAGTGTTAAGTATGTAATTCACGTAAGGAACAGAAAACAGGGCAATTTATTTGTACCTAAATCAAAATATAGATGATGTTATATTTGAAGATAAAAACGGAAAAAAGTCTGTTTGAACATTGAGTAATCTGAACATGATTTTTTCACTTAATTTCAGCTACTTCTCTAAGTCTGATCTGCAAATAATGATTTGATTTATGAAAGTCGAAGAGTAACATTTAATAGAGTGGGAAACACATATTGAAACTTTTATCTTAAGCACTCTTTCTTTTGCAAAGGGCGGGATCTGTCTGCACATGTTCTGTCTGCATTATGAATTGTACTTTAGGGACACCTTCATCGGAATTAATCATTCCAGGCACAGGGGTAAACATCCATACAGGGCTCTGGGATTTTCATGCTCAAACCTCATTAACATTAAAAATGACACCTTCGGCTTCTCATAGTTTTTTTTGAAATGTATCCATGTCACCTTGTGACTTCACACAATCTGACATATCAACAGTTTCAAACAGGAATTGTAAAGATAGAGGTAGAATAAGGCAGTGTTTTGTTATATTTGTTCATTGCCAAATACTCAACATATTTTCAAGATATTTAACTATGTTAAATCTAGTGAAAAATGAGCTCAAGAAATGTGAAATCATGCTAAACAGACAAGAGTCCAGAACTATGGCACAGGAGAACTGGTTATATATACTTTGCAAAGTCTGTGAAATGAAACATATTTTTGAAGAGAGCTTTTCCTTGTGTAATAACACATTAAAAAAATATGCAGCTTCCTAATGGGTCAACATGTAGTTGTGGTTGACTATTAGATGATATCTAGGCATCAGAAGACCTTCTGGTTTCCTCTCGCCACTGTCTATATCCAATATTCACCAAATCCAGATGCCTGTAACATTCATTAGGAAGTCTCTATAGCACAAGATAATGCTTTATTTCTTGATGTTTTGTTTTCTGATCTTTTGTTTGATGACCTGTGTCCTGGTATTGATATTCTGTATATCCTGGAAGAAAATGGTTTATTTTCTTGTCTCTGAAAAGCTACTTTTAGACATGTGGCTTAGGAGGGACAAATTCTACTAACATTGATCTTTCCTTCCTTTTGATGTTATCTTCTCAAATTCCTGCTCCCCTTTGTGTTTGAGAAAAGGTGTTTTGCTTTTAAGACTGAATTGAAGTGGTGATAGAGCTTCAAAGCAGACAACAGTGCAACAGTTCCTCTTCGTCCTGGTGTCCTGGCACCTGTGTTTGTTCAGTCATGAAGAAACTCCTCACTGAAGACATGTCTGCAGTGAGTTAATTTCACTGAAATCACAGCCAAACCTCTGAATGAAACGTGGTTACTAGCAAGTATGTCTTTTTCAAGAACTTGATCCGCAGATACGAAATAAAGGTGTTGTGATTGAAAGATGCCTTTAAAATAGAAAGTAAAATTTACTGGTTCTTGTATACAAACCAGTTCTTTCAAAAGGCACCAGCTTGATGCTTTTTCATGCACTTCCTATGGCTTGTCCAGGATTCTCAGTTCCGGTTTAGCGGCACTAAGGAGAAGAGCAAGCTTCTTTATCATGCTGAAGGAAAAACATCATGTTCCCTTGGTTGTGCCAGACAGTTCTAGTACACTTATTGTTTAGTAATGACTGTTGATAACTGCTCTGTAGAGATAAATGACAAATACTTGAAAATACACAGTGGTATTTTCCTTGTGACTGTGTAGATTACGGTGCAGAGGTGGAGAGTTATGACACAATAATCCACCTGAGGCAGAAGTAGAGTGGAAATGAAGCAAGTTGGGAATTTCTGAAAAGAATACTCCAGCCTGAATATTATACTACTTAATGTTGTTATGGGTACAGTCAGTTTCCTACCTGTACAATAGTGAACTCCTGATTGCCTTTCTCTCAGCCTAGAATTTCAGCTTCAAAATTGTGCAAAACACTCCCTAGTCTCAGTAGACGGTTATCTACAGCAGGGCAGAAGCTATGGACAGGAACACAAAGAAGCTGTGGGGAAAGATTTAAGAACCCTTAAAAAACTCCCATTTTGTAGATAAGGTATGGGCTATACTTTGGAAATTTGAAATAACTTATTGTTATTTATGTAAAACAAAGCCTGCTGTACTGTCATAGCTTCCTGTACCAAACTGTTCAAGGAGAAGTGAGGTTTCATGCTGGTGCTCACTTAGATTTTTTTTTTTTTTTTTTTTTTTTTTACATAAATCCAAAGCAATTTTAGAACAAGATTGTAATACCCTCCATGACCTGTCTTTGCAATGCTAAATTTGCAATGCTTTAGCTAAACAGTAGGACCACTGTTTCAAATCATGGAATCGAGGGTACTACTATAATGTAAATCAACAGTAATGATGCCCAGCATAGCTGGAGAAGTGTTTGGTGGAAAGTAAAATAAATTAGCAAATGTAGTCAATAAAACTGTCACTGTGTCAATCCATTTCATACAAGTTTATATTCTTCAAACGGTGCAATTGTAAAACAAAAAACAAACAAACAAACAAAACAACAACACACAAAGGAATGTTAATGTGCAGATAAGTGAGATCTAAAATTAGGTTTTGCACAAACCCAGAAGCAATATGTTGATTGCTGTGTGGAGCAAGAGATTAAAGTAATCACTTCTGGTAGTAACAGTTACACAAAATATAACCTAGGTAAAAACTCGGTAATAGCCACAGCTTGATTATATTCCTTCCTAATTAGATGACTAATGAGACTGATTTACTTTTCATTTTACTGTCCCTGCTGGTAGCAATTTGTATTAGCTAAATCATAAAAATATTCCCAAATACAGGATCATGCAGTTCTATAACTAATCATTCTGTTTCCCCTTCTGTGTTCCACTGTATTTCAGTCAAGTTTATCTTCCAAACAAGACATGAAGGGGTTAATAATGTGTTTGGAAGTCAAGAAAATTAACTGAATATATTTTGGTAAGGATCAGCACATGACAGTAAGAGACAGATGGCTATCTTCATAAAGAAGAGTTTGGGCTTTAGGAGCACATGGTGAAGAAAAAGAATTTTCTCTGCCTGTTGCTTGGGCTTGTGGTTCAGAGTTGTGAGATGAGAGATCCCCCCATCAGAACTGGGAAGTGTAAGCTTTGCCCTGAGCATCAGTAACATTTCTGTGGCTGCTCATTCTAAAACGTACTTACAACAGCAAGTTAGCACTACAGCAGTAGGAAACATTTAGGAACTGAACCCTCTTGAATTGCACAAGACTTTCTGTTTCTGCTATGACTGTTGAAGCAGAACTACAGAAGCAACTCTAGCAAATTTAATGAAGGCTTTATGCCCAGCAGAGTAGGATGACAGCATGCTAAGAAAAAGTGATTATGCTAGAAGTAGCTTAAGAAAAACTGACCTAAGGATGTCTATGCAATTTCATAAATAGATCTTAAATGTGGCTGAAAAGAGTGTTTAAAGAGTGATAAAAAAACCAAACCAAACCAAACCAAACCAAAACAACAACAACAACAACAACTTACAATATCCTATACTGAATTTAATACACAGTAATCAGCCAAAAGATAAATAATCAGTTCAGCTGTTTTTACACTTCATAAAGTGTTCCTATTCTTTGACTTCTGTGAAAAAGATGGTCTTATAGTAGACTAAAATAAGCATTTTTATTTATGAAACCTGAACTTTATTTTGGATATAAGAGAAAAGGTTAATGCAGTGATTTTTTAAACTGATATTTTACTCATTGAAGAATTTTCAGAAAACAGTTTAAAAATGAACAGAAGGTGGAAACCATTTCCTCTCCCAAATTAAAAAATTTGCAACTCTTTCAGTTAAATCTTTTAGGGTGAAACACTATAAAAGAATGTACTCAATGAGACATACTACTAATTAAAGGAATAATGAAAAGGAGAACCTAATTCCTATTATATCTCAATAATATCAAGTGATTTTTATCACACAGACTCTAAGAAACCGTAACAGTTTCAGTCAGCTACATTGGTTGCTGTTCAGGAGAAAGAATGACAATAACCCTGACCTTTTTTTACTTCTTCTTGTCCCCATTGCAAATGGTTTCATCAGCATGGTGAGATGAGTTTCAGCCAGCCCACAGCTAAACAGGGATAAATCACAACTCTCTTAAGTCTTTGTACTCTTCCCATACAAAAGTAAATCCATCTCCTTGATACTCTGTAGATCTTCCAGGTGAAATGGCTTCTGACTATAACTCATCAGTGTCTGCTGGGGTCTTACTTCATAGTGCAAATAGAAGATGATAGGCCTTGTGAGGCCCCATGTGAAGTTCTGCATCCAGGTCTGGGGCCCCCAGCACAAGAGGGATGTGGATCTGTTACAGCAGGTCCAGAGGCCACAAAGATGATCAATGAGCTGAAGCACCTCTCCTACAAAGAAAGGCTGAGAGAGCTGGGGCTCTTCAGAGCCTTCTCTCTACAGAAGAGAAGGCTTTGGGGTGACCTCATTGCATCTTTCAGTAGCTGAAGGGGACTTATAAAAAAATACAGGGATCAACTCTTTGCTCAATCATATATCGACAGGATGAGGGGGAATGATTTTAAACTAAAAGAGGGGAGATTTAGATTAGAGTTTAGGAGGAAATTCTTCACTCAGAGAGTGATAAGGCACTGGAACTGGTTGCCCAGAGAAGCTGTGGGTGCCCCATCCCTGGAGGTGTTCAAGACCAGGTTAGATGAGGCCCTGAGCAACCTGATCTAGTAGGTGGCATCTGTGCCTATGGCAGAGGGGTTGGAACTAGGTGATCTGTGAGGCCCTTTCCAACCCAAGCCATTTTATGATTCCACGATTCATTCTATGATTCATCTCATACTGGTTGTAGAGCTTCTCCAAGTCACACTATAGGTATTAGCCTGTTGCAATTTCATTATATCATTTTGCATCCCAAAGGAAAAGGATAAAAGCCAAATTCAACATATAAAGTAGAATTTTTGAGAAACTGAGAGGGCAGAACGACATGTTTAAACATGTTTAAATATAAAAAAATTAAACAAATCTGAACGTAGGAGGAACTAAATAATTGCACGAATGAGCTTAGGGATATGGTTTAGGGGATGATTTGTTAGTGTTAGGTCAGAAGTTGGACTCGGTGATCTTGTAGGTCTCTTCCAACCTAGACTTTCTGTGATTCTGTGATTCTGTAATGTTCTTAGAAATATTTTGCTCTGTCACTTTTTCTGACTATTTCAGGAATATGTGCTCTCCTGTATGTGTACGCAGATAGATTTTCTTGGAGAAATTTGCATCCAGCTCTTAGAAGAAGATTTCAGTTTAGACTCTGCCAGATTTAGCCAGATTTAGTGTGTGAAGGGTGTATCTGTTTTGTGTTCCCTCAACAAGAGGAAAACATTTCAAACTGCTTTTATATTTTACTCGGAACTTAGAACTTTAAGGAAGCAGGTGATGGGAGGGAGAAATCATATTATATAAATGCTTGATAGAACCTATCAGGCATAAGTCTCTTAAAAAACTATAGACATTATTTTCACAGATTGTGAGACGTGGGTTTATACAAGTCTTCCCCTCGTTTTTATTTCTGCTACTGTGTCTTGGCACGATACTTCCTAAGCTCCTAAAATCTCATTCTGATGAACACCGGAAAAAGAATCTACTGCTTTGCAACTTTTTCAGCTCTTGAACCAGACCACTCTTCAGCTTGCAATTGATTTCTGCAGTACCTTCAGCTGCTTCAAATATTGAAGGGTGGCCACTTTCTGTTCACACTATCCACATTTATAATTCAGAGATGCAAATCTGATTCAGAAGGCTCCAGCCCTGTTTAGAAACTGTGCTAATCTGGCCAGGATGTTCTGTGCTATAATTGACACCTCGTTTTCTTGCATTAAATACTTAACTATTTAAAAGCAGGCAGTCAATAGGAAACACCAGGGTTAAAGCTGCTGGTTTAGTCTTAGGGTATTGCCATTTGTGTGCTGCAGTCTTTTAACTATATGCTGTTTTCTTTAAGATGATAACTTTACTTGAAGCACAGAAAAGACAAAATAACAAATGTCAATGAAGAGATTAATACTGGTTTAGTGTCATTGCTGAAATGTGTGATGTCATATTTCCCTTGGTATGCTTTCTGTTTCTCTGTAAACTCTGAGTTTAGACAATGTGCACTGCTAACTTTTCAGTGGGATCACCTACCAGTGTGATTCAGAGACATTTGTTTTCTATTATACGTATCAAAAAGGGACATTGTCACCCTTCCCAATAACAGGATTAGAAATGGAGGCAGAGAAATTAAGATCATCAGCATCTGCTAAGTAAGGATGTGTCAGTTTAAGCATCACCAAGTCCTTCCCATGTTTGTATCATAGTTTATCATGTTTTCTTAATCTCAGTAGTTCAGAAATTCAGGTTACAGCTTCCCAAATCAGTCATTCAGAAAATGTAACCTGAAACTACAGACAACCTGAGCAGAATTTCATGGAAGTGATTTGCTTAAACTGACCATTTTTCAACTCTTGAGAACTTCTTTTTTTTTTTTTTTTTTTTTTTTTTTTTTTTTCACTGAATATCCTTCAATTTCTTCAAAAAATAAAGTATGATTTAATATACATGTTGGATCATTTTCAAAGCAAGATTGTCTTGTGTGGACTAAATGAACTGGAATCTTGTTCTGGAACATTGTCTTGTGGACTGAATGAATTAGAATCCTGGAATCCTGGAAACCTTATATATTATGATATACCCTATAATACAATTATAGTACCAGTGTACCTCTTGTTCAGCTGCAAACAGCAAATTGAAAAGCCAGCTGACCATTTTGCGCATAAAAATTTAATGGTCTTTTGCAGATGAATATTTTTATTGCTGGTCTTATGAGAATCAAATAAGCAAACCTCTACCAGAGATGTCTTATGAAGGCAGATTTCTGACTGTATGTTTTGATCTGGCAATTATGCCCACCTTTGTGATTATAGTGTAGACAAATGCTGAGCATATATTTTCTGTTAGTTTCATTGTATTGTAGAAGTGAATTTCAAGCGAGTTTGAATATCTTTCATTATCTTACAGTCATATTTGGGGATGCACTTCAGACCTAATGAAAGAAGATGGCTAATACAAATAATTATGTATATTAAAAATTTTTATAACATTAATATCAACTGATCCTATTCCAGCAGAACCTCTGGATTCTTCCTTAAAGGAAACAGAGTATGTTTCAATGTACTCCATAGCTCCTAGACATACCATTACTACTTGCATGGGCACAGCATAACATATTATTAGTTTTCCGTTTCTGAAGTTTTCTTTCAAGAGGAATATGATTTTTATTTATTTATTTATTTATTTATTTATTTATTTATTTATTTTGTATGATTTCTGAATCATACCTATAGCCTGCAAAGGAGAAAGCACTTTGCTGATATAGAAAAGAGTAAGAAGTTAGATTAAAAATACAGACTGGGGGTAAAGGCTGAGATACTGCAGGGCTTTCCAACAGGTACAAATTCACTGCCCTGAGAAGAAGGACCCAAGCAAAGGGAGAAACTGAGTTGGTAACCTTGGAGCATTTCACTTCCAATTGCTGCTAGAAGTGGTTAGACAAATGCTGCTGGTGGTGATAGAGGAATTCGGAGAAAGTGTTTAACATGCCTTGGATCCTCTGTTAGATATAATAACAAAACAGCGACAGGGCTTAAAGCAAAGTGTGACGCCAAAGTAGTTTATTACCCTCCTGCAGTCTGCTTCTGTAGTTAGAGTCTAGGTCCACCTCTGCGTGAGATGCTGCTTCCAACACAGTAAACAGACCTCAATTACTCTAGTCTGAATTTGCATAAATCAGTGATTATTGAGCTGGTTTTGTTTTTTTGTTTGTTTGTTTTTAATTTGTTCAATGACATATTTGCCTGTCTGCTTGCCTTCAAGAAGCTGACTGCTCTTTGTTGGTATGAACATATATGCTTATGTGCTTGTGCACGTTCTGAATGAACATTCAGGCAATCATGATTAATAGTTCAAAATATTTGTTTTGTTCCAGGAGGACTGCTTTAACACCTAATGATTGCATATTCCTTCTAGTCTGTAGATAGGTTATAAGATATATTCATCTAAAAATATTAAATGATGTTTGCTAACTTTTAAAAGAAAATCCCAGTTCATATTTGAATCCTGGTTTGAATCCCACTGCTTTCAGATTAGTGAATACTTCCCGTATTCACTAATCCACTATTCAGGAATCCACTTGAATATACAGATAATGATAATGGTATTCCCAAATCAAGTACCCTTTCTGTAATGCTCTGCCTCTTACTGATGATCCATTTGTAGTACATGCCACATACTGATTCACTTACAACAAGTTGGAAGAAAAGCTATAGGACTAGCCACTAAAGAAAAGGTCATAGCCCAACAAAGCAAAGCTCTTCCTCTCTTCACCCCCTACTACCACCCCCCCCCCCATCTCCTAAAACTTTGCCCTTACCTCTCTTTTATTCTTATAATATGGACTTTACTGACTGCTGTTGACTGAATATGTATCCCACTTGCAAGTGGGATAACTAACTTGGAAGCCAATCATTGGTTTTGAATATAAGGTGTTAGTCAATGGGTCAGATACAACTGATTCTTCTGTGTGTAATTGGTAGTAGCTGTGGAGGGATCTAGATTAAAACTTTGGTATTTTACTGAGGTTATTGCAGGGTGAATCTTCTGTCAGAAAAACAAACAAACAAACAAAAAAATCCACATGACATAAAACATTTATCTGAAACCGAGGAAGCAGATGGTAGTTAAAATTGGAAAGGCATATTTGATAAATAGCCAGTGACGAATATTCTGTAACCTTTATCAAATGCCATTATCAGGTAAGGCAGCTATTCACTAATTCCAAGATGTAAAAATAAATGCATTTTCCAGAAAGTGTTCATTTTCCAGATTTAGATAAGTTGTCTATGAATGCAACATTTATCTGCTTTTATAAGCTTTACTTTAGCTACTTTGTTTCTAAGGAGTGAAGACTTAAACATTTGTATGTATTCAAATGTTTAATGTCCATTGTCTTTTACCCTCTGTAGACCCTCTAGCTAAGACCTCTCTTTGTAGTGTGTTCAAAATGTTATGAGGGACATTACTATCCTTACTATTACTGACCTTACTATCCATAAGTTAAATAGCCTCCTGGGTGACTTAAATTGTGAATCTGATGGGTGACTAACAAGAACGAGATATACCTGAAATTATTAGAAAAGTTGTTCTTTACAGAAGGATGGGTCTTAAAATATTCATATCACACCTGACATTACTCATCTATTTATACTCCTAATATTGAACTCATTTAGACTCACAATTGGAAAATTGATACTGCAAAAACAACTAGATCAAACTGGGCAAGTAAGTGACAGGGCTTTCTGGTATATCTGATGGATGAGAAATGAGTCGGCTCTCCTATATTACAGAACCCAGGTAACTTTACCCAGTCTTCCTTGTGGACTTAATGACAGGTAACAGTTGATCATAAAAGCAATATCTTTTCTGAAAGGAAAACTTGAGCTTTCAAAATCTTATAATGAAATTTTCTGAGAAAGAAATACTTTTCATACTTATATACATTATTCTATCACATAAGATAAAACATGGGGGGAAAAAAAAAAAAAAAAAAAAAAGCATGCTGAAGCTCTCTATCAGTGTATCATGTGAGCTGCCTCATAAAGATTCTCCTCCCTAAGCAGCAGTAGCTAATCATTCAATGTGAGCCACAACTCAATATTTTTGGGCAACAAACCTTGTACTGTTTTACAACTAACTCCTGCCACTGAAGAATTAAAATGCATCAACATTGATCTGTTAGTCTGTCACTAGCAAAGAACACAGTACATTCAGGGAGCTTAGTTTAGAAGTGACAAATAGTGCTACTATCTCTGTGTCTGGCTGTGTGACTTGAGCTCTTGTCTGCCCAACGTTTTGCCTGATGCTTTTTCATAAAAGATTAAATCAACAATAATTATATGACACCAAGTCAGTATATGTAAGTTTACTTCTTCATCCCTGAATCTGTACTGGAAACCATCTGAGCTTATGGGTTTATATCCAGATGCTTACATTTATTGCCCTACTCTTATTATTACTGAGTGGATTGATATCCCCAGTATGCATACAATTATCTTCTTTACTGGTCAGGTTCAGCTAAAGTGATACATTGTGGTACTGCCTGATTTAGATATTCCGTAAAATTCACAGCTTAGTAAAATGTGGTAGGAAAAAGTTATTTTCTGGTGTAAAGCTCTTGACTTTTAACATTTTGATAACAAGATTGATTTTTCTCGCATCAGAAAATGCTAAAATTAATTCTCCAGTCCTTCCCTCCTGAGAAGAATCCATTTTTACACAAACATTCAGATGGAGGACAGAGCCCCCTAGTTCTGGTAATGAAAATTATCTCAGCAATCTTGGTATAATGCTTGGGAAAACTACAATACTAGATGGAGTAGCAGGCAGGAGGTGCTCCAGGCACACAGCAGCAGTTCCCCTGTGGCCCGCAGAGAGGCCCCTGGTGGAGCAGGCTGTCCTCCTGCATCCCATGGGTCCCACATGGAGCAGATCTCCACGCTGCAGCCCATGGGTAGAAGAGCCCCCACTGGAGCAGGTGGATGTGGCCTGGAGGAGGCTGCGGCCCATGGAGAGACCCCGCAGGAGCAGGCCCCAGGCCGGAGCTGCAGCCCGTGGAGAGGAGCCCACGCAGGAGCAGGGGGTCTAGGGGGAGCTGCCGCCTGCCCGTGGGGGACCCGTGCTGGAGCAGTTTGCTCCTGGGGGATGTATGGACCCCGTGGTACGGAGCCATGTGGGAGCAGTTGTTGAGGAGCTGCTGCCTGTGGGCAGCCCCCGCAGGCTCAGTTCGGGAAGGATGGCATCCTGTGGCAGGGACCCCACGTAGAGCAGGGGTAGACTGACTGCACCCCCCCACACACCTGTCCATCCTGTTCCCTGTTCTCCTGCACCGCTATGGGGGGAGGAAATGGAAGAGGGTGGATGGGTGAGGGTGATTTCAGTTTGATTTTAGTTTCTCATTGTTCTAGCCTGCTAATGATAGACAATAAATTATGTTAATCTGCCTTATGCTGAGTCTGTTTTGCCCATTATAATAATTGTTGAGTGGTCTCCCTGTCCTTATCTCACCCTTGAGCCCATTTCATGGAGTTTTCTCCCCTTTTCCCTTTGAGTGAGTGAGAGTGGTTGTGACGGAGTTCAGCTGCCCACCTGGGTAAAACCACCACAAGGCCCAGAACAAGAGACAAACCTATGAGCATTAAAGGCTCTATCAGGCTTGAAGAAGCTGAGGTATGCCTGCTCACCAGTTTTATTAGTTCTCTGTATAACACAGAAAGGGCAGCCATAGCCATGATACAAAACATTGTCTGCTTTGAGCAGAGAACTGCATAACCCTGATACCATCCAATCCCTCATCCCCAGTGCACCCAGTTTACCAGGATCCTCAGGAGAAAGCCTCTGTGCATAAGCTGGAATAGCTGGGTGGTCACAAAGATGAAAACCAGACTGTGTGTTTAACATGATCTGTTGTGTGGAATAGTGAACACTGCTATTACAGGCAAAATTTTCCATGAGGGACAGGGAGACCCAGTCATCCTGACAGTAAACAATATGACAATTGAGATCATGCTCCATGATCTGGTTCATCCTCTCCCTTTGGCCATCTGACTGCAGGTGATAAGGGGTGGAAAAACAGGGTTGTACCTCCAGAAGCAGGCAGTAAAATGGGACCTTCGATCTGTCACCATGCTGCCCTGCAGGCCCTGGCAATAAGTCACACACTGAAGCAAAAACATGGCATTTGAGGGGCTGTGGGCAGCTTCTTCAGTGGAATAAAAATTGCCAGCTTTGTAAACAATTCCTCCACCACAAGCCATGCTGCAAGTGACCCATACCTTTCTCACAGGAAGGTTCCCCCAGATTGAGATGGGGTAACCAAGACATGCCTGCTTGGACTGGATAAATGGCAAATAAAATAAAATAAAATAAAATAAAATCCCCACATCCTTGCTTAACAGAGAGTTGTGGAAGCTGTGTCTGCATCGTCAGAAAACCCTGGCAGGTGTTCCCTCAGTGGCAGCAGGGGCTGAGGTCTGGGCAGAAGTGGACAATGGCAGGGTTTGCTTTGCTTATAGGGTATGGCTAATGATGACCTGCAGGCTTGCACACAGCCCAAGTTGCCTCTTAGTGGACATGGTCAGCTGGGCTTTGAATGTAGAGGAGTGACAAAGGGACATCCCACTTCAGCCCTGGCAATGCACACAGGAAACCTACAGCATGCTCTGTCACCTGCAGGCCCCTCTGGAATAGGCTGAGCAGAGAGCTAAAAAGTGTGGCTGATGCATGAGGACCCCAGGGACAGCTCCAGCCTCACAAGCAAGGACATGCAGTCATCCTAAAGCCTGACTTCTCTTGGACACTGGGACTGACCTTCATCAAGGCCTTCATCCCTAGCCAGGACAATAGAAAGCTGATTTCACATGACCATTGGGAAAACTAGTACCCAAGTCCTCCAAGAAAACTTTCTGGAGTCTCCACACGACGCCAGAGCTGCTCTGCTGAGGTTAGAGTCTTCTCTTGTGTCCCACACCTCTCCTGCAGCTTGAACTGCAGAGCTCTAAGAGAAGTCTACAACACTGAAAGATAAACAAAGTAAACATGAGCTGCAATAAATTTTATGAAGCATGATATACCAGTAATTGCAAAATCTAAAAGGTTTTTGTGTTTGCATTTGGTCTGTTGCTCATGAGTTGTGCAGGAACAGGTATTTTGGGTCAGGTAGCTCTGGAAGCCTGGGAAAGGCTATGAAGAAGCAAGTAGCAGCAGTATTTCCCTTTCATGCTTCCCGTGTCTCCAGTAATTGCAGGTCAAGAGCTTTGTAAGCAAAGGAAAGTTTGTATGTATTTTAGAAGCACTGCAGATCTCCTCCATGAATTTGGCATTATATTCCTTGAACTAATTTTTGTTTTGCTGTGGCAGATCCATGGCTTGCCAACACTGCCATGTCAGAAAATGGCATCTGTAGATACATCTGAGGGATGCATATACATCTTGGGAAAGAGAGACCTTCACCCAGCATTCCTGGAAAGTCTCTTCAAGTTATGAGGGCAAGCCCAAAACAGATAAAAAGACATAGGATTTGAAAGCCCTAACAGGCAAGAGGTTGAAGAGTTTGAAGTGTGCCTGATCAGTTTTATCTTTGTTGATAACACAGAAAAGGCAACAATTGATATAATATTTATAAAACGCTGTCTCTTTTGAGCCTGTAACCACTGACAGAAAGCATGGACAAAATAGGAAGACATCAAGGAAGTTCAGGAGCAAGAAGAAATACTTCTGAGTCTAGCAATTACTATTCACAATGTTATTAAATACCTAACAGTGCTTTCAGTCTCTTCAAACCAACAGAAAACAAACAAACAAAAAACAAAACAAAAAACAAAAAAACAAAAAAACAAAACAAAAAACAAAACAAAACAAACAAACAAACAAAAAAAACCATGGTAATAAGTGTTTGTTTGGACAGCTAGCCTGAAATCTCTTCAAGATGGATTTGACATCTTATTGATACAAATTTCCTTTTGTGACTTTCAGCAAGTTGTTCACTTACTACTGAAGTACATTTCTCGAAATTTTAGATCAACTACAACTCATAGTAGATTTGTTTATCACTATTTATTTATTTATTTATTTTATTTTTGGGATCAGTGGCAGGACTCACCTGAAATCAGGTGTAGATTTAAGTGTTTTCTTTGTTTAGGGTTTTTCTTAGGGTGGGGGGTTGGGAAAGGTAAAGGCAGTTGACATTTTACTCTGAAGATGTTGTTAACCACTTGGCTATTATTCACTGTACAACTCTTACTATTTCTTTTATTGGAGCTTCTCTGCTTTCGAAATGATTTCTTAGAGTGTTGAACATGATCCTTCTAAGCTTAAGTCTGAAACATTTCTTTATGCTATGGAACCAATATATTTCTATATCACTCTCTGTCATGACAAAAGTCTTCACCAACTTTAGATATCTGGAAGGAAGATAGGGAGAGAAGATGCTTTTCTGTACAGTTGTCACCAGCACTGTATGCTGCCCACTGTGTGCTGATAATACCATTCTGTAAGCATAGGATGGGTGCTGTGTAGAGAATCAAATGCCACTGTCATTCTTATGGATTTCTGTATGCTGAAGAATGATTGTAACGCGGAACCACAAAAGAAACTTAATGTCTAGAGACAAGTCCCTTTGGGGCCTCCATTCCCCATAAATAAGGTGGCATTTCTTACCTTATAGTATAAGTAGTGGCACATGTGATCAGTACATATGTACATGTAAATGTACATGTATACAGAAACTGCTGGAAAATCAATGATATGATGTTTTCAGAATAAGTTCTTAAAATAGAAGTAATGTAGAGCTCTTCTAGTAGTATTGAGATATTGAATAATCCTTACAGAGATTATTGTTAGACTTCATACAATAGGACCCAGCATCTCTATTTACCTGAGGGAAAGAGCTGGAAAAAGCCTGCTGAGAGAAATGTCAGGAGTTGGAACAAATCTAGTATAATCATCTGCTTTCACAGCAGTTCAGCAGAGAGCTGACTGTCACACAAAACACCATTGTAAAGGAATCTAACCCCATGAGTTCGTTGACTGTCAGAGGAATTAAGAATGAATAACTTACATATTTGGCCGGATAAAACTGGGGGTGCAAGGTAACTCAAGAATAAGGTAATGGGGTGTTCTGACTTTTTGCACACTGTAATCATGTAAACATACTGAATACTTTTTTTTTTTTTTTTTTCTTCTTTTTATTATTATTATTTTTTTTTGAAGTCATTTCTTACAATTTCTAGCTCTGTGAGAAAGAGAATTCAAAATTATTTTGGAACTCATATTGCTAGAGATAGAAGCAGAAAGAGAAATTGTTAATTGTGATGCGTGTGTGGTGTTCACTTGCAGAATATAAATCCCTTCCAACTGAGGAATATCTTGGTAAATTATTTAATGTAATACAAAACTGTATTAATCAACAGATAGATAAAAACAGATCATTTCATTAGGTTTTGGTAGGAATTTGCATTTCTCAGTCTAAATATTTGGATTAGGATTTATGATCTCACTTGCTTTCCATGTTTGAGACTGAATGCAGTTCATCATAAATCATATATTGAAATTAAGATGTATACTGTATCCCCTAAACCTCTTTATTAATGCAGATTTCTATGCATGAAAACGGAATGTGCTTATGGAGCATGCATCTTAAGAATAAACATCAGACCTCATCGTACTGCAGTCTGAATTCTAGTGACTAGTGATAATGATGGGCACCCTAAACAGCAGCAGTGCTTGAATTATTATACCGCCAGGAACATTTTGTATTCCCCTCAAAGAACAAAAATCTGCCTTGGAAAAAAAAATAGAGTTCAAGACAAGGAAACAGAGTTCAGTTGCACAGATGTTCTAAGTGATGAGAGCATTACAGTATTATTCTTGGACAAGAACGCCAAATATAACAACCTCTGGAATGCCAAATTAAGCTTCTAAAAAGTAATTCAATAACGATGAAATCTTTATGTACACGTTTACATTGTTAATACTAACCACCAGTTTTAGTCAAAATAAGTTTCCAACTAGGTAGAAGTAACTCTTAGTAACTGAGAAATGTCCGAAATGTTTTTTCCTCCAGCTTAGCTCTTTTGCTTCATGAAAATAAATTATTATTGTATAGGCAAAACACAGAGATATAAATTAAAATAATCGTTAATATGAATTGTAAAATAAAACATCATCCAATATTACCTAGCTGAGTTGTACTACAATGTGGTATCATTTGGTGTTAAAAAGTGTATTGATTATTTCGATATAGTTCATTATAAATGAACTTTAGTAATCATGTATAAGAACAAGGAATTAAGAGTTCTTCAGTTATAGGAGAATATAGGTACAAGCACAAGCAGAACCTCCTCTTGACCAATGTTAACATGTACATTTGAGGAAGGGGAAAAAAAAAAATTAAATGATAGAACAAGAAAAAAGTACGAAAAAAGTAGAATATTTCAGTATCCTTGGTGTGATTCTTAGGGGTGGTTCGTCATTGACTTTGACAGCAAAAGAATAAGGCTCAGTGTGATTGAGCTCTGTGTGAAGTACTGAATTCAGGAATCCTGGCTGTGAAGTAATTGTTTCAGATTTGAAATTTTAGTTTTACTTTAAACTAGTAATTTAGACTGGTAAACCTGTATGTTATACTAGTAGGAACAGTGAAACAGTGAAAGCACACATTTTAAATTCATGACAGGGAAAATGGTTTAAGAGCATTCCCATCTTGTCAGAAAATGATTTTTTAATTTAATTTTATTTTATTTTTAGATTTTTTTGCTTAGAGTTCTTGTAGCTTCTACATACATTGTGATAATAACCTATTTAAACATGAAATATAGGAATATGTGTTAGGATTTTGCATTGATTACATGCTGATTTAAACAGAAAGACCGAGTTATTACATAATTTAAGATACCTCTTCCCTATTGAAAGAGAATACTCGATGTCTTTTGCATTATTTTGCAAAAATAATTCCTATATTATAATTCGTATAAATAATTTGAAAACAAAGGAAAGACAAATACAATGGCTTATATTATATCATATTATAACATATTTTAAATTAAGGGAAAGGCAGATTAGAACTCCATATAGAGCCACTGAAAACTGAAAAGTCAGGTCCCAGCTGTAAAATACTTTTTGGTTTTGTTAGGCTCTTATGAGTCCGTAGAATATTCAGTCAGATAACGATTTCAGGACCATGCCCACAGTGTTCACCAAAGAAGAATAATAAGAGAGGAGATTAATGAATATATGTGAATGGGAAAGTTTTCTAATGTGGAATGTTTGTCAGTATGGTACTGTGTCCACATTTTGCATTTATAAAGGATTTGGACTATTCCTGGTCACCAAACTTAAATTATGGCACAAGGTGCTTCAAGTAAAAAAGTCACATGTGCCTCTGAGCTTTTTGTGGGTTGCATTATTGTTGTTGAAACCAGAGTTTTTTCCAGCAGAAGAAACATTTCTGTTTATCTTAAAATGCTTTGTGAGCTTTGAATGTCACTCAGTAGCCAGCCAAGTGTAAACCAAACAGTCAGTTTGGTACATGCGATTACTACCTTTCTCTAGAAAATTATAGCATATAGCTTATAACATGAGAAATAGAAGTCATTCCATCAAGAATGACACTGTAATTACAACGAATACCTTATCAGGAAGCCTCAATTAATTCCTATCCATAGGGTCCATTCTCTCCACAGTCTCATTTGTCAAACTGGCAACTGTGAAGTACTTTCATGGATTTTTAGATTCAGCCTGTGCTAAATGAATAGAATCCTGATTCCATTCTTACTGAAAACAGCAATGTAGTATTGCAGTCTGAGAAGTTGAATCCACTGGGTACCGAGTTCCCTGGCTCTGAGTCAGCATAGGACTTGCATAGCTGTACTTGTTTAGAGGGTGCATAGCTAAGTCCTGTGCACATGGTTAATCACTGAAATCCATGTCAGCAAAGAAAGCAAGTACTTTAATATGTATATTAACATGCTGCTCAAGACAGACTCATATGCTTGACTGTGTGCTAGGCATACTGGTTAAAGGGGAGTTTTGGACAAATAGCAGCATTCTGCATCATCTATCAAGAGTAAATGAGAGAGCTGAGGAACTTGACAAAGTGTTACTATTTTTATTTTAAACATGTATTATGCTTCTAACTTGTATATGGAAGTACTCTTGAGAGAGAAGGCAAAGAGAAAATCAAGTTGGCATGTTGGAAATATGGTAAACAAAGTAATAATAATAAAACCCATGGCTTTATTTACAGCTTCGATTGTATAGATCACTTGACTATGCTCTATGCTCCCACTCCACTGATTATCCATGCTGTGGGAGTCCTAGGCTAGCTCTGGCTCCATTGATTTAAGAGTCAGGGTTTGTTCCCTGAGCTGATGCACAAAGCCTGTACAGTCACGGATGTTACTTGTCAAGGTTCATGTCTGGGACACAAATTTTAGCCCTTACCCTGCTTCAAATTGGTGATGCTGGATAAGCTACTTGTTTACTCTCTTGTGGCAAGCGCATGTCTTTGTGTATATAAGTCCTTATATTATCTATGCTTGGTTAGAAAATCTAGGCATTGTTGTGGTTTATGGTTTATTGTTACTAAGTATGTTGATCTTTATTTAAAGTGATGATATATGTTGGCCTGCTATTCATTGTGGGAAAGAATAAGGCACATATTTGGCACACCTGACACAAGCAACCAATGTTTATCAGGTACCTCTACACTAATAGGAGAATGACACATTTTATTCTCTAAACAACGAGTCCTTACTCAATGGATATATTGTAAAATTAGAATTAAAAAGGTACTATATGTTTTAATGAAACAGCTACCTCTGCAAGGTGACTAAGTACAAAAAATATCTTTAATAGATTATAGTGTAACACTTGTGCTTTACAGGCTTGTATGGTAGGTCTCACACACAACATAAATGCTAAAGCACTTCCTTTTGCCTGCTGGTCTGAAGTCTCAATGAAGCGGCCATACAGATGAAACAACCACGATAAGACTTGAGAAACCCATTCTGCTAACATACATTAATCAAACACACAAGCTAATATACTCTGGTGAATGAGGAATCTTGTCTCCTGTGTATTTTCAGAAGCAAACAGTCACATTTTGATTTATTTTGTGAAAGAATGGTGATGGAAGTGGGCCTGTAGCCACCGCATCTCTACATTGTCCTGGAACAGGAGCTTGAAGGAAGAATAAGCAATAGAGAGCAAGACCTCAGGTTTCAAAAGGGAGGAGGTAAGTCTTTCCTGCTCTGCAGATAGAAAATGCTGTTACAGATGTATATATATGCATCCAGCTACCTCAAGAGGGATGAGGATAAAGATCAAAAATAAAAGTGAGTCGTTGCATCCTAAAGTGTCCTGAAATTTTGGTAGAGCTGTGAGTGCAATAGATGGATTGCCCTGTGTTCTTGAGCTTTATAACATGTATGCTACAGAGATCAACACTGCAAGGAAACCTGCACAGATATGTTTTATTTTAAAGTGTGCTGATGAGCTTCCAACTGAGGCTGCTATCTTTGACCAAAGAGTGCATTTATGTTTAACAGCCCCAGGACATTTCATGCAAGCGTTGGAGCCAGTGTTATTCCCCCTTGTATTAAGTGTCAACCTTGCCTAAACTCAAGGTTGAGCCATAATTTTCAATCTATTAATTTTCCCAAATATAATTGTATATTATATGCTGAGTCACTGGAGTATAGTACCGTGATATTGTCACTCATGAGGTGATGAACTTCTTTAGCACCCCCAAGAGTCAATGAAAATTAACTTAGTTACTTCAGCTGCTAGACAGAAATTACCCCGAGTAGGACCATGCCGCTTGAAATTGCAGAAATAAATCTGTATATTAAATAATTGCTTTGTTTCAGTTTACATGATATTGTGTATTTCAATTGTGAATGATCAAAATCTCCTGTGTATTTGAAACAAGTCTGTAAATGGAATAGTAATCTTTGAGATGGAAGGCATGATATAAAAAAAATATTTAATTAGTTCTCCAAATACAGGATGAAGTTACCCTTTGACTTTATTAGTCAGCAAATTGTGCATGAATTACTTGGCGTGTTGTAATAAAAATCCTGAGCATATTGATCATTCAGGAACAGTACTGTCAGCCTAACAGGAAAATTGACATTCAGACATTCCTGTCAACTGAAAGCATTGCTAATTTGCAAGCAATAGGGCTTCTGTAATTGAGCTTCATCCTAAATTCTGTTTTTCAGTTGCTCGACAAAATACGGCATCTGAATGAAAAAATTAGTTTTTCAGAGTTTTGTCTTTTTTTTTTTTTTTTTTTTTTTTAATGGTTTGATTCAATAAGTGTGGTAAAATTAAAAAGAATGAAGTCAGTAGTAGTATCATCCATTAGGCAATAGAGGATGCTCATCTCACCTCAGCTCATCATTGTCAGACTTCTCTTTTTAGAATATGACAACATTCCAACAGGAAAAAGTCTGGTTATAAAAACTGTTTATGTACTTAGCTACGGACTATGAGTTGCTATCAGTCATGGATGTGGACTGAATGCTTTGGATACCATGATGTGTATGTTTACTTGAAGTTGAATCACAAATCTTTTAAAAAATACTTTTTCTCACTGAATTCTGACAATATTCCACAGATTCAAGCTCATATGTGACTATTTGGCTCATTCAACTGTTCTGTGCTGTTAAATCATCCTATTTTTATTTGGAATTTTTTAAAAAAGTACTAGGAAGGGAATCTAATTTTTCTGTGTGTAACTTCAGCGTCTGAGACATCTGTCAGATGAGGTGTGGGGTGCAGCTTCCTGAAATCTGCAAGATTCATCTTTTGCTAGGTTTATCTTTTTCATGGGAAAAGTGTCTGCTTATCCTCGCTTCTATAACCTCACTTCTAAAACCTGGCACACTGTTTTGAAGCATAGTGAGATACCAAATGCATTTAACTCTTGAAGTCTTTTGGAGTATATCCTGAGAGATTATACCAGCTCTGATATTTTTAGCTGACAAATTGGCTGAAATGATAACCGTAATTTGGTCTTTGCAGAAATTCTCATTTTAGTTATATCCTGTTACACAATGATCTTAATGGAGTTTTATTTTTATCTGCTAGAGTATCTGCTGTGTATCTATTGCAGAGCACCTTTATTGTGGCATAAAGTGTGAAGAAGGCAGAAAATATTCATATGAACATAGTTCTTTCTGCAAAGGTAGCTAATGATATAAACATACAGATATATGCATACGTATAACCAGTGAACTTGGAGCAATAATTTAGTCACTAATTGTTAGAATTATTTTCTTTTTAACATCAGGAAAAAAAAAAAGAAAGAAAGAAAAAAAAAGAAGGGTTTCTTTTTTTGTGTGTGGTTTGCTTGACACAAAATTTATTTCAGTATGCATGCTCTGTGTGTAATGGTTGGAGAATTTTTGAACACAACTCATTCAGATGTTATTTGTAAGTTAACCACTCAGGTCAGTTAGTTTGGCAGAAAACAGCAGATCTGCCAGGATGGAACACCAAAATCTCGAAAAGAAATTAATTACCACATAGTACATTTCCATTAAACTATTTTATTTAATTAGTTTAATTTATTTAATAGTTTAATTTTATTAAACTATTTTATTTAATAACTTTGATAATATTTGCTGTTTTGTAGTCTATTGATATTCTATCTTTTTGCCACTGCAAAAACATTAGCTGCTTTGCTGGCTGATACTGCCTGAGACAGTACACAGTGCCTTTACTGCTTCTCCAGGACTTACTGACTCCTGTGTCCAGAAAGACTGTTGTCTTTCAAGTGTTTTCCATAACTCTCCCTGTAATTTTCTCCATAATTCTACCAGGCACTCAAGTGAGACTAACAAGACTGTAATTACCAGGGTCTTTTTTCTTGTCCTTCTTGAAAATTGGATCAACATTGGCTAGCTTCCAGTTGACTGGGCCCTCCCCAGATTTCCAAGACCACTGAACAGAGACACACACACACACACACACACACACACACACAAAAAAAAAAAAAAAAAACAATTGAGAGAGGTTTCACAGTGACATCAGCCATCTCTTTCATCTCTAGTACTGTGGATCCCATAGACTTATGTTCATCCAGCTGGAGCGGCAAATCCCACACAAGTTCAGAGTTGGCTGGGAGCTTATTGTTCCTGCAGTCAGTCCTCCAGATGAGGTCTCTGGGGTCCCAAGACCCACCATCAATGCTAAAGACAGAGGCAAAGAATGCATTCTCTCAAACGTCTCTGCTTTGCCTACTTGTGAAGTGACCAACCTCATGAAGTAACAGACCAGTGTTATCTGTGGCCCTCTTTTTGCTGTCAACATACTTAAAGAAGCCCTTCAATTGTCCCCCACAGTACTGGCCAACTTTTACTCTAATTGATTTTGACTGCATGAATTTTCTCCCTGCAATGGCAAACAGCACCTCTGTAGTCCTTCTGTGTTACCTTACCTCACTTACAGTGGCCATACACTTTTCTTCCTAAGTACTAGAAGAAGATCCCAGCTTAGCCAGTTGGCTTTCTGCCATGCCTGCTTGAATTCTGACACTATGGAACCGCCTGCTCCTGTGCTTTTCAGAGATTTCAGAAGTGATAAGTGATATTTAAGATTAGGGAAGGTTAGCTTCTGTTTGAAGTAATATATTCTTTGTAATGAAGGTGTGAAATCCAGGGCAGTAATGCTACTTCATTTTCTGTGGAATGCAGTGACACAGTGCTATCTAAACACAATAAAACACTGGTAAGTGAACAGAACAGCTCATAGGTTTGTTACTTTTATCAGTTCAACACACAGCTGGAGGTACCAATTTAATGTTTTTACTGAACTTTTGAATGAATAATGGCTATTTAATCAGTCTGTCCCACCCTATCAAAATACTGCTCACTGCTGCATAGTATTTATACTTTTTATATGACATTTTTATCAGGAAATTTCCTATTTCAATATTTAGTTTGGGGTATATATGCTTTTTCAAGCACTGTGTTTGTAAAATGTTTTCCCAGATGACATTAATTAATACATTTAACTACACTTGAAATGGAAGGATTCTTGTTTGAAAACTAAATACATATTTTAATGCTACTCATATTTTATGTTGTTAGCTATATTATTTTTTCTATTATTTTTAGATATAGAGTTTTTTACAATTTTAGAATTTTCTGTTTGCCACAATAAATTTACCCTTTATATTTTATTTCTGCATCAAATATTTCTTTTCTGCAATAGGAAAAATCTAAACCTTTAAACTGTGGTATTTAACTTTTCTCCCAGTGGATCTCCTGGATAGGTTTTGAACTTTACCTTTAAAGGTTTGTCCTTCACCTTCACATGTCCTTCATGTGAAATTCTGATGGCAGTAAGTGTTACAAATGATTGTATCTTTTACTGTAGTAAAAACGTTCACTGAAGATTTCAGGAAAGTTTGTGATGTTAAACTGAAGGAAATAAGAAAGAACTTAAGCATAATGTTATGGAATTAAATGTAATGTTAGCTCAACAAAGAGAAACTTCTGATGACTTTGCCAACATATATTTTATTTCATGTGAAAGATGAAATGACCAGGAAGCAATATAGGATTATGTTACAATTAGTTAAAAAATGCAGCAGTTCAGGTCACCGGATGCAGGGAGTGTCTGAGCCTGTTGCTGCCATCGGCGGGAGGCAGAGAAACTGGGTGTGTGAGGTGCGAGCAGGTGGATGACCTGGTCCGCATGGTGGCGGAACTCAAGGAGGAGGTGGAGAGGTTGAGGGATATCAGGGAGTCTGAGCGGGAGATAGACTGGTGGAGCAACTCCCTGCAGGGCCTCAAGGAGAAGTACCCGGGTGAGACATCTCAAACGGGGGTGGACCCCCTGCCCTGTCGCCGTCAGGCAGAGGGAGGGGATCTGGGAGTTGAGGAGGAATGGAAACAGGTCCCTGCTCGACATCGCAGGCGATGCCCTCCCCTTCCGTCCCCACCTTCCCAGGTGCCCTTACATAACAGGTTTGAGGCCCTGGAGCTTGAGAGACCGGTGGGTGAGGAAGAGGTAGCAAGAGTACCCAGGAGGATGCCTAGGGCGAGGAGGTCGACTCCACGCCTCAGGACTGCCTCCACCAAGAAAGACAGAAGGGTTATTGTTGTGGGAGACTCTCTCCTCAGGGGAACCGAGGGCCCTATTTGTCGGCCTGACCCTACCCGTAGGGAAGTCTGCTGCCTCCCTGGGGCCAGGGTCAGGGACGTTGCCAAGAAGCTTCCCAACCTGGTTCGCTCCTCTGACTATTATCCTCTTTTGATAGTCCAGGCAGGTAGTGATGACATTGAAGAGAGAAGCCTCAGGGCTATCAAACGAGACTTTAGGGGACTGGGACGGTTAGTGGATGGAGCGGGAGTGCAGGTGGTGTTTTCGTCCATCCCTATGGTGGCAGGGAGGGGTACAAAGTGGACGCAGAAAGCCCACCTGTTAAACACGTGGCTCAGGGGCTGGTGCCAACACAGAAATCTTGGGGTTTTCGACCATGGGGCACTTTACTCGACACCCGGCCTGATGGCTGCAGACGGGTCCCTATCTTTTAGGGGAAAACGGATCCTGGGCCAGGAGCTGGCAGGGCTCATTGAGAGGGCTTTAAACTAGGTAAGAAGGGGGACGGGGCTGAAGCAAGGACTGTTGGAGCTGTGCCAGGGGGAACAATAGCAAGGCCGGGGGATAAGGCAATGGCCCAGCTGAAGTGCATCTACACCAATGCACGCAGCATGGGTAACAAACAGGAGGAGCTGGAAGCCATCGTGCAACAGGCAGGCTATGACTTGGTTGCCATCACGGAGACGTGGTGGGACCACTCTCATGACTGGAGTGCTGCAATGACTGGCTATAAACTCTTCAGAAGGGACAGGCAGCACAGAAGGGGTGGTGGTGTGGCTCTCTATATTAGAGAGTCTTTCGATGTTGTAGAACTCGAGGCTGGGATGACAAGGTCGAGTCCCTCTGGGTTAGGATCGGCAGGGCCAACAAGGCTAGCGTCCTGGTCGGGGTCTGTTATAGACCGCCGAACCAGGATGAGGAGACGGATGAGGAGTTCTACAGGCAGCTGACAGAAGTTGCGAAATCGGCAGCCCTTGTTCTCGTGGGGGACTTCAACTTCCCTGACATATCCTGGAAGCACAACACAGCCCAGAGAAAGCAGTCTAGGAGGTTTCTAGAGAGCGTGGAAGATAGCTTCCTGACGCAGCTGGTTAGTGAGCCCACCAGGGGTGGCGCCCCGCTAGACCTTCTCTTCACAAACAGGGAAGGACTGGTGGAGGATGTGATTGTCGGGGGTTGTCTTGGGCAGAGTGACCACGAAATGGTAGAGTTCTCTATTCTTGGCGAGGCCAGGAAGGGGACCAGTAAAACCGCTGTATTAGACTTCCGGAGGGCTGACTTTGAGCTGATGAGGACACTGGTTGGCAGAGTCCCTTGGGAGGCGGTACTGAAGGGCAGAGGAGTCCAGGAAGGCTGGGCGCTCTTCAAGAGGGAAATCTTAATGGCGCAGGAACGGTCTGTCCCCACGTGCCCAAAGATGAGCTGGCGGGGCAGAAGACCAGCCTGGCTGAACAGAGAATTGTGGCTGGAGCTTAGGAGGAAAAGGAGGGTTTATAATCTTTGGAAAAGTGGGCAGGCCACTAAGGAGGACTATAAGGATGTTGCGAAGCTGTGCAGGGACAAAATTAGAAAAGCCAAAGCTCAACTGGAGCTCAATCTGGCTACTGCCGTTAAAGATAACAGAAAATGTTTTTATAAATACATCAATACAAAAAGGAGGACTAAGGAGAATCTCCATCCTTTACTGGATGCGGGGGGAAACTTAGTTACAAGAGATGAGGAAAAGGCGGAGGTGCTTAATGCCTTCTTCGCCTCAGTCTTTAGCGGCAATACCGGTTGTTCTCTGGATACCCAATTCCCTGAACTGGTAGAAGGGGATGGGGAGCAGGATGTGGCCCTCGCTATACATGAAGAAATGGTTGGTGACCTGGTACGGCACTTGGAAGTGCACAAGTCGATGGGGCCGGACGGGATCCACCCGAGGGTACTGAGAGAACTGGCAGATGAGCTGACCAAACCGCTTACCATCATTTATCAACAGTCCTGGCTATCGGGGGAGATCCCAGTTGACTGGCGACTAGCAAACGTGACGCCCATCTACAAGAAGGGCCGGAGGACTGACCCGGGAAACTACAGGCCTGTCAGTTTGACCTCAGTGCCAGGGAAGCTCATGGAGCAGATTATCTTGAGAGTCATCACGCAGCACTTGCGGGGCAAGCAGGCGATCAGGCCCAGTCAGCATGGGTTTATGAAGAGCAGGTCCTGCTTGATGAACCTGATCTCCTTCTATGACAAAGTGACGCGCTGGGTGGACGAGGGAAAGGCTGTGGATGTGGTCTACCTTGACTTCAGCAAGGCTTTTGACACCGTTTCCCACAGCATTCTCCTCAGGAAACTGGCTGCTCTTGGCTTGGACTGGCGCACGCTTCGTTGGGTTAGAAACTGGCTGGATGGCCGGGCCCAAAGAGTCGTGATAAATGGAGTCAAATCCAGTTGGAGGCCGGTCGCTAGTGGCGTTCCCCAGGGCTCGGTGCTGGGGCCGGTCCTCTTTAATATCTTCATCAATGATCTGGATGAGGGGATCGAGTGCACCCTCAGTAAGTTTGCAGATGACACCAAGTTAGGTGCGTGTGTCGATCTGCTCGAGGGTAGGAAGACTCTGCAGGAGGATCTGGATAGGCTGCACCGATGGGCTGAGGTCAACGGTATGAAGTTCAACAAGGCCAAGTGCCGGGTCCTCCACCTGGGACGCAATAACCCCAAGCAGAGCTACAGGCTGGGAGATGAGTGGTTGGAGAGCTGCCTGTCAGAGAAGGACCTGGGAGTGATGGTTGACAGTCGGCTGAATATGAGCCAGCAGTGTGCTCAGGTGGCCATGAAGGCCAACAGCATCCTGGCCTGTATAAGAAGCAGTGTGACCAGCAGGGCTAGGGAGGTGATCGTCCCCCTGTACTCGGCTCTGGTGAGGCCGCACCTCGAATACTGTGTTCAGTTTTGGGCCCCTCGCTACAAGAAGGACATGGAGGTGCTTGAGCGAGTTCAGAGAAGAGCGACGAAGCTGGTGAGGGGCCTGGAGAACAAGTCCTACGAGGAGCGGCTGAGGGAGCTGGGATTGTTCAGCCTGGAGAAAAGGAGGCTCAGGGGTGACCTTATCGCTCTCTACAGGTACCTCAAAGGAGGCTGTAGCGAGGTGGCGGTTGGTCTGTTCTCCCATGTGCCTGGTGACAGGACGAGGGGGAATGGGCTTAAGTTGCGCCAGGGGAATTTTAGGTTGGATCTTAGGAAGAACTTCTTTACCGAAAGGGTTGTTAGACATTGGAACGGGCTGCCCAGGGAAGTGGTGGAGTCCCCATCCCTGGAGGTCTTTAAAAGACGTTTAGATGTAGAGCTTAGGGATATGGTTTAGTGGGGACTGTTAGTGTTAGGTCAGAGGTTGGACTCGATGATCTTGAGGTCTCTTCCAACCTAGAAAAAATTCTGTAATTCTGTGAAATTCTGTAAAATTCTGTAATACTCATAAAGTTAAATTAATTTTAAGGATATGGATAGTACCATGTAACCGGGAAGTATTTGTATGCCCTGCCTAAAGTCTTTTTTATTGTGTGTAATCTGCATGTTCAGAGAAAGGGAGAAAGTCAATCACAAAAAAAAAACTGTGAACAAAGTACCTGATGCAAAACCAAACAGTAGTTTTGTTGCTTTATCTGACAAACACCAAGTTTAACTCCCATATAATTACTTTCCTTTTAGTTGACTTTGAGGAAAAAAAGTGTTGAATCACTAATGCTAGGACAAAATTGCTTTTTTATTGTTGTTCTAGTTAGATTTTTGCCTAGATACATTGGTGCTCAGCATTAAAAACAAACAAAAACAAGCAAAGAAAACACACACACAAAACACCAAAAAACAAAACAAAGAAGAAAAATGTTTACCCCACATAGTTTGGAACTTGGGAAAATCCCTTAACAGTTGTAATGGGTTCCTTGGGCATGTGTCTGACAGGTATAAGAAACTAGCAGCCCCTGAACATTCTCTACACTTGACATCATCTGTTAATGGCAACCTTCTGAAGCTTAGCATCCAAAATACCATCCACTGCAGGAAACATGAAATGCAGTAATTCCTGATGGAATCTTAAATGAAGCCTTTAATAATGAAGCTTGATTAGTTCAGTTATTATTGAATATTGCATTGACTGTGATAAAACTTCATTTTCTAATTTAGTCCTGTTACTATGGGTAGCTGGTTTCTGAAAAGGGATTTAGTGCTTGTGGAGCATTCTGTCTAGGCTACCTGGAGTCCAAAAGGGTAAAGCCTGTGTGGCATCAGCAGTGCTATTACTAAACTGCTTTTAGCCTTTTTGTTTTGTTTAACCACAGTCTTTCCCTTGCATACCCCATTGTGTGTGTTTGGCACTTAAGACACCTGAACATGTTATTAAATCTTTATGAATGTTTTATTCTGAAGGCTTTCAAATAAAGAACTGTCCTAACAATATATCTTACTCTTCACATATCCAGCACTAACAGTGTGACTGCACAGCATACTGCACTCCTGATGTATTAATTTGACTTTGGTACACACAGAATGGGGATTAACTTAAATTTTCTGATGATCAAATGGGTGAAAAGCCAAGATGGAGAATGGAGACAAGTTGTAACCTCGTGGTCTTATGCTGGTGACATCTGGTTTCTTCAAGACAACTGTAAATGTAAGGTAGTGTTTTGGGGACACTTTTGGAATGAAATTTGAATTTGTTTCCCATTATCTTCTAAAATCAAAGCAGAAGGAAAGCTCAAGCTTGTTTTACAACTGTTTGTGTAGAGTGAGGGAATTTATTAGGACCTAAATCTCATATCAGTAGTATTTAATTATTTATTTATTTATTTATTTTGGTAGAGGGAAGGGGGAGTTCTTGGACTTGGTGATGGCCTGTGTGTTCTGCATGATTATACAGGAACCAAAGGGTTTGATTAATGACCTCATAAGGTCTGAATCTCCCTATGTCTGTAATCCAGGGTGGAATGTACTCCACACTGGACCTGCAAAGATTCTCTGTGACAGTTCATCTTTTGTGTTTGGTAGAGCAGAGAAATCCTAAAATAAATAATGAAATAAAAAAAAAAAAGTCAGTTTAACTACTGACATTAAAAACCGTGAAGCTAGATAAATGATCTTTTTAATAGGTAGACATATTTTAATTGTTGCTTTGTCCATTTATTTAAGATGTTTTCTACTCTTTAACACTCCTCAAATCTTACCAAACATTAGTATCTCTAAGTGATTTGTATTCTTATGCAGAATATCACAGGGTTTTAGCTGCTTAGCAGGAGGGCACTGAATACTCACTAAGTATGGGACTAATTTTGAAATTATTTAATGAAAGGGAAAGATAATGACATTTCTTTAATTGTATTAACCATTAGTTGAAACACTTTTCAAACTACAACTACTTCAAGGGCAGTTACAAAAATTAAAGAGACAAATATTTGTATGTAGTAGAAAGTATCAAAGAAAAATGGCCACAATTTATGGCTTGAACTTTAGGAAAAAAAATAATTGAGAGGACAGGCTGTGTGCTTGCTATTCAAGATTCACGTACCTTTTGCTTGATCTCTGTTATAATTTGCATGGTTGCAATCTGTGGTTAAAATATTAAAATTACCCATACTATGTCAGATAGGTATTTCTGAAACTCTAAAGGAGATCCAATAACTCACAGATTATCCTCTCTGTAAACCATTCCTTCTCTTCTGAACTTTCCACCTTACTAGTAAACAACAGATTTATCCCAACTACAAGAGAGACATGGAACTACTGGAGCAAGTCCTGAGGAGGGCTACTAAGACGATTAGAGGACTGGAGCACCTGCTGTACAAGGACAGGCTGAGAGAGCTGGGCCTGTTTAGCCTGGAAAAGAGAAGACTGAGGGGAGACCTCATCAATGTGTGTAAATATCTGAGGGGAGCGTGTCAAGAGGATGGAGCAGGTCTCTGTTTGGTTGTGCTGAGCGAGAGGCAACAGGAATAAACTGAAGCATGTTCCAGCTGAATATGAGAACGCACTTCTTTACTGTGAGGGTGACAGCACTGGACAGGTTTCCCGGAGAGGTTGTATAGTCTCCTTCTCTAGAGATATTCCAAACCCACGTGGATGCCATCCTACTCAATGTAGTGTAGATGATCCTGTTTGGCAGGGGGTTGGACTAGATGATCTTCAGAGGTCCCTTCTGACCTTGGCCATTCTGTGATTCTGTGATTTTGTGAATAGTGTTGATCTCATCCTGTACAAAATACAGATAGATTGAGCTGCTTATTCTTAATTGGACTGCAGAGGACTCCTGGTTTAGATACATTCCAACGTCAGTAACTGGTTTATGCCAGCACTTAATGTAAGTCTCCGTTTTTTAATAGTGAATGATAGAATAAATATTTCTATCCAAGTTTTGATAATAAGGATTTCAGTAGCCATTTTTTTTCAATTCAACACTGCTGTTATTAGATGCTTTGAATACTTTTATGTGTATGAAGTATTTCACCAATATGATGAACTGATAGATGTGGTTGCATTGTCCAAAACCAATTACATTTTAAATTTCATTTTACTGCATCCAAGAGAGGCTGGAAAGGAACAAAGACTTTCAGTCACCAACAAAAATAATATAACAACAAACTAATAAATGGAAAGCAAATAGTGTTCGTAATATTCACACTTAGAATACATAAGTTAAATCCCTGTTTTATATAGAAGGAAGGTGTTACAAACCAAAATGTCACAAGTTTGTTAAAGCACAATTGCCTTTAAATTTAAGAAGCACTGAATTGCCTTGAAATGTGTTCCATTAATAGTTTATTCTAAAGGATATGCATATTAATGCCTTACCTTTGAGTGTAAATATCCTTGACAGACAGATCTTAGTGATTTCTGTGCTTATATTACACTCTATCTTGTCTGTAAGATATGGTTACCAAAAACAACTTCTACCAATTTTATGCATTGCTTTCATTTCAACAGCTCTTGTGTCATAGCTGAGTTAACTTCATTGCCGTAAGAAATAGTCAAAGAGGTAGTAGAGGCTTTATGCTCATTTGTCCAAAGCTTTCTTGTTTTCTCTGATGGTATTTCAGAAGAAATAGCTGTTGACAACATTTTTTTTATTGCTTAATGCTTTTCTGTGTCAAAAAAGCCAAACTTAAACGAAATATGTCATTCAGTATTCTGGAAAGAGGTGCAGTCCCAGAGAATCTCCTATTTTTTAACAATAATATCACTACCATCTGTTTATTTTTCCATCTGATGCTTAAAAGAAAATCAAATTTATTTCAAGGAAATATGAGAAGTGAATATGTTGAAAAAATGAATGGCCTGAGTTACATTATATTTAAGGAATATGGCAAATGCAAAAGTATTATATGAAGGCTCGGATTTCCTAGCAGGTGAAGATTTAAACTGACAGAAACTCAGTTGATGGCTGCATGATATAAAGTTACAAGAAGATTGATTGTTCTCTACAGAATGGTGTGCTGGCTGGAAAACTGTCTGTTTACTTCACGTTTGTATTCATTTTCCTGTAAGAGCAATATATAAGATTGCTTTCTCATACCAAATCTATCATATAACTTCTAAGTATTTTAATCAAGTTTTCATACCAGAAAGAACAATTTTGACAGTTAAAAAAAATATATATAAGTGCTGTCTGTGCAGAAGAACATACAAAAACATCTATTTTTTAAATCTATTTTTAGTAGGAGAACATAACAACAGATCAGAAGAGTTCGAATGTAGAAGAAAAATGAATATACAAATGTAGAAATGATTTCTCTGACTGTTGATCATGTATGCTCACTAAATATGTGTAAACACATCACATTTCTACTGTGATGTGAATGTTATCTGTAATATTAATACCAGTGTGGAATGAAGAAGTGCATAACCTCTGTACTCAGATATATGAAGAAGAAAACTGTAATGGGTCCCGCTGTAATATCTGCTGCCTCTGAACACTCAGTTTTGCAAGAATTACATCCATCTATGTATTTGTTAGCTTCCTGTTAATCCACGTAATGACAATATTTTTAAGCAGAAATACATAGTTAGTTGGGTTTTAAAAAAAGGTAGAAATATTTTATAGGAAATAAATCCCCATTGTGCTTCCTGAACTACTGTTACTTGATCAATAGAGAATATTCTGTAAGCAAATCAAACCATAGGCATTCAATCTTTTAAAGTATTTTTAAAGAGCTTTTATGTTGCAAGAATACTCTTAGGAAAACACAGTTGTCTGCCCTTTCTGTATAGTGAAATTAAACATTTCATTTCAGGCTATAATACAATTTTTGATCTCAAATGATAGTTGTTACTTAAAGAGAATATTGGAGGAAAGAAGAATGTGGATACCTTTGTGTGCACCATCACTATATTAGTTTCAAATTTTTGCATTAGATCTTGTAGTTCCTTGAAGGAAATACCATATGGCTTTGAAAATGCTTCCGAAGGAGCAATAAATCATTAGGTAAGAAAGCACTTCAACATTTTTAATCTTAATGGATACATTTTTAACTATGAACTCCATTAACATGGCAGGCCACTGATATAACAATGACTGCAAAAGAAAACTCTAAAAGCCACATCAATTTAATAACAATTTACAAACATCTGTCACTTGGTATTTAGAAAACATGCGTATTTATGGGTGGCATATAATAGCTCTGATGTTTTTTTGATTGTGGGATGGAGAGGAAAAAAACATCTTAAAAATTGAAAACAGTTTAAATACTTGTGCCTGATGTTTTCCTTGGTGACTTTGACACACAAGGTTACACAGAGTTTGTTATGATAGCTGCTGATTTAAAGAAAATCAAAAACCCAACAAAACAAAACAACAACAACAAAAAACCCTCCCATCAAACAGACATTAAAATGCATCCCAGCTACATTGAATTAAGTAACAGCAGCAACTAGATTCCTACAGGAAAACAAACAAACAACACCTCCCCACTCCTCTTCATCCCGCACGTTTACCCCCCAACCCTCCACCCCCCCAAAAAAAAACCAAAACACTACAGAATTAAAATTGGCATCCAAAATGTGTTTTTTTTAAAAGCAAGTAAAAACCTCCTGTTGGAGGATGGGAGATAACTTCCCATTGCAGCTCTATGCCTTTGTGGGGAGATTTGTGCAATTTGCTCCTTAGAGGAATACCTCAGCATTTATTTGAATACAGCTGAAAGGAATTGTAATTAAACAGCAAAAAGATTCATTGTTTCATCTACTGAACAGAACACAATACAAGTCAACAGAGTAAGAGCTGCACAAAGGGACATCTTTGTTTTATGGAATTGACGTGGCTGTTGACAGAGTTTGTACAAAAGATTCTAATAGCTGAGGATAAAAACTTTCTTCATAAGAAAAGCAGAAACAATAGGAATAGCAACCTTAAGTAAGCAGGCAGATGTAAAACACCTGTGTGACTTGTTTGTTTCTGTAGTGCATGACATGTAACATTTTACCTTGACTACGACTCCATTCTGTATTGGGTAAAGGTTTGGTAGCAGTGGGGCTGCAGGAGTGGCCTCTGTGAGCAGAGCCCAGCATATGCCCCATGTCAGACCAGAGCCAGCTCCAGCTGCTCCAAAACGGACCCACTACTGGTCAGAGTCGAGCCAGGGAGCAATGCTGGTTGGCCCTTTGGGAGAGCAGATTGAAGAAAGAGGAAAAAACTGTTGTGCCAAAGTATCTCGGAGAGTGAGGAGTGAGAACCAGCCCTGCCTGGCTCAAGGTCAGTGAGTGCAGCAGGAGGGCAGGAGGTGTTCCAGGCACGCAGCAGCAGTTCCCCTGCAGCTTGTGCAGGGAGAGGCCCCTGGTGGAGCAGGCTGTCCCCCTGCAGCCCATGGGTCCCACATGGAGCAGATCTCCACGCTGCAGCCCATGGGTGGAGGAGCCCCCACTGGAGCAGGTGGATGTGGCCTGGAGGAGGCTGCGGCCCATGGAGAGCCCCCGCAGGAGCAGGCCCCGGGCCGGAGCTGCAGCCCGTGGAGAGGAGCCCACGCAGGAGCAGGGGGTCTGGGGGGAGCTGCCGCCCGTGGGGGACCCGTGCTGGAGCAGTTTGCTCCTGGGGGATGGATGGACCCTTTGATACGCAGCCATGTGGGAGCAGTTCTCCAAGAGCTGCTGCCTATGGGCAGCCCCTGCAGGCTCAGTTCGGGAAGGACAGCATCCTGTGGGAGGGACCCCACGTGGAGCAGGGGCAGAGAGGGACTGTGAAGGAGTGGCAGATACAAAGCATCAGGGACTGACAGCAGCCACTATTGCTTAATCTGTTGAGCTGCTCCAGGGGAGGAGGTGAAGGAGAATGGGTGGGGGAAAAGGTATTTTTAGTTTCCTTTTAGTTTCTCGCTATTCTAGCCTGCTAGTGATAGACAATAAATTATGTAAATCTCCCTTATACTGAGTCTGTTTTGCCTGTGACAGTAATTATTGAGTGATGCCCAGTGATATTTCTGCCCTTATCTAAATTCTTGAGCCCTTTCCATCAATTTTTCTCCTTTTTCTTTGAGGAGGGGAATGAGAGAGCAGATGTGTTGGATTTTGGCTGCCCAGCAGGTTAAAATCATCACACCTTCTCAGGAAGTTTTGTGGTCCTTGACACTGGTTGTTGAGAGCAGTTATTTCTGAGTAGTGTACTGCCAGCACTAACAGTCACTGTAACATCTGTGGATCAATAGTGTGTATGAAGTTATTTATTGTTAACTAGTCCTGCAAAATTAAGATGAACATTGCAAACCTGATTACCAAAATGTAAAAAGGTTAAGAAATTCAGAGGTGTCTTACTACAATTAAAGTATTTACATTTTTTAAGAGGACTCGTTTCTATTTCAGGAACTCAAGAACTAGCCTTTTTTCCTGCTTGGGTAACAAAGTGGTTGAGATTGCTGAACACAAACTGATCACAGAAACACAGAATCACAGAATCACAGAACTGTAGGGGTTGGAAGGGACCTCAAAAGATCATCGGGTACAACCACGCTGCCAAAGCAGGTTCCTCAGAGGAGCCTGCCCAAGTAGGCGTCCAGATGGGCCTTGAATATCTCCAGAGAAGGAGACTCCACAATCTCCCTAGGCAGCCTGTTCCAATGCTCCGTCACCCTCACCATGAAGTTTTTATGCATGTTGGTGCAGAACTTCCTGTGCTATATCTTGCAGCCATTGCCCCTTGTCTTATCCCCACAAACCACTGAGAAGAGGTTGGCTACATACATCCTTCTGTCTCCCACACCTCAGGTATTTGTACACATTGGTGAGATCCCCTCTCAGCCTTCTTTTCTCCAGGCTGAACAGACCCAGGTCTCTCAGCCTTTCTTCATAGGGAAGATGCTCCAGGCCCTGTATCATTGTTGTGGCCCTCCACTGCACTCTTTCCAGGAGATCCCTGTCTTTTCTGTACCAGGGAGCCCAGAACTAGACACAGTGCTCCAGGTGAGGCCTGACCAGGGCAGAGTAGAGGGGGAGGATCACCTCCCTTGACCTGCTGGCCACGCTCCTTTTAATGCACGCCAGGATCCCGTTGGCCCTCTTGGCCATGAGGGCACACTGCTGGCTCATGGTCAACCTGTCATCCACCAGAACCCCCAGGTCCTTCTCCTCAGAGCTCCTCAGGCAGGTCGTCCCCCAGCCTGTACTGATACTTCGGGTTGTTCCTTCCCAGGTGCAGGACTCTACACTTGCTCTTATTAAACCGCATGTGGTTTCTTCCTGCCCATCTCTCCAGCTGGTCCAAGTCTCGCTGAATGGCAGCACAGCCTTCTGGCGTGTCAGCCACTCCTCCCAGCTTAGTGTCGCCGGCGGACTTGCTGAGGGCAGACACTATTCCCTCATCAAGGTCGTCAATGAAGATGTTGAACAAGACCAGTCCCAGCACCAACCCCTGGGGAACACCACTAGTAAATAATTATCTAATAGTTACCATATCATTTGCTAATAGATTTTTTGCTTTCCTTTTTTTTTTTTTTTTTTTTTTTCATTTTGTTAATGCGTATTTCAAAAAATTGGTTTACATTCTGATGGATTTATATTTGTATATATGTTTTGATTAAATTAATTTCATTGCTGCCAAAGGAAAGTATTCCTTAACTTTTACATATCAGGGACAAAAGCATATGGTTCTAGAGCAGAAACTTGCAGAGTCATGAGGTCACCTCTTGGCCTTCATTTCTCCAGACTAGACAACACAAGTATCCTCAGCCTCTTCTCATGGATGTGCCTTCTGGCCTTTTTACCATCTATGTTGCCCTCTTCTGGGTGTTTTCATGTACCTTAACATCCTTTTTATGCTGTGGGATGCAGAACTACACACAATATTTAAGATGAAACCTCGCCAGCACTAAATCTAGTGGGAGATCCACCTCTTTTGACTTGCTGTCTATTCTGTGCATAATGCACCACAAAATCTGGTTCAACCTTTTGGCTTCCAGGGCATGCTGCTGGCTCATGCTGAGCCTGATGTCAGGCAGTACCCCCAGGTCCCTTTCTGCTCATCGGCTCTCCAGCCATTCATCTCCCAGTTCTCATGGGAAAGATCTTTGTAAAATAGGAACAACTGGTATTCGTGTAATTGCTTGGAGTCTCAAATTTAAATGGAGAAAATACTGAAATCTCTGTGTCTTGAGTTTCAGTCTAGAGATGCATGTTAATGTTTAAAGGGTACTGTGAATTCCAAATAAGCAGTAAGGGTTATTGAGTGCCTCATTTTGTGACCAGGATTATTTGGCTGCTAAACCAAACTGCTGATGTTTAAGTGTCTTTTACACAATACAGATGCCTGCCTGGTAAGCACCTTTATTGTGTCTAGTGTTTAAAATACTGCTATGAAGGGATTAAGGAAATGTCTAGGAAACAACATCAACAACAACAAAAAATACAAACAAAAACAAACAACAACAAACATATATTTGTAGAGTGAAGAAATTGTGTCTTTACTGCATTTACAATGAGCAGTTTTTGCTTCTTTCATGGAAAAGGAAGACAATGTTGGAGCAGAAGTATCAGTACTTTATCCTGTTAAGTGAGATGTGATCTGTATACCAGGTGCCATGACTTGACATTGTAGCCAATGTATGTGTGCATAAACAGCTCACAGGAATTAAAGTCCTGTATTTATATTTCTCTAGAGAACATTTAACCTCTATTTGCTAAATATTAAGTCTATCTATAGATACTATTTACCATACCTTTTTCGCTTATTTACTGAAAATCTACAGAAACTGAAGCCTTTCCCCCCAAGAACTGGGCTCAGAAGTCTATGTATTACCTGTGCAAATTAGATATAAAATACTGGAATAATCATGATACATGTACTTTACAGCATTATGGAATAGCAAACTGCTTTTTTTTTTTTTTTTAACAAGTATTGTGCTAACTATTGAAAAGTGTTGAAAATGTTCAAAAATTATTATTTTTTAATTTTAAATATAACATTAAAACATTAAAAACCTTTATTTGAATATTTAGTCCAAAATGCTGTTCTTCTTCTGAAAAACTTAATCTTTGTAGATACAGACACAGAATGAGTATCATGTTTTACTCCACTGTTACTCAATTCTCCTAAATCAAACCTCTTCTGAGGCAAACAAAGGCAAGTAATGATACTGACTTTTGATTAATAGAAGAATGGGTCATGAACTTTTTTTTTTAAAAAAAAAAAAAACAACCTGATGGTATAACTTCAGCTTCTGCTACTAGAGATTTGTGTGTAGTGAGAATGGAGGACAGCACCTAGCACCTTTCATAGGCACAGAAAAGAATAAACCAAACCACCTCCACCACCCCCCAGGAATAATAATAATAAAATAAAGAAAAAAGTGCTCGACATGTTTTACTAGTTAACTATAGTAATTAATTTATGACTAACAATGTGGCTCGTGTTTTAGCCTGTATAAAAATAGATAAGCTATTAGAAATTATCAGATATTTAAACATACAATACCTAGTTTTCTTTGCTGTACTTGAGTTTCTCACATTATAGGCAGTAAAAATCTGTATGTTTATCTACATTTTCCATTTTCTTCAGTGCTGAAAAATTCCCTTTTTTCATCCCTGGTAAGCCTATTGGTTTCTTAGTTGCTAATATTAGGCTTCAAGAGCATGTTGTAGCATACATTGATTCTAGCTACCAGCTCAAATTACTTTCTGAGAGCATGGGATGAAGGTCTTCTGTCATCTATATGCAAGTTGTGTGTATGGAAACAAAATATGGTGTGTGTGAAAGGGTAAATGTAAATGATGAACCAGGCCTTCAATTCAGGAGACATGTTTCAGTTTTGTTGCCCTACCTTGACAGTTCATTTGCTGGAGGGAGTGATGTAGCCAAACTAGAGCCCTCTGTCAAGTCTCCTCAGGGTCCTTCTTGTCTTTCACAATGTGGAACATCAAGCCAGAAGGGAATTTTAGTGCAAATCAGTTTTTATGACTGCAGGTGTTTCCTGTGATGTGAGTTTCAGAGGAATAAGCTATGGGGATTCAAACACAGTGAATTTCTATCAATTAGCCTAGATGGAAACAGACAAATAAAGGAGGTTTTGAAGGTGGACTTTTATATTTATTTGTGTTTCCCCAGGGACACGTTCTTCATTGGAATACAAGCTTACTTTACACCTTTACGTTAAAAATCATATGATGGACAATAAAATGTCCACAATGAATCACTGGTTACTCCTTTTTTTCTAAATAACTGCATTTTTTGTGTTAGTCCAGTGAGATATGCTTTACTTGACATGATAATGGAGATGTCTGTCTTGCAACATCCACCCCAGAAAAAACAAGAAATGTCATTTTGGGGTTATCATGAGTTCAAACAAAGAAGCTGATCTAAGACTTAAACATATAAATTATGCTTATAATTTATTGATTTTATTATTTTTGTTTTATTAATATGTATTATTCAAATAATATCATTATTTAACTAATGTTATTTAAATAAATATTATTATTTGGAATCAGATTAAGTCCTTGCAGATGTTATCATGGGACCTCTCTCAATTATTTTTCAATGGTCTTGGGAATCTGGAGAGGTCCCAGTAGACTGGAAGCTGGCAAAAGTACCAATTTTAAAGAAGGGCAGGAAAGAGGACCCTGGCAACTACAGGCCTATCAGTCTCATGTCAGTGCCTGAGAAATTATGGCAAAGATTATCCTTGAAGTTATTAAAGCACACTTGGGGGACAGTGCAGTCATTGGTCCCAGCCAGCATGGGTTCACGAGGAGTAGGTCCTGTTTGACTAACTTGATTTCTTTTTATGATAAGATCACCCATTTAGTCAATCAAGGGAAACCAGCTGATGTGATCTTTTTGGATTTCAGTAAAGCTTTTGACACAGTTTCCCATAGGATCCTACTGGACAAAATGTCTAGCATACACCTGGACAAAAACATCGTGCAATGGGTGAGCAGTTGGCTGACGGGTAGGGCTCAAAGGATTATGGTAAATGAATCCACATCAGGTTGGCGGCTGGTCACCAGGGGAGTCCCCCAAGGCTGCATTTTAGAGCCAGTCCTCTTCAGTGTTTTTATAAACAGTTTGGATATAGGACTAGAAGGTGTTTTGAGTAAATTTGCTGATGATACTAAACTTGGAGGAGTTGTTGACTCTGTTGAGGATGGAAAGGCCTTGCAGAGAGATCTGGACAGACTGGACAGCTGGGCAACCACCAACTGCATGAAGTTTAACGAGAGCAAGTGCGGGGTCCTACACCTGGGCTGAGGCAACCTTGGCTATACATACAGATGGGGTAACAACACAATGGACAGCAGCAGAGAGGGATGTGGGTGTTTTGGTTGATAGCAAGCTGACTATGAGCCAGCGGTGTGCCCTGGCAGCCACGAGGGCCAACTCTATCCTGGGGTGCATCAAGCACGGCATTGCTGGTCGGTCGAGGGAAGGGATTGTCCCACTCTATTCTGCGCTGGTGCAGCCTCACCTAGAGTACTGTGTGCAGTTCTGGGCACCACAGTACAAAAACAATGTGAAACTGTTGGAGAGTGTCCAGAGAAGGGCAACAAAGGTGGTGAAGGGCCTGGAGGGGTAGACATATGAGGAGTGGATGAGGTCACTTGGCCTCTTCAGCCTGGAAAAGAGGAGGCTGAGGGGAGGCCACATCACGATCTACAGTTTCCTCACAAGGGGGAGTGGAGGGGCAGGCACCAATCTATTCTCTTTAGTGACCAGTGATAGGTCCCAAGGGAATGGAGTCAAGCTGCAACAGGAGGTTCAGGTTGGATATCAAGAAGAGGTTCTTCACTGAGAGGATGGTCTCGAAGTGGACAGGCTTCCCAGGGATGTAGTTATAGCACCAAGCTGAGTGGAGTTAAAGAAGTGTTTGGACTATGCTCTGAGTCATATGGTCTGAATTTTTGGGCAGTTGTGTGGCAGTTATTTATTTGAGTGTGGTGCCAGGCATTGGACTCGATGATCCTTATGGGTCCCTTCCAACTCAGGATATTCTAAGGTTCTGTGGTTTATGTGACAAGTGCAAATGAAAAGTAGTTTGCAATCTCTTCTTTACTTTCCTGCCCTATGAGTGTTTTTGTTCTTTATATGTATACAAAACTAGTCTAGCTGTGTTACCAAACCACACCTTTTGAAGCATGAATATATTCCAAGTTACATAAAATGAAGAACTATTGACTTTTATTGAATTAAACTGAAGAGTGCAGCAGTTTGGAAAACAAAAGATTTCACTAGATAATCTTAAATAGATCAACCTTGACCTTTAAAAAACAGCAATAACAACAGCAAATAACAAAAACATTTCCCAAGCAACCCTGATGTTTTTGTAAGTATTTCTGCACTAACAGCATCAGTGATGATTCAGGCAGGTATTCAAATAAGACCTTGATATTTATTTCCTGATAATTTAAACCAAATAACCAACCAACCATAAAAACAAACAAAAAACAACACCATTACCACCAAAACACCCAAAACTGCAGTGGCCTCATCAAAGCCAAAAATAGAACATTTCTTCTCTTTCATTATGTGTCTTTCAAAAACCTAGTTTTAAGTTTAAGCGTGGGAGAAGCAGCGAGTTTGGGCAATGCCCCCAGCCCAAACGATATATTCAATAATTCATTAATGATGTCAGGCAAGCAAAATACATGATAGATTTTTCAAACTGACAGCTGTTTGGATATAGAATATGCTGTCTGGATGCAGGCTGGGGAACTTACATCTGGAATACAAAATGAATTAAAGCAACTTTGCCAAAACATAGAATGCATATTCCTGTTAGCTAGTCTGATAGAGCTTTGCGTTAATGTAGTAACTATAGGCAACTGGATTCTCTCCTATCATTTCAGTGTGTATTTAGGATGAGGCAATATTGGGTAGATGTGCATCTATGGAAGGAGGTATTAACTTCAAAATTGGTTGATTTAAGCAAATTACCTGTAGCACTAACAGTTAAAAATGTGAAGGTTATAAAACAGCAAAAATGTGCCTTCAGCTTAATATAAAATGTATTGCTACTTGTAAATGAAAATGTATGCTTACAAGTTTGGATCTGGGTGTGAATTGTGATTCACAAAATCTCAGAGTTTGAGTCTTGACTTATGGCATGGAGCAATACAATCACTTCTGATGATGGCTACCAAGGGTGATTGCTATAGTGCTACCCGTGTAATTGCAACTGATAAAGACTGGAAACTGAAGGGGCACTATTATTTCCATTCATCAAATAGAGGAATTTAGATACTGACAGGCTAGTACTTCCCCCAGGTCAAATGACACTAGAAAACAGGACAAAGAATAACTCCTTACTTGATTTGCAGATTCCATCTCAAACTTTTTCTGGTCAGCCACTTATTAATCATTCATTACTCTTAAAACTAGCACCCCTCTTAAACAGCTCTGTGAAAAACTGGAGTTCCTAGCAATATGGGGTCTAATCCCTCTATAAGGTGTTTGGCATTCTCATCTCTTCAGAACTGCCTGTCTGCTTGCATGGTTGAACCTCAAAAGGCTGCATTTCTGCAAAACTGACTTTGTGTGTATAATGGCCTTCATATAAGCAGTCTCCTTTGCTTCAGTGCTTCACTCTAAGTTTGGTTGCTAGATTTCTGACTTCTAAGACTGCAAAATTCCTTCCACCAGTGGGAACAGATTGAAATAATTTTCCATTGTTAAGGTGGACTTACAGGGCTTCACCATGTTGTTGTTGTTGTTTTATTTATTTATTTATTTTTTCCTAAAAGATGTGTTTAATTAAAGTTGCAATAGATACCTTGTTGTGGGGATGGGCACTGTGAAATCTGAGAAGATTTTTGTATTTGTGCAAGGGAAGAAAGTGGGGCATGATTATCACAGAAAATTTAAATGAAGGGAAATGGTACTATGCACTGTGGTAGACAACATGGGCTTTGTCTGAAGAGTAGTGTCCTGATACAATGTAATTTTTAGTTATTGCAGTCTGAAATGGTTGAGATTTTTTTTTTTCCTCCCCCAAAAATGCTCTAGTTCAAATTGAAACTAATGCAGAGAAGTGATAGAGTCTGGAAATTAAAGGCTGAAAGATCCTCATGATGACTTCTATCTTTTATCCGTTCTCAGTTTTGTCACTGTCTTGCTGTGAGGCAAGATTTTTGAGTCCTTATTTCCTACCATAATGATTTTTATTTTTTCTTTGTGTGTTTCAGAATTTTTGGTAATTTGAAAGTGTGTCTGTGCAACACAGATTATTTTGCCTCCAGCTGGCACCTCCATCTTTTTTCATGATGCTTCTTAATATACCAATAAAGTAGTTGCTTTTATAAACTTCCATGCTCACAGTGCAATATACTTCCCTATAGTGATATTTTTAATAATGCTTTAAATTTTGAGTGATTTTTTTTTTTCTTGGAACCACTTCCTAGTATTTGAAAAATTGAAATTAACTTGAGGTAATATTTCTGAACTTGATCAAATGAGCTGCAAAAGCAATCCTCTGACCTCACCTGAGTATGAAGAATATAACTATGATTTTCTATAGATATAGTTTTTTTTTTTTTTTTTTTTTTTTTTTTTTAATGACACAGAGTTCCTGTCATTTATAAATCCAGTTTGATCCACATTCCTTGGGAAAAGGCGTCAGTAAGTAAAAAATATACCAATAGAAATGTATCAGCAATTTCCAGTGGTTGGGTTACCTTCAAGCCTGACTACTCCTCTCTTTGTTAGCAGAGTGTTTTTTTTTTTTTATTTTATTTGAACATAATTGCTAAAAAATGTTATAATGTTATTCACCTTGTGACAGTGCTATTCAAAATAAAAATATACTGAAGCAAGAGAACTTTTCTTGTTGCAAAAATTCTACAGACAGGTTATAAGCACTGTTCTGTCTTCTAATTTTTAGTTAACACATTCTTAAATTATTATGGACAACAACTTTGTCTTTTAAGGAATGCTAAACTCTAAGTTCTATAAAAAAGTGGTCAAAATTATATAATACATTGTATCATTGCCTCAGTTAGTAGAAATGCTCATTAAATGAGCGGGGAAATCATTAATTAACTTGTAAAATGAGCTACATCAGCATATCATGTAATCATGGTAACTATTAAAATTCAGATCAATTTAGTGACATCTGAGGGGGGTGTCATCATGTCCCACTCCCCTCCTCCCTCTCCATTTCTATGAGCAATAGTACTGCAATTAGTAATATTAGGACCAGACTATATTTATCCTTTATGCCTTCTGTGAGAAGCAGTGTTAAAAGCACATTGCCAGATTTGCAGTAGATATAGCTGCTTCTGTGAGCTTTGCATATGTAAGAAGCATGGCACTAATAAGTGTGACAAAAGGTCCACCTAGTGTGAACACTGAAATGGTGCCTCACAAAGAGTAGGATAAGCATTTCTCACAAGTCCCATGCCCCTCATTTTATCTCAATGTGTCACCACTTGCAGCTCAGACACCTTCTCAGACAGACCACAGCCCCCATTCTCCTGTTCCCCTGCACTGCTTGCTCGGGGAGAGGAGATGGAAGAGAGTAGGTGGGGGGAAAGTGTTTTTAGTTTCTCATTGCTCTAGTCTGCTAGTGACAGACAATAAATTATGTAAATCTCCCTGTGCTGACTCTGTTTTGCCTATGATGATAATTGTTGAATGATCCCCCTGTCCTCATCTCAACCTTGAGCCCTACTTCATTGTATTTTCTCCCCTTTTTTTTCTCTGAGGAGGGGAGTGGGAGAGTTGGTGTGGTGGAGTTCAGCTGCCCAGCAGGGTAAAAACACTATGTCTGGACATTCACATTCTTATATCTCTTGGGCAGAAGTAGATAACTATCCTGGTTTTTAATAAGTAGATGTTAGAATTTGCTTTCTCTTATTCCAAAATTTTTCTGTCTCTCTTGCTTGGAACAAAAATTGTCAGGAAAGTTTTACTCACAGTTTTTTAGTGTCATATATTTGGAAAAAAATATTTATTGAGGATGAAGGGGTGAAGTGCATCACCATTCTCTATTCATTTAAAATCAAGAGGTGTTGTAATATGCATTTCTAATGCATATATAAACTTTTTAATAAAATTTCTAGGTGTAAAGCTCAGATTAAAACAATTTGTATAGCTTGTGTGAAATTAGCACTGCTATGGCAAAAGTAAAGCCTGCTCAGTTGAGAAGTTTGCGCAGGATTAGATCCTTACCAGATAATTCATCTATACTTCCTCCCCTTTTGATTTCAATATTTGCTGAAAGGATTTTAGAAATAGGTTATAAATATATTCAAATATAAAAAACAAGTAAATGTTTTAAAACTCAGAGCTACTGCTTCTATTTCCAGTATTCTTTCCAGACCGTTCTGTGGTCTTCCTGTGGTTGGTATTGCCCTCTGGTGATCTGTGTACATGAAGTGGAGGTCAGAGGTTGACCCTGCATGTAGTGAAAGGATTTACATGTTCACAAGTCTACTGCAGTGTCTTATTTCTGTCCTGTAACAACTTAAATGCCTAATTACAGAAAATGCGGTACTTGAAATATACATATTATTTCCTAATAAGAAGTCGGATTTCTGAATGTTGGCACCTTTTGGGGGGTTATCATGACATGCAATCAAAAAATGAACTAGTAGTAACCTTTCTTTTCAGTACAGTGCAATGTGGGAGAAGGTATCTGACTGTAGTCTTGGAGTTAAGAATAAGATAGTATCCTCAAATATACAGATTTCTGACAGGAGACCACCACACTGAGACTAACAAATGCATAAGGCCAGGTTATGTCAAGGACAGATTTCTTTCTAAAGTTGTCTGTTGGAATTGGATATGCCTATCATAAGCCTGTCACTGGTAAAGAAGAGCAGAACATTATTATGAGTAAAAATAATATTGCCTAATAATAATGTTTCAGTGTTGCCTAATGTAGTTCTGTTATGTGCAATTTTTTATGTACAGAGCAACTCAGAGAGCAGAATCAAAATAAAAAGACCTAATTCAAAAAATGCAGACTACAATACTTACAGACATACATATATAATATACATATATGTATGTTACATATATTTGTTCTTCTGTAGTAAACCTTGACAATTTTAAATAACATTTTCAGCTAAAATAGAACTGCATAATCTGTTTATATGGAGCTGCATGATAAACTTGTGTAATTTAATCTCATGTTCCTGAAAGTTGATTTTTTTTTTTTTTCCCATGGATAAAAGTAGAAACTGCATGGAAACTGCAGCTCATTTTCAGTTAGGCTGTTCAGCATTTGAGTGATGTTAAAACTTTGGTTAAAAGTTACAAACTGAACCACCTTTTGTTTGTTTGTTTGGAATTAATCAAGTGTTGCAACTTTTAAAAGAGCACATATTTTTTTACTTGTCTACCCAAGGGACAGTTGAAATGTATTTCTAGCCTTTTAGCTACTTTATGGGAAATAAACAGTCATGAAAGAAAACTGTCTGTTGATATGAAACCCATTACTTTTAATCTGGTATGTTATAAGAAAAAGAAGAATCATGACCAACATTTCTCTTTATCCTGAACAGATTGGTATGTAACGACTTGCAATATTTAACTTCCTGAACACTTTTTGGGAACCAAACTACTTTCTTAGGAAAAAAAAAAAAAAAAAAAAAAAAAAAAAAAGGTGAAAAGCAGTGAGAGAATATGCAAATACTGAATACATTTTACTAGTATGATAGTTATAATTGTTACATTATGATATGTATGATAGTTAAAATTGTTACATTATTGGTGCTAGTAAATATTCATAGTCACCACATAAAACACAAAACACAGAACAGAAGACAGAAAAATCTACTTAGTGTTTTTTTTTTAGTTTAATTTCTTCAATTGAACGATGATTGTCTTAATCGATTCCACCTATTATTTAGCTTTATCTTCCTGCTTCTTCCAAGTCAAAGATAATTAATGGCTTGCTAGAATAAACAGAACTGAACGCTTGCTTTTAAGGAGAGAAGTATTATTAAAACAATTCAGTACCTTTCAAAAGTGTTCAGAATAGAAGGGGCAACTTCTATGAAAGCTGGAATATTTAAAACGTCAGTTCCATGCTGTAGCAGAAGCTGTTTTTTAATGATATGTCAATAGTAGTATTCACTGGAAGAAAACACCTGTGTCTGATGGAACACCATTGTGTGATCCTTTGTGATCTTTTAAAATATCTAAATATCTATATATGAATATTATTAGTATATAATATCCAAAGCTCTAGCATGCCTCAGTTCATGTAACTTACAGATTATATATATGATTATGTTAAATGCATATCTCACAGTGAAGTTCTGTTTCTTAATGATTGTATGCAGTAGAAATGTAGCATTCTTAAGAGAAAAGATGGATATTCATCTTAATACATTCAATTTATGAATTAATTCGACATGAAAAACCTCCAAACTTGAGATAGCACTTTACCTTTAATCAAGAAAGATCTTATAATTTCAGCATTTCACTGTGTGAATTTTGAATTTCCTAGGTTCTGTGATACTTTGAAGTCCTTACGTTTCATTCTTCTGCTCAATTGTGAAGTTATCTTTAGTTTTCCAGGCAAGATGGGCTAACGGTAGATTAATAGTAGAAGCAGGTTATTGTTAAATACTGTGTTCTCAGATGCTGATAACTGTGAACAAATGGATTTTATTCCCCAGTATCTTGAAAAATATCTTTTCCTTCTAGATATTTGGTAGAAACATTTTCTTCAGTACCTATGCAAAGACTCACAAAGGAGAAGACAAAAAACCCTGCCTACCAAATTTATTTATTTATTTATTTATTTATTTTTTTTCCCAAGAAGGAATGTTGTATTTATTTTGAGGTTTTAAATAATGCAGAAGTTGATATTTTCCCACCCTGAAATCTTCAGTCTACTGCTCAAGCATGTTATATCTTTCTCTGATTTAGCTAAAGGTAACTCTGGCTGTGTGCATTACAATCTGTTGATTTCATCTATTCATGGACCACACTGAGACGTCATGCATTTTCTGAACTTAGAGGCTAACAGAATTCACAATGGGGCACGGGGTTTTGCTTCATCCAGTAAATTAGTGAATTAGAGCCTAGATTGCCTTTATTCTTTTTATGTAAAGAAAAGTACCTGTTACTGAAAATTGAAGTAAATAAGAGGTATTACAATCTGACAGGTATGTATTTTTGTTGTTTTTGTTTGTTTGTTTGTTTGTTTGTTTTGTTATTGTTGTTTGGTTTGTTTTATTTTGTTTTTAAAGACATTTGATATTAAATGCTTTGGAATTTCCAAATACAGTTTTGAGTGAGAAGTTGAAATTCATGTTTGGTGCAATCTTGTCTGTTGACAAGCAGCAAAAGACTAACTGCTCTGAAATACATATATTTTTTCTGAGCCTCAGGATAAGTCATCTCCGGAAAGGATGATGTGACAACACGAGAGAGGATGAATGTTAGTCCAATGGAAAAAGAACAATCAAAACTATTTGTTTAGCTAGACTTTTAATAGAAACTCCTGTGAGCACTTCTTGCTCATAGCCTCCATAACGGCTGCAAGTTGAAGGAACTTCCAGTATAATGATATTCAGAAAATTCTGACCCATTCAGGATTGTAGTGCAAAAGACCCTCAGCAAAATCCAGCTGAAAATGCAAATGATTTACAACCAGCTGAATATGATTGAAATTGCTGAAAAAAAAGATGTTTCTTATTTTTTTTTCCAGCTAAAGGCATCCACATCAGTAACTGTGTGAAATGAAAAACCGGTAATGCAGTCCGGTAATCCAGTCCTGCGTTTCATTTGCTCACTTGCCTATATTAAAGATGAATTCACTATAAAATGTCAGGGATGATAGCCTTGTCTTATGGTGATCTAGCTTTTCTTTTTCTCATAGACTAAAACCATTACTGATGATGTTAAGCATGAAAGTGAAGCATGAAAAGAATTTCTGAGTTTTTAAAAACCCCAATAAATTCTAAATAGTAGGAGGAATCTTGGAATAGATTGTTTCTGCATGTGTGCCTGCTGATGTCATTTGCAGTAAATTTCAACTGCATTTTCATATTTAGTTGAGTCAAGGGGAAAATGATAATCCCAAAAATGACAACATTAGGTCACTCTGAAAGGGTAGCCATAGGTTAGAGCTCAAGATAGAACAAAGAACAACACTGATGTCAGAGAGGAATAATTTGTGAGAAATAAGAGTAATTCAATGGAGATAATAGGCAGTTAAAAGCATAAGGCAAATTTACCAATATAATATAATGTATGGAACTGCTATTTTTGTCCTTGTATATATATATATGTATTTCTGGGAAACAGAAATAAGGTAAGCTGAAGTGGCTAACTGACATCAGTTTTTCATAATAAGTATTACCTTCTTTGTCACTATTGCTCAGTGTAAGCTTCCTTTGTTGGACATAGCCTTTAATGACTGTTATGAGACAGGTGTTTAATAGTTATGAAATGAGATAGTCACAAGCTTCCTATTCAGAAAATCACCTCCATAAATGGAGCTCTGCTTGGATGGTCTTAATGGAGAAAGAAGTCCATTTGTGGTCTTTAAGAGAGAACTGCTACCGTGCTTCTCTATGAGAGGAAGTAATTTCCTTTTATTAGCTTGCAAACTAAATATCACGATCTCTTGTCCTGATATGCCCTATACAATTCCACTTATTCAGTGACATTGTAATGCCATTGAAAAACAAAACAAAACAAAACAAAAAAACTAACTGTACTATGTTTTGTACTTAAAAATTCTTAAATCTGTGTTGTGAAATAAGATTTTGCATTAAACTACAAACATTTCTGAAATAAAATAAATAAAATCTTAAAACTTGAAAAAAAAGTTATTATACACATTATATTTTCTTTTGTTTTCCTAAGTCTACAAAGGTATGTCTGAACTATGGCCTTGAGTCTTTTTTATATTTTCTGGCAAGTCCATGAAAATGCCTTATCATAGAAAATACCTCAAGAAATTTTACAGCAGTTTTCTTTTGTATTAGCATTCTTGGTGCATCATCCTTTCTTTTCCTACATATTCACTAGATGATCTATTATTCTGTTTTTGCTGCACAGCAAAATGGCAACCGAGTATTTTGTTAAAGTTTGTTGAATAAAGACTGCAGTGCTATCACAGTGAATGCCAGATGTGGAGCACAATAATTAAACTCATTAATAATCTCCTAACACCCAAACACTACATCTGGGGATTTGTGAAATTCAACAGTTAATGTTTTCCCACAATTACTGTGGTGTGTTACAAAATCTTTTAAAGCAATCCTCTCTTTGCTAAAAAATGAAAGTGCCTCTCTCTGTTGGTGTAAGCAGGAAGTTATACTGTGCTCAGGTAAAAACAACAACAACAACAACAACAAAACAGTACAATAAAATCACTATGGGCCAGAAAGATTTTTTTGGTTATCCTCAGTTGTTATCGACGTCCTGTAGTATCATTATTTCTGGAGAAGTAATTACAAATTCTTTTCCCCCAGAGAAGTTACACCATAGGGTTAGTCATAAACTGCATTATCTGCATTATCTTCATGCTTTATTGGTAATATCGTGTTTTTTTTATTATTATTATTTTTTATTTATTTATTTATTTATTTTATGTGGGTTTTTTTGTAGCTAGTGTTATAATCTCCATTCTTCTCTTGACATGCTTATGAAAATGTTGTTGACCTTAGAGTTTTTGTAAGGAGACTCCAGGGTACACATATGCATTTTTTCAATATTTTACCAGGAAACTTAAAAGGAAGAAAGGTATTGGCCATAAAACTAGCCTGATAGAAAGGGTTTTCTTGCACTGTAATGCCTGGTGTGACATTTTTGTGCAGCAGAAACAGTATGACTAAATTCTGTTGTATCGCCTGCCATAGCCTCAAAGTGTGTTATCAACAATTTAGGAAATCATTGGCCTCAATATCACCCTGAATGACTGTCATCTTTCCTCCCTGGGAGTGCATTGACAGGAATAATGATGCACAGTAAGTGAGAAATTCTTTAATGAAATATTTTTTTGTCTGAGGGTTATAGCTAGAAAACTCTGCTTCAATGAAGCAATCATATCTGCCCTTGGATGTCCTCAACATACAGTACATAGTTTCTGTAGAGACAGTGGAAGAATTGCATTTAGCAAATTTCCATTTTTATCTCCTCCCTGGTAGGCAATGAAGTGAAATGCTATTAACCCTTTCATAATTTTGATTTGCAACAGAATATAGTCACAGAAAGGGCACTTCTGTGAGCCCTCTAGTATTTGACAAAATTTACAGACAGAACAAAAACAATTTCTGTAACAGTCAAAATTATTTCAATGACGACATTGCTACATCCTTTTTAATTCGTAATTAGTAAAAAACAAAACAAAACAAACAAACAAACAAAAAAGTATTATAATCTAATGTTTATGCTTCATTTTCATTATCATAGTTTCAGATTTCATCTTTACTGCAGCCATCTGCAAAAAATAATTCTTAAATACACTTATGACTTAGGGATCATTTTTCTCTGTTGAATGTGAGTTCAGTTTAACTTTTTCAAAACTGACCTCTCTGATCACTGTTCTAGCTCCATGTTTTACTGGCTCTACTAAAATGTGGGATCTGTCTTCTGATTTGGAGGTTTGCTATAAAACTGTACACTTTTAAGCTATTACTTCATCTGTTAAACACATCAGTGCTGTAGTACATGTATTCTGTAGACCTGTCTTGATAATGGCATGAGCATTTGAAGGAAGACCTGTGATTTCAACAGTCAATAAGTATTTCTACATCTATTAACGTATTCTGTATAAGACAACATACTTGTTATTTGCTCAGATATAACCAATACTGCTCTTAGCCTTAAAAATCATAGTCCTGTTTCTAATCTTCTATTCATATCACTGCAACACAAGCTTTGTACCTTTTCTAAATGATGTCTTTGTAAGATTTTTATTTATTTATTTATTTATTTTCTGACACTGGCAACAATTTGAATCTTAAAGAGAAAAAATGTTTTGCTTTGTGCACAGGAAAATACAGTCTTTCCAACATAGCTAACTGCTTTTTAGTGTAAGCTACTCTTTTTGGCTTCTTAATAAGTCACATAAATTTTTTGGATAAAAAATTAATAGATGTTATCAGTGATAATTTAAAAAAATGTGTTCTCCCAGCAGTGTTCCAAGTACTAATGGCAATGAAGTAAAAGAGTAATAAAGGGAACTTTTTTTTTTTTTTTTTGAATAATATATGTAAAAACTTATTTGTAAATTAGAACAATAAAATTAACAAATGAACAAACCAAAACTAATAATAATAATAATAATAATAATAATAATAATCCCACTAATAGTATCCTTTAAAATGTGCTTGGACAAAATTCATCTTCTTCCTGTGTTCCTTTATTAAGTCAGTCATTGTAGGCAAGAGATAGATTCTTCTAAATATTGGGTTCAGAAGCTGCAATGAATTTCTCTATCAAATGTCTTTTGATTGTATACTGAAATGAAGAGATAGTACATGTGAGTTACCAGTTTTAAAACAAGTAATTGTCTCTAACTGACAAAGCATTTAAACACAAGCAGAATGAAAATAAGTGGCATGGCTTTTAGATGAAGGTTACAGAAATATTTTATTTTTTATTTTTTCCCCAGAGTTAATGCTTTCATTAATTTCATCCCATGAATTTCATGTTAGTTGCTTAACTGTATTTATTGGGATGCCAAACCTTTTAAGATCTGGCAGATGTAGCAATGCATATTTCTTTTTGGTTTGCTTCATTATTACAGCCTTAGGAGAGACTTCATTCATTCTGTTTTGTTCTACATGTTAGCTGTTAATATTACAGAATAATAAGGTAAATTAACTTTGGAGAGAATTTTCTCAGTGTAGCCTTATCTGAAGAAAACAGATTTTTTGGTTACCAAACAACACAATGGTAGGAATGAGGCTACTGGTGGTTAAACTCAATTTCTTTCAAGACTGAACAGTGTGTCAAACATTGCTTAGTTTTCATCGCTTGTATTGTGGTGAATATCCACACTCATATGGGGGAATGGGGATCATTTCCTCTATTGGGAGTGGATCAGCATGGGGAAATGCAAAGGCTGTACCTGGGAGGAAGAGCCGCAGACATAAAGACATGCTGGAGGCCACGCAGGTGGAAAGCAGTTTGGCAGAAAAGGCCCTGGGTCTCTTGAAGGACACCAAGTTGAACAAGGGCCAGAAATGTGCCCTTGCAGCAAAGAAGGCTAATGGTATCCTGGGCTGCATTAGGCAAAGTATTGCCATCAGGTAGAGGGATGTCATCCTTCCCTTTTCCTCAGCACTGGCTAGGTTGTGCCTGCAGAACTCTGTCTAGTTTGGGGTCGCCTGTAGAAGAGAGACATGTACATACCAGAGAGAGTCCAGTGTAGGGCCATAATGATCATGAAGGGGCAGGAACATCAACAAAGAGATCAACAGAGAGAGATGGAACTGTTCAGCCTGCAGAAAGGAAGGTTTGGGGGAATCTCATCAATGTGTACAAATGCTGAAGGGAGGGTGCAAAAAGGTTGGAGCCAGGCTCTTTTAATTGGTGCCCAGTGACAGGATAAGAGGTAATGGGCATGAACAGAAACACCAGAGAGTTTCTCCAGACATCAGGAAACACTTATTTACTGTTAGGTTTACAGAGCACTGGCACAGGTTGCCCAGAGAGGTTATAGAGTCTCTCTCCTAGTAGATAACCAAAAGGGCAAGATCCTGGGCAACCTGCTGTAGGTGGCCATGCTTGAGCAGGAGAGTTGGACCAGATGACCTCCAGAGATCCCTGTCAACAGCATTCTGTGATTTTGGGCCTTCTTGAAAATGGAGTGACACTTGTTTTCTTCCAGTCCTCGGGAACTTTCCTAAACTCCCATAACCTTTCAAAGAAATTTGAGAGCGGTCTGAAAATGACATCAGCCAGTTCCTCAGCATTCATCAATGCATATCATTAGGTCCCATGACATTATGTATGTTCAATTTATTTCACTATCAACTCACAGAACAGAAAAACCTTTTTGTTTTAGACTCCATTCTTGGAGTCTAAGATTCCTGCATGGACTTCTTTTGCTTGTTCTTTGAAATAACAGACTGGGCCCATATCAAAGGAGACAATAACCTAAATCCCTTCCAACCTCAACCATTCTGTGTAATACTTACAGAATTATTTCTCTAAGCAAGTTCACTATTCGGAATTTATGTAAAGGGCAGTGGAAGTTTGATATGATATGTCTTTGTGGCTCTGGACCAAAGAACTGAATAGGACCTGCAGCCTAGCTGTGCAGATGAACACTGTCACACCTTGTATCAATTTGCAATTGAAATTGAATTTCTCCTTTGTATTATAAATACAGAGACTATTCACTCTTCTCATTTCCAAACTAATTGATATGATCATTTTTTTCTGTTACACTTGTGAGGCAATTTTCTTTTGGCTTGGATTCCCATCAGTGACTAACTCCTTTGCTTATATACGATCATGGAAGACAAAAATATGTGGGGGTTCAATTCTTTGTTTTGGTTTGGTTTGCTCTATTCTTTGTTTTTCCCCAGGACAAGGAATCTTTACTGCCTATTTACACTGCCTACGTAATCATACATTGAGTCAAATGAACAAGGACAATGGAAAGCTTGGCTGTATAAAATTGCAATAAATGACATTAAGATCTGATAGTGCCTTATCAAAACTGAAAAAAAAAAAAAAAAAGTCAACTTTCTTCATATGTATTAAAAAATATAGATTCCTTTTTGTATGAAGAGTACTTTAACTTCACAGTACAAATGAATGCATGTATATGCATTTTTACGACACAACATAAAATATGATTACTCTTAGTGTGCAAGATTTCTGACATAACCTGGTATTCTCAATTATATCTGTCAATGCTGGGAGTAGCCAGAGGTGTGTTTGTTGCTTCATTTTTCTTTGTCTTCAATCCCATATGAAAATTGAGCATTCAAACAGGAAAACATTGTGTGTCAAAAGTGTAGGTAAGGTTTGATGTTGACTTTTATGAGAGGAAATGGCTTAGAAAGTATGAGGATTTAACTGAAAGCCTGTACCGTATTTAATATAGCAGTTGAATCTGAGTTCAAATAAGTGAACTACTTTAATCATTGTACATCATAGTACATGTAAAATAATGTTTCCTGTGTGCATAGGCTGGAGAATAATTGTAGGTAAAGTGAAGCAGCTGGGCAAACAGAAAAAAAAAAAAAAAAAAAAAAAAAAAAAAAAAAGGCCAAAAAACAACATACTTCTCCTGCATGTGTAATTCTTCAAGGTCTATGTTCTTGCATAGAATGTTTCTTATCAGTAACATTTCTTTCCCATTTCACTATAATTGGGTGCATTGTCAGTTAAAGACTTGCATCATCTGTTTGTTTTCCCTACCAAACAGATGCAGTACCAAGCTGCTTTATCTAATATTCAGCTGGAGAGAACCAGATGACATTTTACATAAGGCTACAGCAACAGGTTGGCTAAGAGTGCGAACCCATTAATTTTGGAGAGAAAATTGTGCTACCCAGGAACAGTTGTTCTGTATGAAGGAGAATAATAAAAATGTCTTCCTTTTAAGGAGGGCTAGTGAATGCCTGAGTAGTGAGGACTACTATTTTGGTTCTCATCTTGCTTTTTTTTTGAGAATGTAGTGGGAATTTTGTGCAACACAGATCTGTGGCTTATATTTGCACTGCTGTGAATTAGTGAAGAGTTACTAAAATAGAAAATCCTTACCAAAAGGATACAGTAGTTGATGTTCTGTACTATACATTGGCTTGCAAGTATAAAACATTGAGTTTATAGAAAAAGGGGAGAGAATAATATAATATAATTCAGTAAATATTCTCTCTTCCATTTAATGCTTTTCAGTTTTTGTTTGTTTGTTTGTTTGTTTGTTTGTTTTCCTATTCCTGTTTCTCCTACAGTCTCCACTGCAGACATTTGTCACAAAGTGCCAGACTTCAGAAAAGAGAAGGAGGAAGAGAAATCATGCCAGTGTGCAGAAAGGGAATCTGACATTGTGTCATCTGCATTCTATAATATTTATATAAGTAATGTATTTCCCCATTACATTCAGCTGTTGAAAACGCTTGCATTTATTGAAATTGTTTTGTGGAGGGGCTTAACTGTGGTGAGTACAGCAATGTGTTTTTCCAAATCAAATCAAATCAAATCAAATCATATTTTTACATCTTGTGTATGGATAATACTTTTCACCCTGTGTCTGATCTACAGAAGCAAGTATTGCTGTCATTTTGGGACAGGTGAAGTTATCCATGTCTTGTCATAACCTGTTGGGCATTTCAGGTGTAAGTGCGTCAGTGCATTTCTGCAATACAGTTGCTAGACATGCAGGCTAGCTCTTATTGGTCTTAGAAATGATAAAGATGGCTTATACCCTGGCCTCAAGTCTTCCAGATGTTCGGGGTTTAATGACTCCACAGAGCTCTATTTCTACCTATTTTTGGCAGAGGTAGAAATATATTGGCTCTACTGACTCTACTTGAGCTTATCATGGAGGAGAAATTTGGTCTTTCAATCACTTTTGATTTTAGCACTGTAGATGACCTGTGTTCTGCTTTTAGCTGTGATTTGACTGTGGTCTTGGGAAACTAACTACAATTTTGAGCCCCAAGGAGGCTGAAGCTCTCAGAAGAGCCAATGTAATTTATTTATTTATTTATTGCTTGTATTAGGTAGTTCTTTTCCAACAATACCACTTCCAGAGTCTTAGAGACGAAATGAAAAGTAACTATAGACTGTTATATGGAAAAGCTTTGGAAGTCTATGAAGGGCTATGGTAGTTTGAAGGTTTTCCTCAAGTACAAATAAGTGAAAAGTTACGTAGGAAACTAATGCCAACAATACAACTTTATTTTCCTCAGACATTTAAGAGGATGAATTAATTGTCCATCATTTGAAGGACAGATTTATTGAGCAGAAAAAATAATCATTACTGACATTCAAAGATTCTAAAATCAAGATATTTGCTACAAATTGTTTCTGAGTGAATCAAAAAGGGAATATTTATAAGCACTGTTATTATGACAGAGTTGTAGATGAATAATCTGTACTGATGGTGTAGTGATTAATTTTATGACAGTGGCAGTGGGGGAAAGAGAAATTAAGGTTAGTTATTAAACACTAGAGAAAAGAGAATATGAAATTTTTGTCCCTTGTAGCAGCATTTTCCCAGTGTGCTTGTTTATGAAGACATTTGAGTGCTATGTATTCTCATTCTGTAAACTAAGGAAGCTTTCTACAAAATGTATTTACAAAAAGCTTCTATAAGACAAATTTTATTAGCTGAATTTGTGAGACATATATGTTAAAATCAAAACAGAAGCCACATCAGTTTATATGGTAGGCAAAGAATTTTAATTATTTTCTCACAAGCTTTGCTGTATGCAGAAGCTATGATTCTAACATCCCACCTCTAACACAAACACAGTATAAACTGCTAAGGAGTGAAATGCCTAATGAACATTGGACACTTGGTTCACTCCTGATAGCATTGTCCAGTTTTCAGAAAAATTACTTAGTAATTTTTTGCTCTTCACTCTCTCTCCATTATAGAAAAGGTTCTGGTAAGAAGTCAAGAACAGAATCAATGTGAAAACATCAATGATTGCTTTGTTGTTTAGAAAGGTACAGGATTATGCCTATTCCAGTTGTGTCCTATAAATAAATTAGATGTTCTGTAATTTGAAATTCTTAGTCTGACCTTTGTTACTAAGTTGCTCAAAAAAGAAATAGCAGAGGACTAACAGCTTTTTCATTTTTTTTTTTAATTATTATTTTATTTTATTTATTATTATTTTTTTTTTTTTTGGTGCTCTTCCTATGTTATATTCCAAGATTGCAATGTGTGTTTTGCTTTCCTAAGTATCCTTTCAAAAAATACTGTTAAATGGATTCTACCAATCCTGTTTGATTTTATACTGTAGTTGCCCTTGTATCCTGAAAAATGCCTGGACAAGTGTATTTTCTTATGGAACCTATTTCAGTTAACTCATTAGGCATAATTCTGATTGATTAGCTTTAAGGCACAAAAAAAATATGTTACAGCTTTTCCGTCAAGAATGTTTCAGGTAAGTATGAAGACCAAAATGTTGTGCATAGTTTTGTTTACAAAAAGTTTGGTAAGAACCCCTGTCTGCAGTACTTTTGAGAATGCTGTTGCTCTGTTCTCATAAATAATGCAGTATTCCTGTGTGAACCTCATGAGGTTCAACAAGGCCAAGTGCAAGGTCCTGCACCTAGGCCAGGACAATCCCAAGAACAAATACAGGCTGTACAGAGTATGGATTGAGAGCAGCCCTGAAGAGAAGGACGTGGGGGTGCTCTTTGATAAGAAGCTGAACATGAGCCAGCAATAGGTGCTTGCAGCCCAGAGAGCCAACAGTATCCTGGGCTGCATCAAAAGAAGAATGGCCAGCAGATAAAGGGAAGTGATTCTTCTCCTCTGCTCTGCCCTTGTGAGACTCCATCCAAGAACATTACATTCAGGTCTGGGGCCCTTAGAACAAGGACTTGGACCTATTGGAGTGAGTTCGGAGGAAGGCCACAAAGATGGTCAAGGGCTGGAGCACCTCTCCTATGAAGACAGGCTAAGGGAGTTGGAGTTGTTCAGCCTGGAGAAGAGAAGGCTCTGGGGAGACCTTAAAGCAGCCTTCCAGTGCCTAAAGGGTGCCTATAGGAAAGCTGGGGAGGGACCCTTTGTCAGGCAGGGGGTGTAGAGACAGGACAAAAAGTAATGGTTTTAAACTAAAAAGAGGTAGGCTTAGATTAGACATTAGGAAGAAATTCTTCATTCAGATAGTGGTGAGGCACTAGAACAGGTTGCTTAGAGAAGCTGTGGATGCCCCATCCCTGGAAGTGTTCAAGGCCAGGCTGGATGGGGCTTTGAGCAACCTAGTGTAGTGGGAGATGTCCCTGACAAAAGCAGGGTGGTTGGAAGTAGGTGTTCTTTAAGGTCCCTTCCAACCCAAAGCATTCTGTGATTTTATGATTCTACGATTCTATGATCTAATCTCATATATGGAAGTACAGTATTCAGTTACGCCAAATGTAAAATTTTATTTCTTCATAAATTTTACCAAGTGCATTTTGAAAGCTGAAGAGTTCACTGAAAAGGTTCACAAGACCTTAGCAAGACTAATTTTGCAGTAAATAGGAACAATAAGAATTTAATAAACCTTTTTTATTTTTATTTTATTATTATTATTATTTTTACCCAAGCTTACTAGAACTGCTTTTAAACATTAACTATGAAAATGGAGGTCACTGAATGACAGTTTCTTTGTGAAGGTGAGGTTATATCTAGTCTAGGAGTGGGAGTGGTATTGCTGTCACATGTCCTCATCATCAGGTATTAAAAATGAGGGGACTAGAAATTTCAGCATATGAGTTGTTTTATCTTTCTATGTTGACAGTTGTACTTTATTCTGAATACTTAACGGGGTGGGGGGGCGGTAGAGTTCTTTCAATTTCCTATCAAATCAGGATAGTTACTAGTGTCTATCAGCTGTTACCTTTACACTTAGCCTTTCTCATCTGATAGTGAATCTAATGAGCTAGCATATGTGTCAGAATTTTCCTGTCTTCCTACTCTCCATTGTGGTTCTGTTTTATTTATCATTTTCTTTTTAGATTCATTGTGATATTTGTATCTGATATTCATCTCTTTTAGGTGAACTATTTATGCCTCACTTTCAGTCCTTTTTCTAAATTAAGCCTGAAATTTTGTTCAGATGTCAGAGTTTGTGTGAATACCCATCTTACATAGTTCTGCAGGTTTGTTTTTATCTCCCCTACAAAATTGTTAGAAATAGTGACCCTGGTTTCTTGCTTCATGTCTTATTTTCCTGTGAATCTTGTTTTCCTCTGACCCAGAAATACTAAAAGGTACATTGGGAGTCAATTCTACTTTTGCAGTTTACATTTGAATTATCATATAGATGAATGCTTTATAGACATTGACGAAAAAAATCTTGGATGCTCTAAGGAGTATATCTAAGCTCATATGCCTTTGTTGCATGACAAAGCTATTTTGTTGGATGATAAGCCCTAATATCAAGTTGAAATGTTTTCCTTATTATGAGAGAGTTTATTTTATTGGAATAATAGTCTGCTTCTTTCTAAAGACTGGCCTGTGTAAAGAGTTTTATCTTGCACACCGGCCTATGTCTGCACAGCATAATACAATGCTATGTTGAAATACGTAACCTAACTACCTCTGTACAGGGAAGACCACATGAACTGCAGGACCCTGAGACAGGTACAAGAAACTTTTAGTTAATATGTGCTAAAATTACACAATCAAATGCATAAGTTTAGTTTTGAAAACAAGTATTCATTTGTGTCTTAACGTTATACTTCACACTTAACACATGTACCTTTTTTATGGCTACTCAAATTATTTAATAGGGGGACTAAATAAAATTTAATCATAAATCTACAGCAAAATTGTAAAAGACAAGACAGGCAGATACAGAGAGCAGCAAATTCATAGTTTCAGGCACATAATGTACATAATGTATCTCTATTCATTTAGATGTCACTTAGATTAAGAGTTGAATTGTTTCCACCATTTCTATTTTAGGTAAGTTAGGGGAGATAAGAGGGAAAAGGAAAAAGCTAGGGAGTAAAATACATACTGCATGAATAAATGCATTAGGCATCAAAAATAGTCCGTGTATTAGTAAATCTTCACTACATTAAATATTCATCTTTCATTTTTAAGAAGACTCAGAGAAATAAAATAAAGTTATGATTAAATTATTTCCAGTGCATTTTTTTATGGACAGTTCTGATTTTAAAATGCTCTTATTCCTCCCAGTATGTGCCCATACAGGTCAACGGTAGTAAACAAACAAACAAACAAAACAAAACAAACAAACAAAAAAACCCCATGACATTGTTCCTTAAACATTTGCAGAGGTAAATGTATTCACAAAGAAATCTTGTTGGGAAATTGTGGTATCTGACCAATTTTTGTAAAAATGCATAGGGCTAGATGATAATGTTTCTCCTTTTTCTGAGTTCTATTTTTCTCCATTTTGTCCAACTCTCAAAGAAATTAGTTTTACATTCTTTTATTTGCCTGTAGGTTTCATTTTCTTCCACGCACAGTAAAATCAAATTTGAAAGAGTTTGCAAAAATGAATTTATTTGAACAAGAAACTTTTCCACACAGCAGACTTCAGTAGTCTCCATGACACCAAGAGATTCCTTATCTCTGTTGTGAATTTTACATTGGGCTCTGAAAGGAAAAGGGGAAGTAGGACTTCAGTTGAGTATGTAATACTTCAGGGGGTAGGGGATAAGAAGGGGGAGTGGTGTTTATTTTTATTTTTATTTTTAATGCAGGTATCATATTCCTTCACAGCTGGTAGCAAACCTTACCATCCAAGAGTAAAAATGCTTCATGTAATATTCCAAAATGCTAACATAATGACATACTGACATTATGATTTAACTTTCCATTAACAAGAATGGGAAGTTTAGATGTTGGGCTGTGTAGGAAAAATAAACAATGGAGCATGATGCATCTGGCAAAATAGTAATTGCTGTAACTCTGGAAAGAAATAATGATACATTTAATCAGTTGTGATTTTACACCAACAGAATGGAGCTTGTATGTGGACTTTTTTGTTTATTTGTTTTTTTAGCTATACTTGTGAAAATGTCTGCTGACAAAGTTAACCAAATGAATTTCTACTACGAAACAAGCAGGAAAAGGTAAGTAAACACAAAGACAGCAATCAGTTATTTTCAAGGTTGTGAGCTGTGGAGTGAACAACTTGTGTCCCGAAGAAATATCTACTTGCCTTTTGCCACCCAGTTTAATAGGATTATTATTATTTTTTTGTTTAGATCCTAACTGCAAAAGAAAGTAATGCCTTAAAACTCCATTTCTAAGAGAGATGGGAAGTGGAGTGATAAATACAGGGGTAGAAAGAAACTGAGGGTAAAGAGAATGTCTTTTCGTCCACTACAGAAAAGCCAGGAAGCTTGAAGTTATCTAAGACAATAAACTATTCAGTTTATTGAAAGAGACAAAAATTGCCAGAACTAGAGGTCAAGCGGTTTTATTGCCATATGCATTAAGCAATTCAGACCATTGTGTGACTGTCCAGTACAATTTTTCTTAAAGAACTGTTACTAGTTGTTTGTGACTACTACTGAATTTTATCACCTGTGCTGAAATGTCACCAGGGAACGAAGCCTTTAATGGGGAGACCAGAAGGTCTACTGCCAGGCTGCTCCTCCAGTGCCAGAGGCTTGGAGCCACAGAAAGCAGTCTACAACTGCCTGAAAGGAAGGTGTGGAGAGCTGGGGGTCAGCCTCTTCTTGCAGATAACTAGTGATGGAACAAGAGGGAATACCATCAAGTTGTTCCAGGGCAAGTTTAGTTTAGTAATTAGGAGACATTTCTTCTCAGAGAGTAGTCAGGCATTGGAACGGGTTGCCCAGGGAGGTGGTGGAGTCACGGTCCCTGGGGGTGTTCAAGGAAAGGTTGGACGTGGTGCTTAGGGACATGGTTTAGTGGGTGGTAGTGGTAGTAGAGTGATGGTTGTACCAGATGATCTTGAAGGTCTTTTCCAGCCTTAATGATTCTGTGATTCTGTGAAATGTGTGAGGGGTCAGGGTGCAGCCCCATGGTGCCTGAGTGATGAGAGAGGAACTGGGTGCAGGGACAGGAGCCAGGGAGAGCCCACAGGCCATCACTGTGAGACTGGCATGTGGTGGGTTTTCACTCTGCTAGCTGTGCAGAAAAGTTAGGAGTGTAGTGAAACACAGATTATAGCTGTTCTTGAGCTCTGAAACATTGAAGCCAGCCTGAAAATTGCATTTGTGCTGAAGAACAACAGTGTCTAGCATTTCTGTTTGAAAGTCTCTGTGGAAAGGCTTGCCCTTGCCCGTGGCCCATTCTCTCTTTTTTTTTTTTTTTTTTTTTTTTTTCCCCTGTTAGGCAATCTGGTTGCTCCTTATGAAATGAAATTAAAAGAACTGCTGAAGGAGTTACCCCCTTAACCCTCAACTTTAGTACGGCAATCTACCCTCCCTTATGGCTAAAAGGATTATAATTACACTAATAAACAGGGAACTTGTCCTTTTACATATACCACTCCAAATAAAAGCAAATTTTCATAAATCTACATATGCCATGCAAAATTTCAGCTCAATGTAAATGTACATTGCAGAGCTAAAGCTCTCTAAAATAAGGCTTTTGTGTTCTTTCTCTTACATTTTATTCTGAAAGAATTGAGATATCTATTGGTCAGTTGCTGGCTGAGGAGGCTTAGGCATTGGAGGAAGAAGTGCTGGGGTTTATGGAGTTTTATGCTTTGATATTTCTATCAATTTTATTAGGTTGTAATTGATTTCCATGCCTTTCTTTTTGACATTTATAATCATAATTGTGTCTTTTAATAACAGCACAATATCCAGATGTCCCATTGATTTATTAAATAATATCAGCTCTAAACAAAGGAAGTAAAATACTAAAAAGACATTTTCAGACTTCTTAAGCCATTAGTAGTTTTACTGAAATTGAAATGTAAGGAAGAACAGAAGAATGAAAACCAGTTCCCTTCTCAAAGTCTAAATGAATAAATATATACTAGGATTCTTTTCCTTAGTCTAAAAAACTGCAGCAGGGTTCCTTCATGGTGCTGTCCTTCACCCCCAGAAGTAATTCTAGATAAGTATCAATGTCTGCTCATGTCTGTGAGTCAATACCTCATACCTTTTATGTATACAGACTCTTCTCTCTAAGGCTGCTGTGTCACTGCTTTGGCAGAGTGCTCCATGGAATGCATTTCTGTCCTTCAGTCGTCTTCTGGTCATCAAAGTGCTTTTGTGACATCAGTTGATTATTCAGCTGTAGTGCTGGGGAAAAGGACTAGAATTTAGCCTAGAAAGGGTTTCCACTTTCAAAAAGAAAAAGAACATTAAAAAAAAAAAACAAAAAAAAAATAAACAAACAAAAACCCTGCTCTGGTACCTGAAATACTGAGCAAAAAGATTAACAGAGAGAAGCAATGGAAATTAATTTAAGATGAAATTAGCAGTATCAGTGACTATTTAGGAAAAGGAGAATCATCTAATGTAATAAACATCAGTGTAAGAGGGCAAGATGACACTGCACAATATTCTGACTCCATTAAGGAATCTGAGCAAGAACGACGCTAATCACAACTGGACACCATCCCTGCTGTTCTAAATGAGGAATGGTTCTAAACACTTGGAGGTTAAAATGATATTATCTGCAGTCTTATAGAATATGCCAAGTAGAGTGTGTAGCTGAAACCCAACGTCTAAGCACCCAGCTCTTCAGACTTTACTCAGACAAAACCCCTAAATAAAATATCTATCAATGAAAACACCTAAAATTTGAAGTAACACCTAAAATGAAATAACAATGGCTTTGTGTAATAATAGCCTTTAAGAAATAATAATATATTAATTTGATGAGGACTTTAATTTGCTTTGTTAACTGAAATAACAGGAATAATAATTCCTGCTCTATAGAAAGTAAATCAGAAATACTTTGATGAACATAGTAAAATGGCTGCCTAAAACTTACTTCATCTGGATCTAACTGAAACTTAATTAAAGATCTGGAAATACACTAGATATCAGTAGGTAAATGATGAGTTGTTTGGGAGAAGTAAGAAGATGTCTTACAAAATAACAAGGGTTCTGTGCTAGGGATAAATAATTGTCAGGAAGCCACCTCTACTCTGAATCTGTACCTTTAGGTATGAAGGCTCTGCTAATGTGAAATTGGCAAAGTAAGGCTTTATCCTTCTGTATAATAATAATAACAACAATAACTTCTTCTTCTTATTTCAACAACTGAGCTAATAACAAATTATGGTCTGTATTTTTTCATGAAATATTCCATTTCACAGTGTTATATTCCCTTCACTCTCCCTCAGGAACAAAACCTTTCTCCTTTTTAAAAATGTCCTTTAAGTCTTAAGGTTAGGAACATGCAATATAAACCAGTGTACCAAGCTTCTTTTACATGTGCTCCCTTGTAATGCTTACATTTCCAAACATAGATGGAAATAAAGTACAAAGATAGTACTCTTCCATGACTTTGTGTCAGAGTAGATTTTATTTTATTTTATTTTATTTTATTTTATTTTATTTTATTTTATTTTATTTTCTGCATCAGAATATACTCAGCCTGAAAACAATCTCAGATTTTTATTTTATTTTTTAACCTGCTTTCTCCTAAGTCTGAGGTCTGATGTAATTATTACCTGAAGCCCTTGGCAGATATGAGGTCCTGTGCTCTCTGTGTTTTGATTAGCTTTCTGTAAGAGGTTGTAAAGCATTGGCTGGAACATTTTAAGAGGACTGGTGGTTCTGCAAAACCACTGGCCTTAGCTATTTTAAGTACAAGACCTTCAATTATTTCTGTAAAAAATGGTAAAGTGGCTTTACGTTTTTCCCCTGGTTTGTAAAAGTCTCTGTTTTTACCTAAAAGACAGTTTAATTCAACTTTGCTGAAGGAATAGGACAGTGTTTGACCTGTGAGTCATAACGAAAATATTTTTAAGTAGGGATGGTATCCATGGAACAGTATAATTTTGTAATGATTTAGTAGTGTATCCTAACACTTCAATTTACAGATGCTACAGCCATTATTTTTTTCCTATGATTTCAATTTTATTATGTGAATTTTTAAATTTGTACCCCCCAAATTATGTAGTATAGTAAGCTACTCTAGTTTTAAGTACAGAAATATTTTTCTGCCTCTAACTGAGTTGAATTTTGTAACTTTGCTAAAATATCACATAATATAATGTTTGGTATATTTATCAATTGAAATTTAATGTCATTTAGCTGCAAAATGAATGTTGTTGATCATGCATGATGAAAAATGGGTTTAAATAGTGAATAGTTTTTTAAAACTATCTCTGATTTTACAGTTGTGTGGATGTTAATGGAATATGAAATATACTCGTAGTCCTGTGTTCCCATTACCTTATTTTCAGCTCAACCTGATCAAATTGCAAATGTTATTTAATAGAAAAAAAAAAAAAAAAAAAAAAAAAAAAAAAAAAAAAAAAAAAAAAAACATCATGGAACAGTGATGCTGGCAGTTACTGAAGTCAACTTCAATTACTGCTAATAATAAGTAATAATCCTTCCTCTAAGCGAGACTTACCTAGACATCATTAAGCAAAGCCTCTATCTGCCATTCATAGTGACTTCTAATAGATGAAACAGCAAAGACTAATGCAATCTGTCTCATATTAATGAAGCTGTACATCTCCACAGAGTATATTTTACTTTTCTATTTTAAGTTAACCAAAATGTAAACCTAAAATAATAATAATAATAAAAAAATCAATATTTAGATTAATTTGGGAGTTCTCAGTTTCGGCAAGAGGATAGTGTTTTGTGTATTATTATTATTATTTTATAGTCAGCTCCTGTTTTTCAGTCACAAGCTTCTAATTTATGGATTTCATTTCATGTAAAGAATTTATATAATTAGTCTCTGTGTAATTTCTCCTTGTATTTTGTATGACAGAAATAAGAAATCGCATCTTAGGTTGAGATCTTCCTAACTTCTGTTTAGCATGTAACACAATAGTCAAACTCTCTCATAGATTCGATTGTGGTAATATAACATTACTAACAGTCAAACATTTTTTTTTTTTTCTGCATAATCTGACATGAATAGAAAAAAAAAGAATTTCAATATTATGAATATTCTCTTTAAGACAATGTCTAAACCCAATGCCCAATGTTTTTTTTTTTTTTTTTTTTTTTTTTTTTTTCAGATAGTTTTGATGCTTAAATTTATACTAATGAACTCCAGTTATGATTTTGATAAAAAGAGCTAAAAAGACCTAGCAGCAAAAGTTTTCTTGTAATAGTTCATTTCCACTAGGTATAAATGTTACTTTGTTTGCAATCAGGATTAATTGGCCCATCTTTAAAATCTATATTTGCTACTTCATGTATGTTGGGAAAACAAACAAACAAACAAACAAACAAACAAACAAAAAAAAAAACACAAAACTTTGGTTCTCATAAATCTCAGCACATAATACTTTCTACTGAACTTCTACTGAACTGTGCCTTTATTTGTATATCTGTAGTGTCTGTCATTCATTTGTTGAATGCACTGAGATGAATAACAGAGACATTTGTATGCATTTTATTGCTATGGTCTCCAACCACTCCTTTCATTCAGCATTTTCCTTGGGCCACAGGAGTTCCCACTTGAAACCTGAAAATCCAGTGAAATCTCTCAGCCCATATTAGTATACATATCACTTTTGATGTTGGGAGAGCCAATGGTTCTGAAGAAATTTAACTACTTAGATGAACTGAACTGGAATTGTCATAAATTTGATTTGTTTTAGAGTCTTTCATCATAAAGGCAGAAGTCTCAAGCTTGGAGAAAACGTCTTGGACATGCAGGAATGGGGATAGAAGAGCTTAGCAGAAGATAACAGAAAGGCAACAAGAAAAGCTTCTAATGCAATGTTACTAGTAAGACAAAACAAGGAAAAAGAGGCCTGTTGCTGAACAGGGCATGTGATCAGGTGAACACAGAAGCAAGTTAAATGTAAGCTACCAGATAAGTTCCTTGCCTTGGTCTTCAGATGCAACATCTTACAGATTGTATTGGATTCATGTAGCGAGGGTTTGGTAGTGGGTGGGCAGCAGGGCTGGCCTTTGTAAAAAGAGTCCAAGAGCTGCCCCATGTAAGATAAAAGCCAGTGCCAGCTGACTTCAAAAAGCACCTGCCATTGGCCACAGCTGTTTGCTTCTCTGGGAGAGCAAATTTAAGAAAGGGACAGCAAGAGCAGCTGGGAAAGAAATGAGAAAATGTAGAGAAAAACAGCCCTGCAGGTGCCAAGGTCAGTACAGCAAGAGGCAAGGAGGTGCTCCAGGCAGGCAGCAGCAGTTCCCTTGCGGCCTGTGCAGGGAGAGGCCCCTGGTGGAGCAGACTGTCCCCCTGCAGCCCATGGGTCCCACATGGAGCAGATCTCCATGCTGCAGCCCACGGGTGGAGGAGCCCCCGGTGGAGCAGGTGGATGTGGCCTGGAGGAGGCTGCGGCCCATGGGGAGCCCCCACAGGAGCAGGCCCCGGGCTGGAGCTGCAGCCCGTGGAGAGGAGCCCATGCAGGAGCAGGGAGTCTGGGGGGAGCTGCCGCCCACCCGCGGGGGACCCGTGCTGGAGCAGTTTGCTCCTGGGGGATGGATGGACCCCGTGGTACGGAGCCATGTGGGAGCAGCTGTTGAAGAGCTGCTGCCTGTGGGCAGCTCCCATAGGCGCAGTTCGGCATCCTGTGGGAGGGACCCCACGTGGAGCAGGGGAAGAAAATGAGGATGAAGGAGTTGCAGATGATGGAGCATTATGGACCAACGGCACCACCTTGAGGTGGGGCAGGGTAGGGTGGGTGGGGAGGAGGTAGAAGAGAGTGGATGGCAGCTAAGGTGTTTTTAGTTTACTTTTAGTTTTCAGCACTCTAGTTTGTTAGTAATAGGCAATAAATTATATCAATTTCCCTACACTGAGCATGTTTTGCCTATGATAGTAATTTTTGAGTGATTTCCCTGTCCTTATCTCAAACCTCGAACCCTTTTTCATTGTTTTTTCTCCTCCTCTTCCTCTGAGTGAGAGTGGTTGCAGTTGAGTTTAGCTGCCCATCAGGCAGCTAAATTAGACAGGTAGTTTTTGGAGGTAGAAGATGTATGAGCAGCAGAAGATGATCTAGTCGATTATGTATGAGAACCTGACACACACAAGTCCTTGGGGACACACACAAGTACCAGATGGGCTGCATCTGAGGGTGCTGAAAGGACATGACTGATATCATAGTAAGGCTACTTCCTACCAAGCCTTCAAAAAATGCCAAAAGGGCAAACAAGGAACATGGATTGAGTCCACTTGTAGGACGTGTCTGAACATATGAAAGAGATGAAGGTGACTATGAAGCATGGATTTACCTACAGCAAAACTTGATCAGCCGACCTAATTGCCTCTAGGATAAAAACATTGGATTTGTGGATGGAAGTGGATATCCTTTACCACAACTTTAACAAGGCTTTTTACACCCTCTCTCACAATATTTCTGTTGGATGTTCTTGTATGGATGGGTGGAAGGCTAGATAAGTTAAAAATTAATGCATGGCCAGACTTTGAGGTTGATCATAGTGGTTAAATGTCATACTATACTGAGAGGCAGGTAATAATGCATATACAACAGGAGTCAGTCTTGGGACTTGTGCTGCTTCATATATTTATCAATTAAAAATATGACCTTGAGGCTCAAAGTTTGCAGGTATGTCTTTCCTAGCTTTAAATACCTTTAACTTCGCTGTACCTTTTCCATATGGTGAAGTACATCAGAAATCTGCCAGTGCTGTCCAAAAAGAATTTTTTTTGGCAGATCCTCATTATTCCTGATAATACTCTTCAGTATGTTTCAGTGACAAGAAGAAAAGGCAGGACAGCAGGCATGGCTAGAATACAGCTATGAAAACATTGGGTAAAATTCTATGTCAAGGATGTCCTATTACAGAGAAGGATGAAGCATGTCTATGGCAAATTAAGTCTTTCCTTTTCCTGTTAGTAAAATATTTTTCTAGTGAGCTCTGCTGTGATATAGTGCTTCTGAATAATTGGGGATGCTAATCCTAATGGTGAAGGGAACATTAAGTTCCAGGGGAAACAAAACAAACAAACAAACAACAACAAAAACAAACAAAAAAAAAACAACCAACCAACCAAAAAACAACATGCCCTTCTGTCTGCATATAGGATGAAAATCTACACAAACTTAGTTACTTAAATTTCACTGGAATAGTGGTTTGCTGTGTCATGAAAGAGTGATATGATGTGTGTGAGGTCTTATAGGCTTCTGTTAAATACGACACTTAAGAACCTCTACTACTAGTAATATTTAGCAGTTTATGTAAAGCAACTGCTGGAAAACTAGCAACAGACTGCTTCTAGAATTTCAGGTAAAAAAGATACTCATAGCATCTTTATTAGTGCCAGTCAGTGACTTCCAGTCAGTTGCATCTCATTTCATGTTATGTTGCCTGTTTACTTTCACAGTTGACTTTAGCACACTGAAGTGGTATTAAAATATAAGGCCAATGCCTACATAAGTAATTTTGTTTTTCTCTGTTGGTTCTGAAAACACATCTTTGGGTTTCTAAATAGGATTGTTCAAAGGAGACTAGGAGTCTCTTTTTTCCACGTCTCCTTAAAGTAGAGCTGTAGTCCCTCATGTGTTTGCAAAGGTGTCAATCATCTACATAATCTAAACACCGATTGTGAACAAGAGCTAGTAGAGCACCCTGTCAGAGTAGGCTAAGCTGAAGCTGATTGTGGATATGTACACTTCAGAATACCAACTGGGCATGGGTTTTAGGTGAGCATGGGAATAACTGGAAAAAAAAATGGAAGGAAAGGGTTTACTGGATCAGACATAATTAATTTTTTTTTTTTTTTTATTTTTTTTTTTTTCAAGACTGTGAAATAATTTCCTTCCAGTTGCAATAGGGAAGGTTCTAAGTAAGCCCTTGTACTCAAGGTGACATTTACACGCTGCCCCAAGTATTGCAGATGCTTTACTTTGGTCTAATGCCAAATGACCCACAAATAAATTTGCCTTTGCACAACTTCTCAATTAAAAAAAAAAAAAAAAAAAAAAAGTAAAGTATTTCAAAGTTTGTTGACAAATAACATGGCTTCACTAAGGGCAAATTCTGCCTAACAAATCCAGTGGCCTTCTGCAGTGGGGTTTGGCATTCATTGTTAAGGGAAGGGCAACTGAAATCATCTACCTGGACTTGTGCAAAGCATTTGACTCTCCTGATATCCTTGTCTTTAAACTGGAGAGACATGGATCTAATGGATGGACCCCTCAGTAGGTAAGCAATTGGCTGGATGGTTGCACTCAAGGAGTTGTGGTCAACGGCTCAATGTCCAGGTGGAGATCAGTGACAAGTGATGTTTCTCAGGGGTCAGCATTGGGACCGGAACTGTTTAACATTGTTGGTGAGATGGACAGTGAAACTGAGTGCACTCTCAGCAAGTTTGTTGATGTCATCAAGCTGTGTGTTGTGGTCAAAATGTTGGAGGGAAGTGATGCCATCCAGAGGGACCTGGAAAGGCTTGAGAGGTGGGCCTGTGCAAACCCTGTGAGGTTCAGAAAGGCCAAGTACAAGCTCCTGCATCTGGACCAGGGCAATCCTAAGCACAAATACAGGTTATGGGGAGAATGGATTGAGAGCAGCCCCAAGGAGGAGGACTTGGGGATGTTGGTTGACGAGAAGCTCAACATGAGCTGGCAATGCGTGCTTGCAGCCCAGAAAGCCAGCCATGTCCTGGAATGCATCAGAAGAAAAGTGACCAGCAGGGTGAGGGAGGTGATTGTACCTCTCTGCTCTGCTCTTGTAAGACACCATGTGGAGCCCTGCATTCAGCTCTGGGGCCCTTAGCACAAGAAGGACATGGACTTATTGGAGCAAGTCCAGAGGAGGGTCATAAAGATGATCAAAGGTGTTTGAGCAACCTGGTCTAGTGGAAGGTGTCCCTGCCCATGGAGGGGGTTGGAATTAGGTGATCTTTAAGGTCCCTTCCAACCCAAACTATTATATGATTCTATAATTCTGTAATAGAAAACAAACTTCTTCACACCCTTTTAGTTCTGACAGTGATAAGTTAAGAGTGCCTGCTTCAAAGAATTAGCATTACAGAAAATGCATAGATACTTGTGCAAAAAATCAGAACAAAAGAAAAAAAAAACGAAAAGAAAAAAAGAATGAAAAAAAAAAAAAAAGGAAGTTGCTAGTGAAACTTATGTATGGTTTCTCAGATAGGAACCAAACTTTAGGTCCTGACATTGGTGCATACCCATAAAATTTTCCTTGACCTCCATATCTCTTCTTGTTTTGGTACTCAGTATAGAAATTGTATTGTAAGATTTCCATGAATTGGGTGTGAGCTTGCATTACGCAACTAAATATAGGACAGGGTGCATAAACACAAATAATTAAAGCAACTGAGATCTGTTCTCTTTTTCCTCAATACATCAGGGCCCAAAGGGCACTGATAGCCCTGCCTGGCTGTGCCTGGCCACCTTTGGGCTCCCCCACCTGACCCAGGACCTTATGTCAGCCCTGGGGGACGTCGGTCCCAGTGCCATCAAACCCTGCCAAGCTGGTCCCTTCTATTGGCCCATGTCTCAGAGTGGCCTGACCTTGTCCCAAGGGATGTTCACTATGCCTGGGACTGGGGCTTCCCTAGTCGCCCCTAGAGGCGTGCTCCCCAGTCCCCATGTATGTCTGTACATACTTAGTGTTAAATTTCTAGGTAGTGTATCACTGTCTCCCCATGATTGCTTTGGAATATCTGCACTAAGTATTGCTGTGAGGTTAAAGGAGTAATTTTCAATAGTGATAATTTTCTTTTTTTATTTTATAATTTTATTAA
>CM021797.1:55906235-55943658 GCA_011076525.1 Nettapus auritus | reverse complement strand
TGGGAATTCGTGTCTTGAAACAATTCAAACTTTTTTTTTTTTTTTTTTTTTTTTTTTTTTTTAATTTATTTTAACTTTTTTATTTTTCAGTCTCATTACCTGAACAGAAATATTTGTCTAATGTTAATGAACTTTTCAACAAATCTGTAAAAATGACCCATTCATACATGGAAAGTATAATTGCATGTAAAGAGCAGACAGTTTAATATGTAATTAACTGTTTTATGCATGTAAATGTACCACTAAGGCCAACTGAAATTTGACTCTATTGATGAAGTGGAATAAACAGCTGAATTTGTAGTAATCATGGTCTTTAAAAGATGTCTAAAATTGAATGAGATTGCTGTTATGCAGGTGCCTTTCTCAATTATATTACCTCAATCCCCTAAGACTGTGTTACAAAAGGTAATGGTTTCTCCATTCCACTGAACTGCATGTTTAGCTGTTTTGTAGAACTACAAAGGAAGAGATGAATTCTAATTATTAATTGACATATCTTGTCCAAGTGCCTTTTTCTAATGCTATATTTTGTATTTTGTTTGTTTTGTTTTGTTTTGTTTTAAACAGATTTTGGTATAGTACACTTTTTTTTTTTTTGTATGTGTGCCTACATAACATTAATCTTAAAAGTACAAAAGTACTCATTGGATATATTACCATTATTAATCAAGACATTACACAATTATTGACCTGATCATGGAGATGATCAGGTGATAACAAAGTTAGAGGAAACCAAATAATGTATGTTTTCTATTGCTGATCTGCTTGTGTGGGGAGCTTGGGAATACTGTTTTCCATTACTTTCTTAGCCATTTTGCTCTCTGTGCCTCTGATTTCACCTCTGGGAATAACAGAATGACTCAGACACCTGCCGTAGGTATAGGAGTAGTGAAATGAAACAAAAGAAAACTCTCCATTTTATGATATATCCCCAGACTACAAGAAAGGTAAAATAAGTAGATGATTATTGTCTGCTGAAAATGCAGTTTCTGAGAAGGAGAATTGACAGTAAAAACCCAAATCATTCTATGCCTTGTAAGTGGTGTCTTTACCTAATTAGCTGTAACTGCACTACCTTTTTAACCTTTCAAAAGATATCTTCAGAAAGTCACTTTTGGAAATTATACTATCTATAATAGCTGTACTGACTCAGTGGTGGCATAAAAAGTGTGTTAAACATGGCACAAATGTACCATTAGTATCCTGTTCTAATTGCTGGGATCATTCTGTTAACTTTTTCATTATTATTTTTATACCTACCAGGGTAAGAGAGCTGCCTTTATCTGTTCTGTGAGGCCTCTGAACAACAAGTACACCAAATGCAATTATTGCCTGCATTCCGTGGGCCTCTCACTTCAACTCAATGTGTAAGTTCAGCCTTTTTATGAAATAACCCAGCTTTTTATGTTAAAAGCATTTACCAAGAACCCATACCTGAATATAAATTGTATTACCTCTGCTGTTTTTATTTATTTTTATTGTTGTAGGTTACTGTCTGGCTCAGTCATCTTCTCATGTTTCCAAATCCACCCTGTTTTTTCCCGTATTAGTTTTCCTTGACCCAGGCCATCTTATCCATAAAGGAAATGCCCAAACCAACACATTCTTCTTTATGTGACAGAGAAAGGAAAATGTCTTATGAAACGTCATTTCCTATCTGATGCTCTGAGATATTGTTTTTCCTTTACATCTGACGTGATGTTCATTCATGCCTAAAGTCCATTTAGTAAGTTAACTAGCAAATGTGCCAAACAGTGTGATGTACCACAGCAATTTCTTCTGTATTTTTAACCTGTTATTGCAGAATGGGACTGGATTCAAAATCATTCCATATGGGCTATGACCACAGTTAATAAGTTGAGAATATTGAGAAATTGCCTTTGTGAGTTCCAGGCTTGGTGTGGAAGGCTCTAAAGTGGAGAAATAGGAGCATCTGCACTCTGAGGATGTGCAGATGCATTATAACATGTCTGCTGCATTTTCACCTACTGTTTTGCTTGTGTGATTGCAGGCTGAGAAAGGATGCAGGGGTGTTCCAGGATGTGTCCAGGATTTGTTGGGAAAGGGTAAGAAGTACTGCGTTAAGAGGGAAAAAGAATGTTTATTGCTGCCATTATCAGAGGAGTTGCACTATTGTGGGCTGAAATTCAGCCTTCAGAGTTAGGTTTAAAAAAAGAAAGAAAGAAAGAAAACTGTGTTGCATGGAGTCAACATTTATTTATTTATTTATTTATTTATTTTGTGCACAGCTGAAACAATTTTACACTTCCCCACAGTTTTACTGACTGCACTTTAGAAACTTGTCTGATTTCCCATCACTGTTAAAAACAAAACACAAAAGGTGCAGAATTAGACTTGATAATCTAAAATATCTGTCGATTTCTTGCTGAGCTTTCTTGCTCAGCTAGTCTTTGTGGTGGTGTGAACACAAAAACACAGAGTTGCACAATTTCAGCTGCCTGTTGTGTTTTATTACTTTAGGTTTATCAGAACTAGGGCAACAGTTAGCTATTTGTCAATAGCATGGTAGATGTGAAAAAAAGCAGTTATGTTATTTTCTTATAATAATGTAATTGCCACCACTGTACTGGGGAAATCATATGATACACTTTCATGGTGTTACATGACTGCACAGTTGAATATAATGAGAATAGTTATTGCAAAATTTTCATTTCGGCTTTGGAGTTGACTATAAATGTTTTTTCTCATGAATATCTCTTCCATCATTTTAATTCTCTGTGACAATTAGATAATAATAAATTATTGGTGATCTTTTTTATAAAAAAGGTAATATTTTGAAACAATTATTTTATGACTAAAGAGCACTTCAGTTATTCACAGTCTTCATTCAGTTTAGTTCTTGGTTTTGAATCCCTTTCCTGAGTCCTAAAACAATTTTAATTGCCTTAATTTTATTAGGCAAATGATAATCATACAAGCAAGTGATGAACTTCTAATGATATTGGTATCTAATTTTCATGGGCTTCTTTGAGCCTGTATGGAGGACTGCCACATACAGTCACATTCTAGAAGGGCAGTAATTAAATGTAAATTGTATAGGTATTGATACCTTTCCTTGATTCTGCCATGCACTAATTTCTGCTGTTTTCTAGGTTCTCTCTGATGAAATTGTCTACTAAGGTGGCTATAATTCACAGGAATTTTTTAAATTGTATTTAACTATTTAGTTTCAGTCTTTCAGAGCTTTTTCTAAGTGCAGTCTTCAGTAAGGGGGAGAAATGAAGATGATAAATGAAAGAGAGGGAAACCAGAAGAGACTGTTCTAAGTTGCCAAGGAGAAAATTAATTGCAAGAAATAAATCAAATTAAAAACAAAGCAAAAAGAGAAAACACTTAAATCACAATAATACTTTGCTCTTAACTCATTGAAGGGTTGTCTCTCTTGTGGGGAATGTGTTTGTTGTGGTTGTTGTGGACCCATCTTCTTTGGAGGGATATCTTTCCTTCACACCTGACAGGAGTTTTCTCTAGAAGCTGAGGGATTGCACCCCACCACTTCTCTGGTTTGGCTGCAGGGCCTGCTGTGTGGGCTGGAACAGCTGCGGGGGCTGTTGCAGGAGCTGGAGTGTCCACGTTATTTGCTGCAGAGCTTGGAGTGGCCACAGAGCCCGTTGGAGGTGTTGGAGTAGTTTTCGGTGCAGGTCATTAGGAATAGGCCAGGCCCCAGCACGTAGCAGTGATTCATGAATCTTTGGAATTGTCAGGGTGACCACATATTTTTCCAAATATTTTACAATTTTTTCAGGATTTTGCACTTGGTTGGGGTGAAGTTCCAAAATTCTGGATGTACCCACTGTCCTAAGTATTTGCCCATGTCTTCCCACACTCCCTGATGCTCATAGTTATCCTGCCTTGGGTAGCTCTGGGTGGTATTCTTAAATAGTTCTTTAACCATAAACAAAACCAGAAACACATTTTGGAGGCACAGAACTAGGAACACGCTGGTTTGAACATATCAAAAATATTCAAAGTTCTGACTAGCTATAGCCTGGAGGAGAACTGGGAGGTGATGGAGAAAGGGAAAGTGAAGGAAAAGGGGAAAGTGTCACCTCTGGTCTCCCACATAGATTGGCTGCTCAAGGAGAAAAGTTAGAGGCTGTAATTATTAATAGTCTCTGAAAGATGGTTCCAGGTGATGATGGCAATGCTGAATACAAGTGACAGATTAGTCTCACAACCAGTAATTTTATCATAGCATAAGCAAGTGTTACACAGTACAGCAAAATGATAACCTTAAACCATCTCCAAGAGATAATCAGCAGCATCACAGTGAGCATAGACAGCAAGTAAGGTGTTATACTGCACAACTTGAAGAACAAGCACAAGAAGTCTGAGAGCTAAAATATCAATGTTGTGACCAGTAACTATTAAACTGATATAATATTTATAAAAATTTTGGTTTTAACACAACTCTGGTCGGATGTTGTTATTCCAACACTTCGTGCCCCGTGTTGGGTGCCAAATGAACTGTTGTGGTTTAACCCATCTAGCAGCTAAGCACCACACATCCATTCGCTCACTCCTGTCCCCTGACATTGGGGGTGAGAAGTGAGAATCAAGGAAAAGAAAAAAAAAAAAGGGGGGGGGGCGGGGGGGGTAAAACTAATGGGTTGAGATAAAGACAGTTTAATAGGACAGAAAAGGAAGGGAAAGTAATGATAACAATTGTGATAATAGTATATACAAAGCAAGTGATACACAATGCAATTTCTCACCACATATTGACTGAAGCCCAGCCAAACACCAATCAGCAGCATGCCTGCAGCCCAGCCAGCTCCTCCACTTTTGTCATTCAGCATGACACCACATGGCATGGGACATCCCTCTGGCCAGCCTGGGCCAGCTGTCCTGCCTGCATCCCCTCCCAGCTCCTGGTGCACCCCCAGCCTCCTCACTGGCAGGGCAGCAGCAGAAGCTGAAAAGTCCTTGTCTTTGTGTAAGCACTGCTCTGCAGCAATTTAAATGTCAGTGTATTATCAGCATTATTCTCATCCTAAATTCAAAACACAGCACCTTACCAACTACTAGGAAGAAAATTAACTCTGTCACAGCCAAAACCAGGATATCTCTGTCTCTTTTTTGCATATCAATTCATAATAAACTTACATACAAAAACATGGCATTTAGAATCCTTTATTTTGCTGTATAAAACTAAACTCTTCATGTAATAAGGATATATTCTAAAGCATTTTTACTCTATTTTGAGATTCTGAAATTCTCACTGAAATTCAGAGCAAATGTCAAAAGACAGGAATGAAGTTTTATGGGGGTCTGCATTGTCTTTTAATGTAAATTGAGAGCAACTCCAAAACCTCTGATGTGCTTGTACAAAGTACTTGAAATATAGAAAGATAAAGGTTCTGGAAGCATTTTTTTAATTAAAATTTTAAATTAAAAAATTATTTGTTAAGAATATTAATATAAGAAATAACATAACAACACAGACAGAGAATGTCTGTTAATATATTTTGTATAGATATGTGACCCAGGATCAGCAAAATGGTACTTTACTGGCGTTACCCACCTTTCATCTGAAACAATTCATGTTGCTTTTTTAATAACTGTGAAAATAAGTGTAGTCTTCACCTTTAAATGTTAATTTAGAGCTAAAGAAATAATTAGATTGCCATTATAACCTTAATCAAAGTAATGAGTGGCAGAGTTAACACTATAAACAACAACTACAAAAAGTAGGAGATACTTCTGACTTAACCATTTTATGCATCAGTTTATTTGTCATCTTCCTGATGTGACAAAAAATTGCTGTCTGTGGCAGTGGAAAAAATATTTCTCTGGATTAGCAGTGTTACTGAGCACTTCTCTACAGTGAATGCTTGCCTGCTTCCTGGTAAACATCAAGCTGAACAAAGCAAAAAAAAAAATCAGACATCTCTTGATAATGTAGAACATTTATAAGACTGAAAATCTGCAATTACACTTGAAAAATTAAAATGGTCTTTCAGTTACATGTCAGTCTTTCTGAGTCTCATTTTGTTCCCTGATACTGAGAGTGTTGCAGTGGGGTTATTTCTATGGTGAACTACTACTGAGCATGAATAAGGATGAAATAAATTAATCCTACATTAACGTAACATGAAGAAAATCCGAGAGGTAAGGATGCTTCCAAAATACAAGACTTAATTTTTCCTAAGCATTGGTGTAGTATGTTCAGAGGATGTGTTTATAGATTTGCTGTAGAATCCATAATCACAATATTCAATTTTGATTTAAATTTGTCTGGAGATAAACAGGGATAGAAGACTCTGTTATGTCAGAAATTACACAAGTTGCTTTAGTGGGTTTAACTCCATGCTAAGACCAGGCAACCCCTTCATATATGCTTTATGCAGCAAAAATATATTGCTTCAGTTGGGTGAAACACTTTTGGGCTGCATAGGTAAGTAATCACTCTTTGACAGATGAAGATTAACACAGAGTATATTTCATTTTAGTCTGTTCAGGTTCTTTTATCACACTAATCACTGAGCATTTTGCAAAGAAATAGCAAAACACATTATTTTCAGAAAGAATGTGAAGAGTAAGAACTAGCTGAGGATATATTATGTTATATGCCAACAAAATATAGATTTGCCTGAGCACCCAGCAGAGCTGAAAATCAAGCCTTTTCATTGTGTTTGGCTAAAGAGAAAAACATAGGAGAAAAGAGATGAAATTATTAAAGAAAATAATATATTTTTGGAGAATAGATATATATATATATATATATATAAGGATTTAAAAAGCATAACCCAATAATGTGGAATTTAAAATAAAATGTGTATTTTGGAAAGGGCAGAAAATAAGGCATGTTGCTTAGTGGAATTCTGGAATATGTTAGAAACAAATGTGTCAGAATGTGAAGAAAGTGATTAGAGAAATTCAGTTCATTTAGGCTTTTAGATGGAATAGCACAGGCATCAGAAGGTGCACATAAGGGAGATATATCTTCATGAAGCATAATTTTTTGAGAGACTGTAGAAATAAATAAATAAATAAATTAATTAATCGATAGCTCCAAGCTGGTCATAAGCTGACACAATAATTGAGATGCTGGGAAGAAATTCTGATGGGATTAAAAGCCTATAGAAAAGCTGTCTGATTCTAAGGACTCAGAAGTAAAATGGAAAGGTTTGGCATTCTCACACACCAAGTCTTGATTTTTCTCCTCAGTCCTCTAACCACAGCTGATAAACGTGGGGCATGTCTAGGTGACAGATTCAAATAGTTTTACTAGTTTGAAAGGAGATGGTAAATGTCAGCTCTTGAAATGCAAATCATTTTATTTCATCCTCACACAGATGACAAGGCACTTGAAAGTTGGTAATGCCTTAAGCTTGTATCACTAAACCTGCTGCAATATACCTGTCAGGTCCCTATGAGGGTATGATAAAGCCTCATAAGCAAATTACCCTAATTTTTCAAATCATAGAATCATTTAAGTTGGAAAAGACCCTTAAGATCACCAAGTCCAACCATCAACTTAGCACTACCTCTTCCACCAATAAATTATGTCTCTACATGCCATATCCACGTCTCTTAAGTACCTCCAGGGATGGTGACTCCATCACTTCTTTGGGAAGCCTGTTCTAATGCCTTATCATCTTTTCCAAGAGAATTATTTCTGATATCTAATGTGGACCTCCCCTGGCACAACCTGAGACCATTTTTTCACCTATCACTTATCACCTGAGAAAAGAGACCCACACCCGTCTAGCTACAACTTACTTTCAGATAGTTACAGAGAGCAATAAGATCTAACCTGAGCCTCCTATTCTCCAGACTAAACACATTCCCTCAGCTGCTACTTATATTTCTTGTTTTCTAATCCCTTTTCCAGCCTTTTTGTTCTTTGAATGTGTTCCAGCACCTCTGTTTCTTTCTTGTAGTGAGAGTCCCTAAACTGAACACGGTATTTGAGGTGCGGCCTCACCAGTGCCAAGTGCAGAGGGACAATCACTTACCTAGTCCTGTTGGACTGTTAGTGATACAAACCAGGATGTCCATGGCCTTCTTGGTAACCTGGACACATTTCTGGCTCATGTTCAGCCAGCTGTTGACCAGCAACTCTGGTTCCTTTTCTGCCAGGCAACTTTCTAGTCATGGTTCATGAAGTATAAATATATATATTTAAGTTTGCTACATACATATATTTTTTGACTGGGATGGATGGAAATTAATGTTAAGTACTTAAGAAATTTCTGGAGCCATATATTGTAGTTTCTGAGAACTCACAGAGAGTGAATGATGCCCAGAAACTGAGAGAAGAGAAAACACATAATGTATGCTTAAAAGAGAGAAATGTGTGTAAAAATAAACAATTGAGCCTAATGTCACTTCCAGAAAGATACTTTCTGGCTATTAAACTGTATGCATGTAAATTCATGGAGAATGAGAAGATGTGAAGTGTACACTGGTTCTTTTAATCCGTAGGTTGAAGTCAGGTTCTGCTTTGACAGGTTGTGGGAACTCATGAACAAGGAGAAACAATCATAACTTTCAGTAAGCTTTATCTGCTCTTCCACATTCTACCTTGCAAGCTGAAAAACAAAGGGTCCAAATTACAGCTGAGCTCACAGCTAGTTCAAAGACTGTACATGGAGTTCAATCACTGTTGGTTTCCTGTCTAGCTAGGTACTTGTCATGGATATGTGGAAGGAAATGCCTTTTGCCTTCTGCAAAAGCAGTTTCAGTGTGCTGTGCCATACTAATATATTCATTAATGATTTGATTGACTAGATAGGGAGTACACTTGTAATTTCTTGGTGGGTAACAGCAAGATAGCAACATTTGCAAGTGGTTAGAGAAATAGTATTAGAATTCAAACTGCTTCTGATGCACTGTAGAACATTCTAAAATCAGTGTAAAGAAATTCAATAATGATAAATACAAGTTATGTGACTCTAAAGGGAAAAAATGAATTATGTGGTATAGATCTATTTTCTTTAAATCAAAACAAATTTATTGGAGGTTAATTTTGAACTAATTAATCTGTACTGTGTGATTAGTGCTAGATTCATACAGCAATATTGAATTTAAACACAAATTTGAACACAGTTCTGGGCTCCCCAGTACAAAAAAGACAGGGATCTCTTGGAAAGAGTCCAGCAGAGGGCCACAAAAATGATACAGGGCCTGGAGCATATTTCCTATGAAAAAAGGCTGAGAGACACATTCTGAACAATTATTTATATTCACAAGAAATCTTATTTTCTCTTTTACTCTTCCAGAAGAGACTAAATGAACTGTTTTGATCTTAAATTCCAAATGAAAATTATTGCGAAAAATTCTATAATAAGAAATTGTATGACTCCAGTAGTTGTTATTTTAAGACATGCTTTACATTTCTGAAAAACTGCTATTTTTCCATCTGCTTTTATTACCATTCTTTTTTTTCAGTGATTTTTATTTATATTTCACTGATTTTTTTCTTGTTTATGACAGAGAAACATTTTAAAGTTATTATGAAAAAGTGGATGAATACACACAAAATTATGTATAAAGACAAGATTAGCTTAGACTAATAGTCCAATTAATTTGTTTATAGATTTATTTTATTTTATTTTATTTTATTTTTTAGTATGCTATGTTGGTGTATTGACGCTTACTAGCAGAAATTCAACATGTTCATCTGTCTCATCTGGGACAATCTCTATCAGATGTGAGGGATCCAACCTCTCACTTGTCTTTTCTGTTATGATAAAAAAAAAAAAAAAAAAAAAAAAAAGACAACACTTTGAAACACTAGGCCCAAACAATTGCTCTCTCTCAATATTTCTGAAGAACATTTTCTCTTTTACAGATTACCTACTAGTATGAAAACGTATATCAGTTTCCCTAGCACTGTTATTTCTTCTGGTAGGTAATAAAGCCAAAGATGTTTGCAACTATAGTTGCTTGGGAAAAGCCCTATTAGTTTCTTTCTTTGAGTATTTCTTTTATGAAATTTCCAGAAAACCTGTTCCTGGGACATTCAGCAAGTAAGTTATTGCATCCAGATACTAAGGTTTCTTAAAGATTTTAAAACTATTTTGATTAACCAAGATTGTTCCATTTCTCTATAAAGATGGAGAGAAACTTAAATCAGCAATTAAAGCATAAGGTACATAAAACTGCAGTCTTGGAAGGCTAATTACCTAGATGGAATTGGATTACAACTTTTAGTGTGACATGTGAATCCATGGATTTCCCATTCTTACACTGGTTTTACAGAACTGATCTTTTCCATTCTGAAGTGGCACTGGGAAAAGTGGCATATGGCAAAAAATAGTGAAAACACTGACTTCACATTCAAAATGCCATGATTTACTATAAAATGTAACAGGCTTTCTTCAGTAGAAAATAAAACTGGTGATTAATTTGAGTATAGGAAAAAAAAATAAAAATAAAAATAAAAATCACAACATACAGCATTATTTCTGCTCAGTAGGTTCTGAGGAACATCTTTGGTGCAGGAGATTCTTCACATGAAGATGAATTCAAATCCCTGGAAAGCCGTGGGAAGGCTATCACTTTCTCAGAGCTGACAGGCATGGTTAACATGAATATTAGGAGGTGCTGCACGAAATTGGAAACTTCTGGATATCCATAGATGCTCCTGCTTTATTATTGCTGTCCTAATGCTGATAAAACATGTTAGGAGGTACTGTTGACTTCTTTGCCTCAGTCTTTAGTGGCAAAACCAGTTGTTCTCTGGATACCCTGAACTGGTGGAAGGGGGTGGGGAACAGGATGTGGCCCTCACAATCCATGAGGAAATGGTTGGCGACCTGCTACAGCACTTGGATGTATGCAAGTCTATGGGGCCAGATGGGATCCACCTGAGGATACTGAGAGAACTGACGGAAGAGCTAGCCAAGCCGCTTTCCATCATTTATCAGCAGTCCTGGCTATCAGGGGAGGCTACTAGCGGCTACCAAACGTGATGCCCATCTATGAAAAGGACCGGATGATAGACCCAGGAAACTATACTCCTGTTAGTTTGACCTCAGTGCCAGGGAAGCTCATGGAGCAGATTATCTTGAGTGCCATCAAGCGGCACTTACAGAGTGACCAGGTGATCAGGCCCAGTCAGCATGGGTTTATGAAAGGCAGGTCCTGCTTGACAAACCTGATCTCCTTCTATGACAAAGTGACACACTTTGTGGATGAGGGAAAGGCTGTGGATGTGGTCTACCTTGATGTCAGTTAGTCTTTTGACACCATTTCCTGCAACATTTTCCTCAAGAAACTGGCTGCTCATGGCTTGGACTAGCGTACGTTTTGTTGGGTTAAAAACTGGCTGAGCCCAAAAAGTAGTGGTGAATGGAGTCAAATCCAGTTGGAAGCTGGTCACTAGTGGCGTCCCCCAGAGCTCAGTACTGGGGCCAGTCCTCTTTAACATCTTCATCGATTATCTGGATGAGTGCACCCTCAGTAAGTTTGCAGACAACACCAAGTTAGGTGCATGTGTCGAACTGCTCGAGGGTAAGAAGGCTCTGCAGGAGGATCTGGATAGGCTGCACCGATGGGCTGAGGCCAACTGTTTGAGGTTCAACAAGGCCAAGTGCCAGGTCCTGCACCTGGGGCACAACAACCCCAAGCAGAGCTACAGGCTGGGAGATGGGTGGTTAGAAATCTGTCTGGCAGAGAAGGACCTGGGAGTATAGGCTGATAGTCAGCTGAATATGAGCCAGCAGTGTGCTCAGGTGGCCAAGAAGGCCAACAGCATCCTGGCTTGTAAAAGAAGCAGTATGGCCAGCAGGACTAGGGAAGTGATTGTCCCCCTGTACTTGGCTCTGGTGAGGCTGCACCTCGAGTACTGTGTTCAGTTTTGGGCCCCTCACTTTAAGAAGGACATGGAGGTGCTTGAGGAAGTCCAGAGAAGGGCAATGAAGCTGGTGAGGGGCCTGGAGAACAAGTCCTATGAGGAGCGGCTGAGGGAGCTGGGATTGTTCAGCCTGGAGAAAAGGAGGCTCAGGGGTGACCTTATTGCTCTCTGCAGGTACATTAAAAGAGGCTGTAGCAAGGTGGGGATTGGTCTATTCTCCCACATGTCTGGTGACAGGATGGGGGGGAATGGGCTTAAGTTGCACCAGGGGAGGTTTAGGTTGGATCTTAGGAAGAACTTCTTTACTGAAAGGGCTGTTAAGCATTGGAATGGGTTGCCCTGGGAAGTGGTTGAGTCACCATCCCTGGAGGTCTTTAAAAGACATTTAGATATACAGCTTAGTGATATGGTTTAGTGGAGGACTTGTTAGCATTAGGTCAGAGGTTGGATTAGGTGATCTTGGAGGTCTCTTCCAACCTAGACTATTCTGTGATTTTTTGATTCTGTATAGATTTATTTTGCTACTTAGCTTCATAAATTTTTAGAAACAAACATACAAAACTAAACAAAAACAATTAAAAGAGAGATTCACTTTTGCTGGAGAACTTCAAAACAAAATCCCAGTGCCTGTACTGACAACATTAATAGTCGTTTATATTTACCTTTCCTTCAGTGTCTGCTGTCCAACCTGTTACTTAAAGAATGTGCATCACGGTAGAACAGGCAGCTGTATGTATGTCAAAGCCTATTGGCTGTGTACAAACTCTCCAGAAATGACAAGATATGTTTTTGGGCAATCTGATGAATTCTTATTTCAGATGAGAAATTTTCTGTCTGCAGAGAGTGTACAAAAAGGATTTCTTGAGGTCTCTGCACCAAGAAGAGTAGCCATCACAATCTTTGAAAGTAATTAAGTGAAATGCTCCTGATGAAATCAGATCTAGATTCTGTACCATTTGTTTCTGTGTATTCTATCCATGTTAATCACATGGTCAGAAGGACTATTGACAGCTGGCTTTTACTGGAGATTAACCTTTCATACTTTGCAGTGTCCTTCAGTCCTGAAGAACAATTTTCTTCTCTGTAATCATTCTCCATTTACAGACATTTTTTTGTTTGAAATTATTTTAAAAAAAATCCATATCCATCTTGTAAGAATGGGATAGGAATTACCACAATAACATATGTGAAAAATATTGTATTTTCTTGCTCTCCATTCTGACTGAAAGTTCTCTCAAAATATTTTTAAAAGTGGAATTTTGTCAACTTTTATTATTATTTTTTTTTTTTTCAGATTGCAAAAACAGTTTGTGGCACAGCAGGTAGTAATTTGTGGTACTGATGTGATTTAAACTAACTTGGCAGTTAACTAGACTATCCCTTTGCTTTGTTAATTACATATGATTAAGAGGAAAGAAAAAATGGCTGTGAACAGTACAGCATCTTTTCTTTCTAGCTGCTTGGCCATCCGGTGAATTGGTGGGCAGTAAGGCACACAGACATCCTGCAAGTTATGCATGGGAGCATCAAGCCACACAAAGAAGCATGTTAATTTTGACCTTTTTGATCTTCAGCTTTGCGTTGTTTCCTTCAGACGGCTTTTAGCCATGAGAAATAGAGTAGTACAATGCATTTTAATTCAATCTTACCATTCCTTTCTGGTCACTGGCAGTATTGTGAGGGAGAGTTTTTGCTGGACATCAGCTTTTTTGGAGGTTTTTTTTTTTCTCTCGGGAGTCTTATTGAGTATTCAGACTTCCAATAGCTTGGATTTCACTCACTCTCTACAACATACTGTTGTGGTTTAATCCAGCAAGCAGCTAAACACTACACAGCCATTTGCTCATCTCTCCCATCCCCCCAGCCCCAGTGGGATGCAGAACAGAATTGGAGAAAAAAGAAAAAAAAAGAAAAAAGTAAAAGCTTGTTTGTTGAGGTGAAGACAGTTTAGTAGCACAGAAAAGAAAGATAAATTATTATTATTAATAATAATTATTATTATAGTAATTATAATTATTATTATAATACAGCAAAGAGACTGTACCCCCAGCCTCCTCGCTGGCAGGGCAGCACCAGAAGCTGAAAAGTCCTGGTCTCTGGGCAAGCACTGCTCTACAACAACTAAACATTGGTGTGTTATCAGCATTATTCTCATCAGAAAGCCAAAACACAGTAGCAAATACCAGCTGCTAGGAGGAAAACTAGCTGTATTCTAGCTGAAACCAAGACACATGTTCCAGGCTTTCTAATTCTTTCTTAGGCCAGAACAAGAACTGCTTTACAGCAGAGACAACTATTTCTTGATGCAATAATTATCTTCAGAAAATCCTTTACAATAAAGGTCATTATTGATGTAGTATTGGGTCAGACCCATTTGTTGTCTTACTCTGCCACATCTTTTATTAGAACCAGTTGCAGAGAAAATAAAACAGGTGAACAACTTGCTTTTCATTTGTACTACTTTTACTAAGGCATTACACTGAAGTGTGTTACTTTCTAAACCACAAGCCAAACAGTCCCAGTGTTTTTGGCACTTCAATCTAGATGCTATAGTTCAGGAATAATGGGAAGGTACCTGACACTAATGACTTACGTATAAAACATAAATATTCATGTTATCATTGGTTCTTGGTAAAAAATTGCCAGTGAACTGGAATGTGAAAATCTGAAGTCATGCATTTTACATTATGCACAAAAGCATGGAATTATATTAAGAAGTGACTGCCATAACAACAAAGGTAAATAAGAGGACTTTAGGGAAAAAACAGCTTCACAGCAAAAGTCATCGCACCAAGAATCTGTGTGCTACCATCTTAATTTTGTTTGTTTGTTTGTTTATAACTCAAAGAGACAATAGTTGTTTTCAGAGTTCTGAATAAGTACGTAAGATTTGGCCCATGATACTCAGATATCAGATTACTTTAGCCGGCAAGAGACACAAAACCCTAAAATATGTTCAATATCTGTCTAGCTGATGTAGTGTCGATTGCTTTTGGTTTCTCTTGACAGACTTGCAATACTTGTTCTTCTCAGGCTTTTTACCATTATTGCTGTGTTAGAGAAGGTACAGTTAATCTGCAGAGCTTGTGCAAAGACATCTGAAGTGGCTGCATGAAAACCCCTCTTGGAAGGGTGTGTATTTGAGGAGTGGAGCACAGAAACACACAGTCTGGCTTTGGAATAATATGTATCCAAGGTCAAATAGATTACATCCACCTGTTATGTCCAACCTAACAAGTTACACCTCTGAAAAAGCCACCTATTAGTCCAAGAAGAAATATTTCTACAGGCCTGGGCCCTGTCAATAATGTGTTGGGCTAGCATGATGGATCTCTGTACCATGCTCTTGTAATGTTCCGGGGGCAAGAGTTTGTTATTATCATAGTAAGAAAAGTACCCAGACCATAAGACATTGTTTAAAGTACCACATAATGATACTAACCATAGAAAGGAGAAAGAGAATAGCTAATCTCATGTTCTTTCAGATGCTGTAAACACTGAGGTTTGCAGCACTGGACAGTCTTCCAGTTATGGCATGGTACACTGTACAGGCCCCATCTGTAGCAGCATGGTCTTAACAGATTTTCTTAGAAGAAAAAAAAATAAATTCACTTTTCCTAATACTGGGGGGGGGGAAAGAGAAAAAAATAATAATAATAATAAAAAAATATGTTTACCTGAGCACCTGAGCGTACTACTTCACTCTAAAACAGAGATAAGGACTTGCAAGTGGAGTAATCACAGGAGTCAAGTCCCTACAAGCTCCTCCATTATGATCAGCTAGTTATCTTTATCTTACAGACAAGGCATGTCCGCAGCACAATGAGCCTGAAGGACAAACTATACGTGCAACACAGCACAGCAAAAAGTAATATGGTGCTGGCCTTCAGGTTGACTGCAATGTGGTCACTAACTGTGGTCACATAACTTTGTGTATGATAAGTTTCCCAGTTAGGATCACTGTGGCACTGTTGCTCAATGTAAACATGCCTTTCTAAAGTCTTGGTAATGTCAGTCTGATTCCCAAGACTTCAGTATTGAATTGGTGGGGAGGAAAAGCTGTGCTTCCAAAGTATGAGAGATGATTGTGAACCTTAGTTATGTTCTTTCCTACAGGTATTAAGCAGTAAAGCAGTTGGAGTGTTAGCATTTACCTTTGTTTCACAGGATTTCTGAGATTCATTTTTGTAGATCTTGAAGTTCAGACATTTCAGTGCTTCAGCTACTGCTTGTTTATACTTTCAAAACCTCATTCAGCAGCTAGTGTTTGGATTTGAATAAAGATATATTTCAGTCCCTCAGAGGACAGAGGCCGCGCTGAAGGCACAATTTTAAGATGATCTATCTTAATAGTAAAGCAACTAAAGTACCACCACATCTAAACTTTCATGGGATGCAATGACTATATACAATGTAAATATGCCATGTATTTGCATATGTTTGCACATTTTAATCACTCAGTATATCTATTCAGGCATAACAAGCAGTGAATCTAGTTGTGATAGTATTTATCAAGCTTGGAACTGCAGAAAAGGGGTAGGAATCACTATATACAAACTTTTTGTTTGTTTTAATGTGAATATATACTTAAAAATATCAAAAAAATACTTTTGCTTCTATGTGTATTTTGCATCTAAAATATGTTCAATAAATATTACTCTCAATAACCTTACTGTAATATCATAGAGGTTTATGGCATGTGGATGTCATGGAGGTTGATGATGTGTGGAAAAGAGTAGGTGAAAATGTACATTCACAGACTCAAGGACTGTTACTGTAGCATCTGAAAGTCATGATTTATGTAATTCAGAACAGACCAGTTTTTCTTCTTAGTCTGTACTAGGATGGGACCTAAAAAGTTACTCTTCTGCACTTCCATGCAGAAGATTTCAAGTTTTTTGAAGACTTTTATTCTTTTCTAAAGATGTATGTTACAGCTGTGTATCCACTGACTCTTTTGCAAGAGGCAGAAGCTAGTTCTCTGATTATTAACAAAAAGTTAATATCATGATTGTGACATATAGGAACAAATTCTGAGCCCATAACAGTTCAGATTCTTTGTTTGTTCTGAGTATGCTGTAGTGCAATTGACATCAAACTTGTGTTGGAACTGTTGACTGGTGATTTTCACAGAAACTCTCAGGGCAATGAGAGCATCCCCTCTCCTGCAGGTTGTCAGTGAGGCTACTGCTCTTCTGCCTCTGTTGTTACTAAGGCTGGCTCCTGGCTCACCATCCTCAGCCTCACTCCTCTACTACATCAGAGCCCAACACACTGCAATTTAGCATTAATTTTCCTCAAAAGCATAGAAGAATTTAATTTTCCATTAATTTCCCTAGTGGCTAGCCATGTGTAATTTGCTAACTACTATCTTTTCTCTGCTCCTTGTAAGATTGCTCCTCCAATAAATGATGTCCCTCATTGCCGCTGTTTGACCTATTACATTTGGTAACTAATCATCTGCAACAGTGTACTGGGTCTGGCTGGGATGTTAACTTTCCCTGCAGCAGCCCATACAGTGCCACGCTCTGCACTTGTAGCTAGAACAGCAGTGGTATGACACTAGTGTTGTGTCTGCTGCTGAGAAGTGCTGGCACAGTATCAGGACTTTCTCTAACCCTCCTGGGGGGTGGGCAAAAAAGGGAGAAAGAAACATCATGAGGGCAGCTGACCTAAACCAACCAAAGGGATATCCCATACCATATGATGTCACACTCAGCAATAAAAGGTGGAAAAAAGAGGAAGAAGGGAGGGGTGGGCTTTCGTTGCGAAAACGTCTGTCCACCTCGCAAACACCAGCTAGATGCGTTGAGGCCCTGCTTCAAGGACATGGTCAGGCATCGCTCATTTGCAGGAAGTAGAGAATAATTTCTTTCCTCTGCACTTCCACATAGCCTTTACTTGTTTTGTTTTGCTGTTCCCTTTTCCCTTTCCCTTTCCCCTTTCCCTTTTTTCCTTTAGTTGAATTGTTAATTAATAATATTTCCTTAATATATATATATATATTTCCCTTTACTTAAATTATCCTTATCTCAACCCGTGAGTTGTTCTTTCCTTTACTTCTTCCCCTCCTCATCTGAGGAGGGGGAGTGAGAGAGCGGTTGTGGTGTTCAGCTGCCCAGTACGGTAAAACCACCACAAACAGATATACAATCACACAGGTTTTGGTCTTTTTCAATTGGTGTGTAGTTTGGCTATGTACTTGCAGTTCTTGGCACAGAAACCTGTACTCTAATGAACACTCTGATTCTTTTGGGACCTAAGACAATTCCTCATGAATATCTGTTTGAAGGTACAGACTATGAACATATTTGGTTAAATCTGGTGAAGATTAGATTAGTTCAATGGACCCTGCTACAAATTCCTCTTCATTCTCAAGTCACAAGAAGTGAGAAACTGGAAAATGGGTACTGTTAGGGGCAGGTTACAATGTGATTTGAACTATACTTTTGGCATTCCTCAGAAAGGATTTCTGTAGTTCTGTTCTGGGAGATGCCTGCTTTCTTTAATAAGGTATGTGGCCATGAATGAGTGTGTGTTGGACATACATGTGTTTTGGTGTGTTTGTACAAGACTGTTTGCTTTGAAGACACATAATCTGATTTTCTTCATCCTAGCATTTATTGCCAAAAAGTATGCTGGAATACTTATACCAATTCCTCTTGATTAAACTAAATATGGAGAATACGAAAGGTGTGGAAAATGAGAAAAGCACCTAGCTCATCCTAGGAGCACCATGTAGCACTGTCTCAGCATGATTCATTTTACTGCAGGAATCATCTGTTGACAAAAGGAATGGTTGAATTAATGACTGGTTTCTGAAAATATTAATAAAGGATGTGTGTATTTATTAATAATTTACCACGCTTGAATATAGCAGGCAAATTGTATCCTGGTAGGGTTGTATTAATGACAATGTTATGTTCTTTTTCCTGAAAAATCGTTCAGAATTTCTGTAACTAAATCAGTGAAAAATAAGTTGCATTAAATGTAAGGCAATGACTTTGTTCCAATGCGATACTGTATCTCTGATTAATGAAATTAATTAAGAAAATCTTGAGCCAGGCTACTAATATGATATTCTTCTTAGATAACAAATGCTAATTTCACCTCAAAAGCCTTTTCATAATAGTGTAGATTATTATTACTGTATGAGATCTGAAAGTAATAAGTAATAACAGGGATATGTATCTGACCTATTTTTAGGCTTTTTTTTTTTTTTTTTTTTTTTTTTTTTTTTTTTTTCCTTACTGGTGCAAAGTTGAAAGAACAGTTCAGCCACCCAAGAAGATTTTTACAAATGATACTCATCCCCCTGAGTCAGAATCCATATGGTTTTCATGAACTCTGAGAGAAGCTGTCACTTGAACTGAATGCCAGGATATTGTCTGTCTTTTATAGAAGATAACATGCAAATTACTGTGCTACATGGCATCAACAGAGCAATTAATAATCGCAGTCTAATTGACTGTCTGTCTATAGTGAAATGAAAAAGGCAATAATGTTTATATGCAACTGTAGACTGAAAGTGATGTGGTTTTATAATTATAACAAGAAAAGAAGGGAAACACTACAGTAAGTTTTTTCAATTATACAAATACATGTAGTTAAAGAATCATAATACTCATACAGATTTCTAAAAGTTAATTGTTTAAGAAAAAAATGTGACCTAAGAATTATTTTTAAATTGCACGTATAAATCTGGTGTAACTCCCTTTAATTCGATGTGTGACTTCAGATTCACCAAATTGTGATTGGAAGCAGTTTGTCCTATTGAACATAATGAAAAATTTTCTGTTGACAGTAACAGTTATTTCTTTTATTGAAATTCAGAACAGTTTGCAGTCATCAAAAGCATCTGCAGCTAGTGATTAGAACCACTCTGTGTCAAGGCTAAATAGGGGAATGGATTTTAAGAAAGAAATCCTTAATAATTCTGTAAAATAAAATTTATGTCCAAATTTTAATTAGTTTTAACTAGCTTAGGGACAGGATTAAAGGTTTTAAGTAAATGTGTTTACTTTATCCCATTAAAGAATAAATGAAACAGCTTAAATATAGGAAACTTGAGTGACCAAATCTAATTGTTTAGTTTAATGCCATGTATAGTACATGTGGTGCCTAGCAGATAAGATTTTCTCCTTACAGTCCACAGCACTTTGAATAAGTGTAGTGAAGTTCTAGGGAAAGTTGCAATGCTTTTATTTCTTTGATCTGTTTGGACAAATATATGTGTCACATATATATTTAAAAAAAAAAAAAAAATAAAAAAAAAAAAAAGCTAGGTTGTTAAGTAGCGGTTGCTGTGATTACATGTGTGTATCTATGTATTAGAAATTTAGAAGCAGCTGTATAAAATGTCAAGCCTTGTATACATACTTATATATATATTAATATATATATATTTTTAACCTGAAGGTGGTCGAAAGCTATAAGTAATATTATGTGGAGTTTGACAGATTCAGAATAGTCTTGCCACAGCTCAGAAGTACCCCATCTAGATTTTTAAAATGACTATGCATAAAAATGTGTTTGAGTGCATTTTACATATATTCTGGAAGTTCAGCAGTCCACTGTACATAAGCAGGTACTTTTTTTTTTTTTTTTTTAATAAAAAGGCAGAACATGTAGTTGCACTTTGGGAGCTTTGCTAACAATGAAGCACATTTAATATCTGGTATATGAAAGAAAACAGATTTACTTTTTACTTTTCTCCTAAATTTAGCAATTAAGGTTCTCTCTCAGTGTTCACGACATGAAGTAAAGGAATTACAATACTTAGTATTCCTAAAGCTTACATTCTTTCTCACTTTTATATGATATTTTTTATGTTTCTAAATATCTTGCTGGAGCAAAATGTCATGTGATTTGAAAACAACAACAACAACAAAAATATAATGTCAAAGTACGCTTAACACATAACCCTGGAAAATCTAAGATTTGTTGTTGTTTTTGTTGTTGTTGCTTACTTATCTCCACAGTATCTTAGTGCAAATACACATATATGCTCATAGCATTGTCGAGAAATTTTAGAAACAGTATTCTCATTTTTTTTATTTTTATTTTTTTTCAGAGAAGAAATGAAGTCACAGACAAGCAAAAAGCTTCTCAAGGTTTCATAGGAAGTATGTAATTGAACAAAGCCCAAATGCATGTTCTATATGTCTTCTTGGGTAAGTCCAGGCTACGAGTGGTACTGTTGGTGTTGCCAGCTGTAAGGATATACAGCTCACGTTATGGATGGGGAAGTATTTGGATTGCATTTGTCTCTTTGCTAATGCCATGAATGCTCAGTCTCATGTATCTCATTCCATCTAGCTGATTTTCTGTGAGACTGTTGTACATGCCAAAGGAAGTCACATTTGAGATTTAAGTGGTAACAATGACACTAGGCTTAACATACATTTATTCATCTACTGGTCTGTTATCTTACTTGTGAAACTCATTGAGTTTCTTAGGCCTAGCTACCTGTTCCTCACAGAGTTTTTATATTATTATTATTATTATTATTATTATATTTATGTATGTTTTTAATGTAATTTTCCACTCACCTTGTATTCTCATCCACTACGTGGACAGAAAACAGAAAGAGATGGTTGCTCCTTTAAGTCCTCTGTTTTAACCCAAGTACAGTTTTGTTATGTGTGTATGTAGTGTGTTTACGTGGCAAGGTTTTGGTACCACAGGGCCATAGGGGTGGCTTCTGTGAGAAGAATGCTGAAGCTGCCCCATGTTAGATAAGGGCTCCACTGCTGGCCACATCCAAGCCAATAAGTGATGTTTGAGCCTCTGTGAGAGCATATTTAAGAAAGGGAATCAAACAAACAAACAAACCACCACCAACAACAAAACACCTGCAGTGGAACAACAGCTGGGAGAGAAAAGAGAATCAGCCCTGCAGCCCCCAAGCTCAGTGCAGCAGGAGGGCAGGAGGTGCTCCAGGCAGGCAGCAGCAGCTCCCCTGTGGCCTGTGGAGAGGCCCCTGGTGGAGCAGGCTGTCCCCCTGCAGCCCATGGGTGGAGGAGCCCCCGGTGGAGCAGGTGGATGTGGCCTGGAGGAGGCTGCGGCCCGTGGAGAGCCCCTGATCTCCCTGTCCTTATCTCAGACCTTGAGCCCTTTGCATCATATTTTCTTCCCTTTTCCCTTTGAGGAAGGGAAGTGAGGAGACACTGTGGTTGAGCTCTGCTGCCCACCCAAGTAAAATCATCCAATCTTATCTTGTAGATCTCTCTTCACTGCAGTTTGTAGATCTCCCTTCACTGAGCCTTGTGGGAAAAGGGTCTATTGCAGGAGCATTTAAGAAGTTCAGTATGTGACTGCTCGTGTCTCCATTTTCTGAAATTCTGAATCTTGCACAAATGGTTCATCATGCTCTCAGTGGCAGCACTTGTCAGAGAGGTGAGCACTCTTATAGTTAAACTTATTGTTAAACCTCAAATACCTAATTTGTTTTCAGAGAGCTGGGGGAGTCATTTTAGTTCTGCTGTGTAATAATGCATAAGAGCATATGTTTTTGTTTCTGAGGATCAGTTTCTCTATTGGGACCAGGTCTGCAGTTTCTCTAGTGTTCCTCCATTGAAGAATCCTAACACTGAAAAATAAGTTCTCTTTATTTGCACCCTGAAGTATTGCTGTGCTTCAGTGAATAACAAAGACCTCTTCATAAGTGCTGAATTGGCATTCTATTATAATTCTTCTCCCTGAACAGGGCCATCTGTTTCTTCTGTTGGTAAATCTTCTGGAAATCTTTGGCTTTCTGTGAAATAAAGTCTGATTATAAAAGCTAGTTGTTTTGGGGAATAATAAAATACTGGGAGTGTAAGCCTACCTCCATGAAAATCAGTGGAACTTTTATTAAGAACCTCGGTGGAGCCAGGATATTTTATTCCAAAAGAACCATTAAAATGTTTTCAGACAGACATTTAATAGAGAGTAATCAAATGCAAAATGCACATAGTTTGATATTGAAATGCCTTTTATCGTTGCTGCTCCCTATCAAAATCTTGCAGTGGAAACACAACTAACAATGTGATAATTCTAATAATATACTTGGATGCTATAGAGTTGGAGAGTTCATATAAAATAGAGGTGTTTAACATTATTGTATCATTTTACCTGGTGCATATGCAGGCAGGTGTTTTAACTCTTTCTTATATAACCCATTGGGTTTAAGGATAAGTAACAGCATGGCACAAATGGGGGGCTAAACCCTTTATGAAATATTACACTCAGGTGCCTTATTTATTCTTCCTTGCCTTCCTCTCCCTTTTTATCACTTTATTGTAACTAACTTGTATATGAAAATAGCAATGACCACTCTTTCCTCTCGCTAGTTGTTTCTGTACTTTTACTGTACATTACTGTTTTACTATTTATGGGTCAGACCCTGCTTTCTTGTACAGACTCCAAGATAGAATTCAGCACTGTGTTAAGTGCTGCTGTTTCATTGGGCCTTTGTTGGGCCCACTTTTTTTTTTTTTTTTTTTTTTTTTTTTTTTTTTTTCCAAATGTGATTTTTTTAAAAAAAACTTGAGTTTCACATTCTTCTTTGATAATTGCTAAAAGTATTTATAAGTATTTTTCAAATGAATTTTAAAAAATGGCGTGAGTTTTGTTTAATTAATAAATTACTTAAGTACTTAATTGAATAATGTGGAAACATTTTATCTGGGAAAGCTAAAGAATAGATAGTTTCAGTGGAAAAAGCATTCATTAAAGCGATGGCAGTGCAAATGCATATGTATTATAAGTGTAGCTCTGGAAACAAGGCTACTGCTTTGGTGTAGGAACATTGTAGATAATAGGTGTTTAGCCTGTGGGAGAGGGCCAAAGAAGAAGGGCTAAAAAGGGTAATCTCATAATGGAGATTAGGTGTGGTTAGGTCAATTTTCTTAACTCCACAACAATGATCTAAGATGGACTCAAATGAACAATTTCAAATCATTTAGAGTTATCCTCAGAGGTAGTCTGTTCTTTTTGTTTTATTTACTTTTCTGTACTTCTGAAGGTGTATAAAATATGTGCTTGTGCTTCCTAGGCTGTAAAGGCAACATTTATTTTATGACTATCTGATTATTTGTTTTAACCAAAAATAACCAAACAATCCTCTTCTCAGAGAAGGAAAAGCAGATTTCAGTCCTGTTCTCAGAGGACAGATATCTTCACCATAAAAGCACAGGCACAACTGGCAATGTTGTTAACTGTCATCACAGTTAACTCCCTTTCTGTAAATGTTCTACAACTGAAACATTGTCCTTTTAGAATCTTCCATTATCTCTTGAAGTCTTTGTGGCCATGAGTGTGGTAAATATATTTATTTCTCAATTTTTAAAGGACAGTAATATTCTCATTTGATATAAATACACATTCTATTTAGTCTGTCAGAGAAAGTATCAGAATATTGCCATGTTTCAGGTGTATAGTACTGATGTTAATATCTGAAAAAAATGTTTCAAAGTTTACAGTGCCTTTTTTTTTTTTTTTTTTTTTTTAAAGAGTAAATGGAAATTTCAGTGAGTGACTTGGAAAACACATTGGAAATAGAAGCTTCTTTATATCGTCAGCACTACTGTTGTGGGACAATGAGGAGTTATTAAATGAACCTGCTGACCAGTCCACATGTTATATCACAGTAGTTATCCATTTGTGTAGGTGTTCAAAACCCAGCTGGAAACAGTCCTAGGCTGGCCCTGTTTGAGCAGAAGAATTGGAGTAGATAATCTCCAGAAGTTTCTTCCAACTGAAACTATGCTATGGTTCTGTGATCAGTATTTACAGCTGTTCATTGGTAAGAAAAACCTTGGAATAACGTGCTGTAATGAAACACTACCTGTCAGCTTGTATGTGGTGCGTGACTTTAATTTCCAATTCAAGCACTAGATTAGGCACTGTTGTTATTTCCTTGCTAAAATATGTGATTTGTTTTCCTTACTTAGTCGGATAATTTTGGCTGCTGCTTTTGTCCATTTTTTGTTGTGGTATACTCCTAACTCACTGTGTAGAATGTGATAGAGATGTTAGTCACTTTTAATGCATATACCTGTAGTGCAGTAGATGTTAACAAGAGGTTTCTAGGTTTCCTAAAACTGGCTCAATGAATGTGGAAGGCATATTGTAGGACTACTACATGCCATCACTTAAGGTGATCGTTAAGAGTGAATTTTCTTTCAAACCATGATCTTTCAAACCAAGGTCTTTGTGAAAAGCATTTCTAGCTTAGCAGGAAATAATATTCTTGGTGCCAAAGCAAACTGTGATACTTTAAAGTCTGGGTTGTACTGAGGTTCAGGTTATACCTTCCTGAGTATCCTGTCTTTTTCTTATTTTTTCAAATGTTTACTTTGATTTTTTCTCAAGCTGCAAAATATGGAATTAATATATAGAAAGGCAAAGCATCATAGTATAGAATACATATACAACAAATCCATATTTTTTTACATGAAAATATCCAATACAGATAATTTGCATATTCTGAAACAGTATATAAGGCTAAAATTTTCACAGATCTCTCATACTGAGTTAAAGAACCTTAGTCACAATTATCATAAAGTACAGTATATTGTTGAAATAAGTCTGTATCTTAATCTTCAGTTATGTAAAAGGGAAAATAGCTCTTGAACTGTACCAGAGTTGTTGAGAATCTCAGTGTACTGTATACATGGGATATTTCTTTGGTAAAACTTACCTTGGAAAGAAAACTTTGCCTGTGTTTACAGTGAGAGGAGGTGATGGGATTTACCTATTTGCTATGGAAACAGACAATGGAGATATTTCATGTACAAACATATTTAGAGACATGGGAAAATAAAAGACTATTCAGCTTTAGCCAATGGGTGCAAGGTGTGGGAAGAGGAAAATATTTACAGTCTAGTTAAACTGGAGTTTTGTGTTACCTTTTCCACAGCTGCGAGATTTTCCTGGCTCTGCCAAAACCTCCAGCTGCTTTTTATTACCCCTCAGCTGTCCTGGTGCACTGTTTGCAAATAACAGTGAGTTTAATTATTTAAATGTCAGTGGTTTTAAAGAATGAAAGCAATCCTTCTTTCCCTTCCCTATTCTCTTCGTGAAGTGGTCACTATGCTTCTTTTCATGTTTTTAGAGATTTTAACAGTGTCTTTTGTCTGTTATCTTACTAAAAAAAAAAATAAAAAATAAAAAAGAATTAAAAAAAAGATTTAAAAAATGGAGAGACTAGAGATTCTGACTTGGTTAAAAAAAATAAAAAATAAAATGTAATTCCCACGTGCCTATTTGCTGAATATGAAATTGGACTGAAACAAAGTGAATCCCCGTTGAAAAGAAATTCCATTCCATGCAAGTATAGTAAACAATCTGAATGTCCTGTAGTTAACCTGTCTTATTGGGAAGAAGAATCTGGCCCTTAATATACAGCTTTGATTAGAAGCAGTAATGGCTAGAAATGCACAGTTTTAATCTGGTCATTTATGTATCACTGGAAAAGCTGAAAGCTAAAAGTTTGAGCACTGGATAAGTAATCATGTAAAAGTGAACTTCAAAGGATGCTGTACTCCTGTATTTCAAACACTAGTTGTTTCAGTAAGATACTGTTTGAAAGAAGGTCTAGTCTTGTAATTGCATTAAACAACTCCAGGGAAGTCCTACTGCGCTGCTATCAGCCCACATATGTAATATGTATACCGATGCAAAGTGCCTCACAGTTTTCCTTATATACCATTAATTTTCTGGAGCTTTTTTGAACTACAGCTGTTCTTACATTATAATTTATCATATTTTATTTTTAAACAAAATTTACATTTTAAAGTTTAAAATTTCTTTTATTTACATACACGTAAGCAAGTGGATATTCTTGCTACCAAAAAAAAAAAAAAAAAAAAAAAAGGTTCTTTTAGGTTACTTATTTACTGTGGTAAATGTGGTGACCTAGAAAAAAATTATTCTTTCATTTTCTGATAAAATTATTTAAAAAAAAATAAAATTATCAGAAACAAGGATTTCCAATTAGATTTTATGGATGTCCAGTAGTTCTTCTTATAGACTGCTGACTACATGCTAAATGCAGTTTCATAAAAGACAGTACTGAGAACTGACACTGACCATCCTTTTGGCAACATAATGACCTAATTATTGATGACCTACTGGGGAGGGGAGGATGTTAACCTTTGTTAAGTATGATCTATAAGAATACAATTAGAAACTTTAAAAAATATGTTTAAAAATAAATGTAATTTATTTATAAATATTATCTCCACAGATATTCACATTTTATTCATATTTCATATTTAAAATCAGTTGTTGCTATCATGTGTGCAGGTCAGTGTCTGGTTACCAGTTCTATATACCAATGTAACTGACAAAATATCTGGCAACCCAACTTGCATTTGGATGTTTGATGGAAAAGTAGAGTCTGGGGACAGATTTATAAATAGTCCAGTGAAGTTAATGGGATTTCTCAATTAAATTTTAATTCCTGTGTTGACAGATGATATGTCATTATTCATGTAAATTGAACAATTTGCATTTAAAAATTAGAGGGTCTAAATATACTATTAAATATCTTCAGTGGTGATATTGTTGGGGCAGCCTCCAGTATCAGTGAATATTGGTTAAAGTACTAACTGAGGGCAGCCCAGCAGAGATGGGCTTCAACAAGGAAGAAAGCAGAAAGAAAAATTTGACACCTTGCACTATGTCCTTCTCTTGCTAAAGGGAATTTTGTAGCAGGCCCACAGTCACAGTACACTGGTGCATTTAAGTAGTCCTTTAATGGGGAGTTTCACTGTAGGCAAGGTTCTGCCATGTTCCTGTCCCTTACTCCTGATGCAGAGACAAAGCAGCTCTTGTTGTGTCAGCATGATTTGATATGAGCAAAGGTTTTCTGCATAAATGACAGGAATTTGGAAGTGCAGATTTGAAACAAATTTTTCCCATAGTAAAAGAAGGGAACAAAATTAAATCACTGAAACAAGACTTTGAGCTTATCTTTCTAGCTTTTTGTTCTTCTTTGAAAAGGGGTCTCAGCTCAAGAGTTTTGTCTTGTATTGTAACAGCTATAATGCAATGAAACAATCCATGTTCATATGACAATTTGGCAGAACCATGTTAGAGCCTTTTGGGTGTTGCAGTGATAATCACATTAGAGACATTTAACTCTGCCTGTGTAGTATGGTCCTGTACAGGCAAACTATATCTACAACTTGTAGGATACAACTTGTATCCTACAACTTTATGGAGCAGATTATCTTGAGAGTCATCACGCAGCACTTGCAGGGCAAGCAGGCGATCAGGCCCAGTCAGCATGGGTTTATGAAAGGCAGGTCCTGCTTGACAAACCTGATCTCCTTCTATGACAAAGTGACGCGCTGGGAGGATAAGGGAAAAGCTGTGGATGTGGTCTACCTTGACTTTAGTAAGGCATTTGACACTGTTCCCCACAGCATTCTCCTCAGGAAACTGGCTGCTCTTGGCTTGGACTGGCGCACGCTTCGTTGGGTTAGAAACTGGCTGGATGGCCGGGCCCAAAGAGACGTGGTAAATGGAGTCAAATCCAGTCGGAGGCTGGTCACTAGTGGCGTTCCCCAGGGCTCGGTGCTGGGGCCGGTCCTCTTTAATGTCTTAATCGATGATCTGGACAAGGGCATTGAGTGCACCCTCAGTAAGTTTGCAGATGACACCAAGTTAGGTGCATGTGTCGATCTGCTCGAGGGTAGGAAGGCTCTGCAGGAGGATCTGGATCGGCTGCACCGATGGGCTGAGGTCAACTGTATGAAGTTCAACAAGGCCAAGTGCCGGGTCCTCCACCTGGGGCGCAATAACCCCAAGCAGAGCTACAGGCTGGGAGATGAGTGGTTGGAGAGCTGCCAGGCAGAGAAGGACCTGGGAGTGATGGTTGATAGTCGGCTGAATATGAGCCAGCAGTGTGCTCAGGTGGCCAGGAAGGCCAACGGCATCCTGGCTTGCATAAGAAACAGTGTGACCAGCAGGGCTAGGGACGTGATCGTCCCCCTGTACTCGGCTCTGGTGAGGCTGCACCTCGAGTACTGTGTTCAGTTTTGGGCCCCTCGCTACAAGAAGGACATGGAGGTGCTTGAGGAAGTCCAGAGAAGGGCAATGAAGCTGGTGAGGGGCCTGGAGAACAAGTCCTACGAGGAACGGCTGAGGGAGCTGGGATTGTTCAGCCTGGAGAAAAGGAGGCTCAGGGGTGACCTTATCGCTCTCTACAGGTACCTCAAAGGAGGCTGTAGCAAGGTGGGGGTTGGTCTGTTCTCCCACGTGCCTGGTGACAGGACGAGGGGGAATGGGCTTAAGTTGCGCCAGGGGAGTTTTAGGTTGGATCTTAGGAAGAACTTCTTTACCGAAAGGGTTGTTAGACATTGGAACGGGCTGCCCAGGGAAGTGGTGGAATCACCATCCCTGGAGGTCTTTAAAAGACGATTAGATGTAGAGCTTAGGGATATGGTTTAGTGGGGACTGTTAGTGTTAGGTCAGAGGTTGGACTCGATGATCTTGAGGTCTCTTCCAACCTAGAAATTCTTTGATTCTGTAACTTGTGGTTGCAAAGAAGGTATCTAAATGTGGAACAGCTAACTCCCGTGTGGAACCAAACAGTAAAGGTTTTATAAACATTTTTCTTACAAAAGCAAAATCACTACAAGAATAAAAATAACCCACAGGAGAATTTTCTGACTTCCTGTAAATACAGTGCAACATTTTAAGTCCCTCTGTGTCCACCTTTCTGCTGTAAGCTTGCCATGAGGCTAAAGGAAATTGTTTAAAACAAAGGGGAGACTCCTGTACATGAAGCCAAGCTGATCATTGGCGGCATTTTGTACAGCATCCATGACTTGGAATGAATTAAGTATTCCTTCTACTGCAACCTGCATTCTTCGGTCTAAGATTCATGGCTTTTTCTTTTTATTTATTTTTGTTGTTTGTCATGTAATGGGAAGTGGTTGGCCAACTTCAAAATTTTAATTTTTATTAAGTATTTTATTTTATTTCATTTATTTTATTTTTAACATTACTGCATATAAACTATCAAACAGTAAGCTGTTGAGTCCTGGGGGTCTAGAGATCTGTGAAATTTTACCTCATGACTTAGATTAGGTCTAAACCTAGGATGCAATCCCTGTAAATTTAGATAAACAAAAATCTAATTAATTCTGTGATTTGTCTGTGCTGTGTACAGCACATCTGTCTTAAACATCTCCCATAATATTTCTAAAACTAGGTCAGGAGGATTTAGCCATATTCAACTCATTACAAAGTCAATTACAATATTTCTTAAAATGAAAAAAAAATACAGACATTTCCTTTTGGTAGAAAATAATTGTAACTCTAAAAGGCAGTTACATGCCTGCCTGCCTTGTCTTCCTGGTCTGGTCTTTCTAAGGAACTTGTATCCCTCCATGGCAGTACTCCAGTCATCAATACATCTTACCTTAAAAAAGTCTGGCTAGTCTTTTTACTGTAGGCTGGCTTGAGGGCCAATGGACTTGTATTTCCTCAAGAAGCTCTTAACAGTGGAAAAACACAGTGCCTAGGCTTGGCACTCATGCCAAACAGCACCAGGGTTTAATTATGTATGCAGAAAAGACACTAACTCTGAACAGTATTCTGAGCTTATTCTTAATCATGTAGTCTTAAGTGTTCCCTTCTCATATTCAGTAATTCTCAATTTTGTTCTCCAATCAACATGTTGATTCCCTAATCAACCTCAGAGCATTTGTTATACTAGATAATAAAAGAATGAGACTCTGTTCTCATACATGGTTTTAAAAAAATTTGCTACTTCTACTCAGTAGTTAACATTCATGAGGAAAGAAGATAGAAAAATAATGATGATTCATCTTGAAAACATCAGTATTCACTAAAAAACTTATTTCAAGTTTAAGAAACACATTTTGCTTTTAAATACATCAAGATTTGGGGAATGAGCAGGTAGAGAGAGTTTTTCCTTTAATGATTAGCTGGCCAAGCCGCTTTCCATCATTTATCAGCAGTCCTGGCTATCAGGGGAGGTCCCACTTGACTGGTGGATAGCAAACGTGACGCCCATCTACAAGAAGGGCCGGAGGACTGACCCGGGAAACTACAGGCCTGTCAGTTTGACCTCAGTGCCAGGGAAGCTCATGGAGCAGATTATCTTGGGTGTCATCATGCGGCACTTACAGGGTGACCAGGCGATCAGGCCTAGTCAGCATGGGTTTATGAAGGGCAGGTCCTGCTTGACGAACCTGATCTCCTTCTATGACAAAGTGACGCGCTTTGTGGATGAGGGAAAGGCTGTGGATGTGGTCTACCTTGACTTCAGTAAGGCTTTTGACACCGTTTTCCACAGCATTCTCCTCAGGAAACTGGCTGCTAATGGCTTGGACTGGCATATGCTTCGTTGGGTTAAGAGCTGGCTGGATGGCTGGGCCCAGAGAGTTGTGGTGAATGGAGTCAAATCCAGTTGGAGGCCGGTCACTAGTGGCGTTCCCCAGGGCTTGGTACTGGGACCAGTCCTCTTTAACATCTTCATCGATGATCTGGATGAGGGGATCGAGTGCAACCTCAGTAAGTTTGCAGACAACACGAAGTTAGGTGCGTGTGTCGATCTGCTCGAGGGTAGGAAGGCTCTGCAGGAAGATCTGGATAGGCTGGACTGATGGGCTGAGGTCAACTGTATGAAGTTCAACAAGGCCAAGTGCCGGGTTCTGCACCTGGGGCACAACAACCCCAAGCAGAACTACAGACTGTGAGATGAGTGGTTGGAAAGCTGCCTAGTAGAGAAGGACCTGGGAGTATTGGTTGTTAGTCGGCTGAATAAGAGCCAGCAATGTGCTCAGGTGGCCAGGAAGGCCAACAGCATCCTGTCTTGCATAAGAAACAGCGTGGCCAGCAGGTCCAGGGAAGTGATTGTCCCCCTGTACTCGACTCTGGTGAGGCTGCACCTCGAGTACTGTGTTCAGTTTTGGGCCCCTCGCTACAAGAAGGACATGGAAGTGCTTGAGGAAGTCCAGAGAAGGGCAATGAAGCTGGTGAGGGGCCTGGAGAACAAGTCCTACGAGGAACGGCTGAGGGAGCTGGGATTGTTCAGCCTGGAGAAAAGGAGGCTCAGGGGTGACCTTATCGCTCTCTACAGGTACCTCAAAGGAGGCTGTAGCAAGGTGGGGGTTGGTCTGTTCTCCCACGTGCCTGGTGACAGGACGAGGGGGAATGGGCTTAAGTTGCGCCAGGGGAGTTTTAGGTTGGATCTTAGGAAGAACTTCTTTACCGAAAGGGTTTTTAGACATTGGAACGGGCTGCCCAGGGAAGTGGTGGAATCACCATCCCTGGAGGTCTTTGAAAGATGTTTAGATATACAGCTTAGGGATATGGTTTAGTGGGGACTTGTTAGCATTAGGTCAGAGGTTGGATTAGGTGTTCTTGGAGGTCTCTTCCAACCTAGACTATTCCGTGATTCTATGATTTTGTGGAAATAGCTTTAGTAGTTAATCATATAGTGAGACAACTGCAAGAACTAAAAATTTTTAACTGTGGCCTGTTCCTGATTTCTATGGAATATGTAGTTCAGATCATAAATAATATTCCGTATTTGTGAAATTTTAATTTTGTAAAGAGTGGAATTGACTGGAGGAATCTTTTTCATAATACAAATTATCAAAATCTTTAATTTCAAGGTGCTGAGTTCTGTCAGAATTTTGTGAGGGAGAAGGACTAATGACAGTCCTGAGGAAGTTTCATCTCACTTTTTATTTTTGTACATGTATGTAAAGTGTATGATGGAAAATTTTGAAAATTAAAATTTCAGACAAGTTTTATGTCTGCAAGATAATTTCCCCCATATAAATTTAGATATACAATATTAGCACAAATTTTACTTCTGAAACAATGTTCATATAACTGAGCGAAATATTAGGATATTGTAAATAGTAAGCAAATTACTCTGTGCAAATCTTGCTATTGAACAGTAAATAATACTTCCATATTACAGTCAGGTTCAAACTGAGAAAAAGTTTGAACTCCTGCATGCTATATGCGAACTGATTAGGAATTGTTGTGCTATTTTCATTTCCGTTAAGCAAACAAACAAAACCAAATACAGTAAAGATGCATGCTAAATAATGACTGAATCCCAAACCCACAAATAGTAGTGAGTTGTAATATGCATATTCTTTGATACTGTTATATGAAGATCTTTCACTGTAGTTAGGATAAAATCATTTGAATGTGCCTGTGTCATAGGTAGCAACCAAACAGCGTAGTGAACACTGTTGCCACATTTTCCTTCTTACATGTGCTCTCCCTATATAAAACTGTGATCCCCAGTTATATTCACTTACATGTTCAAACACCAGATGCAATATTGAATTATTTCTATTTCCATGGTATTTTTTTCCTGCCTTTTTTTAACTTATCAAAATTGTCTATTAATAGGAAGCTATGCTTTGTTTTATGCATATCAATATTCTTCAGTATTGTTGTCATAATACTGAGAAACATTGAAGTGGAGGCACATTTTGCAGTTGGCCTGTGGTAGAACATTTGAGAATTAAGGGTGTTGCCATGATAAATTTGGAAAAAATGAAATTCATTAAGATTTTGAAACTGAAAAAGTGAAGCGGGTTGATAATTGGCTGGATGGCAGAGCTCAGAGGATCGTCATAAGTGGTGCAGTCTAGTTGGAGTCCTGTAACTAGTGGTGTCCCCCAGGGGTCGGTACTGGGTCCAGTCTTATTCAACTTATTCATCAAAGACCTGGATGATGGAACAGAGTGCACTATCAGCAAGTTTGTGGATGACACAGAGCTGGGGGAAGTGGCTGATACCCCAGAGGGCTGTGCTGCCATTCAGAGACCTTGACATGCTGGAGAGGAACACCATGAAGTTCAACAAAGGCAAGTGCAAGGTCGCAGGGTCTTGCACCTAGGGAAGAAGGCTCTGACTGTCTTTTCTCCAATAATTGAGTAAAGCTTCTTTCTCCATGTGATGTAAAGATTTTTTATTTATTTATTTATTTTATTTTTTTAAATTCTGTTAATAAAGCATGGTAGTAGTTCTGGAGGTGTCAAGAAGAGATACATGTATCTGAATTTATGATCTGATGAATGTTAGAGCTTTCTGAAAGCAAATTACCACTCTAAATACAGTAATATAGACTAGGTGTTCAGGGTGTTCAGGACTTTGACAAAGTACCATATGTGCCTCAATATTTATGGCTACACAGGAGGGAGCAGAATTTAGGCTGCAGTGGCAGGTGCTGAGGTATTTCAAGAGTCTCAAAACAGTTGGAAGATGCTCTGAACCATATGTGCAGAAAAAGCACTTACAGTGGTATTATGAAAAAAAAGAAGAGCAATAAAACTGGAGGGAGGGGGAAAAACAGACTCTATTTAATACTTTCCCTTAAACATTTACTTTATTATTATTATTATTATTGTTTTAAAAAAAGCTACCTGAAGGAGCAAAGACCATGGGTAACCTTTGTTGAGGGGAAGGTGAGGAGGGGGGAATTTGCTAAATGGCTACATAAATTATAAGTTGATGTCATTCAGATACAAAACATAGATAAGACTGAAAATTTCCTTATCAAAAGATTTTTCCTCTGTCTTTATTTATTTATAAATACTGTTCATTGATCAGTGAGGCAGATGTTGGTATAGTAGGACTGCTGTAACCATAAAGACCTGGTATGGAGAACTATGTCTCAGAACAGTCATGAGAGTGTTGAATGAATCATTAGGACTTAAATTGAAGATGTTTGGAATAAAGAAATAAGAAAAACAAGCAAACAAACAAACAAAAACACCACTAATACAATCTAATACAGGGAGAACTTAGTAGGATGGTAAGATTAGTATAACAAATATCTATTCGTATCAGCTGCTACTAGATGTTTAACAGACAATGGAAATACATTTTCCTTGCTCCAGTAACGCTGAACTATCTGCCTTGACTGTTTTAAGGAGACAAAATTCACAAGCCACTTAAGGTATTAGAAAACACATTCTAAATGAAACTTAGGCAGTAATGGGTATATATTGAGTTACCAAAGATAATGAAGGCATTTTTAAGCCCTAAGTAATATTTGTCAATTGAAGCATAGATTCTCCATTATTATTTGAAGATCACATTTATAGAAGTTAGCATTTTTACCACTTGTCTCCCAGGTTTATCTCTCACATTATGACTTTTATGAGTTAAATTTATGCTACCTTATGTCCTGCAAGGTGAGTGGGGACTCATTTTCTTAGACAGAGAAAGTATACTTTTCATGGTGTTTTGCTTTAGAATCTCTTAGGAGCTGACACTCGTGGTACATAATCATCACTTACTGAAGAGGGTATTTTACTGGGACCACTGATGTACTTCTGTGGTATTTACAGTGACTGCTTTGTGGTCTCCAGATGGAATTTAAGATGTTGGTTATGACCCGTAAAGTCCTAAATGGCCTATCAGGAATTAAATCTATCCTCGTGCTGTTTTGCCACAGCTGCTACCAAGTGATAAATAAGAGATGGTGTGGTTGGCAGGACATTCCCCATGAAAGCTTTTTTTCTTCTCCTCAGTTCAAAACAGTCTGAAACTGGCAGATTTCTGGGAAGCCTGAAGCTGGTGTTTGGTATACCTTTGTGGAGAGGAGTAGAGGCAGAGGTAAGCTTTTGTCTTAAATTTGCAGAAGACACTGGAATTCACTTGGCATCCTAAATCTCATCGTTATCTGATTAGGTATTTTAGACCAGCAAGTAGCAATAAATAACATAATCATATCTCATCAATAGAACCTTGTTATTTGGAAAACAAACAAACAAACAAATCAAACACTTAACTGTTCTTCCAGTGCATTGTGGCCTTACCTTAAAATAATGATTAGCAAAATACAGTAACAAAAAATGTACAAAGTCTACATGACATTATTAAAATGTATTTTAAGTGCACTGTAAAAAAAGTATTCTGTCTAAACAGCTGTCGTCAAAAAAGAAAAATAAATAAAAACAGTATTTTCATGCAGTGCTCTTAATCTTATTTGCATATATAATGGTCTATAGAGGTAAGACAACTTACAAAATGAGCACTAATCAATATTATGGAACAATGATTATTCCACTGCAGTTCACATCTCTCAAAACTGCAAGTCATAAGAGGTTACATTTCCTCACCTATAAGGATACAGGTACCTAGACTGTAATCAATTAAATCATGTCTTCTTTAAATCACTAACTGTATATTTGTAGTAGGGATCTAATTCTATAACATATATATTTCTTGTCTAGTTGGGGAAAACCTACACTTTCCCCATCCTTGCCTAAACAAATCCAAAATAGAATCCACCCATGCAATGCAAACTGAGGAGGAAGTGATTTGGGTTGTCTGGCAGTGTTAGGGAAGTAGAAGCTGACAGACATATTTCTATATTATACAGAATATATGACAAAGCAAGATTTGCATTTTCGCGTCAGCAGACAATATCTTATTTCACAGTCAAATTGATTTTAAAAGAATATGGATCACCAAAGGGTAGAATGCTGACAGACCACGGAAGGACTCAGTAAGCCTAAGGCATTCAGTAAGCCTGAGGTATTATACAGATGCATATTTTTAAATTTTATATGAAAAAAAAAAAAAAAAATATGCAAAAAAAAAAAAAAAAAACAGAAAGAAAGACTGTGTAGCAATTTTTACTCTCTCTCAGGACGATGTATGGAACAAAAATGAGCTGGATATGGATATTTCCTATATCTAGCTTATGTGGCCAAATGGCATTTCTTCTGGACAAGACCAAGGACAGGTGGTCTAGAACCAGTAGTAGATGAGGTTTCATAGTATTGTTGCATTGGATCAATCTAAACAGACTTAATATTTGGAGTTTCAAGTAGGCCACAATCTGGTTCTAGCTAAGTGTACAGTTAGTCTCTTGGTAGGCTTAGTGAAAGGAGAAGTCCTGAAGAGGTCTGTGGATTTCAACCTAACAACCTCTTTCAAGTGTGCAGGAGTTCAGATAGTCTTCAAGAGAAATGCAGAATGTGACAGAGGGTAACAGGGTATTGTTAGCTATTGCCAACAATAAAGTTGTCCTTGCAGTGCTTGACCTCATAAAAATAAATATAGCCCTTTGTTTCTTGCTCGCATTACATGTACACATTATATTTGCAGACTGATTATGTTGAATACACTGTTATTACTCCTGACACAGAGTATAAAGAAGGAGCTCCTGATTTTGTCTAGTACATGGTTTTAAAGTGCATTTCCACTTAGGTTACAGCTTCATCGCTAGGTGGGAGTATTGCTTATCCAGCTCTGCCTTTTTGGATTACTAGAGGCGTTTTTCGGTGAGATAATAGGAATTCTGTACCACAATGTGCTAATTACCAGATGGCAAAGGGGCAGGTCCCAAACAGTCTAATGTAATTAAACGTGTATAAGTATTTTAGGACTGAACTTTTTGTGTGGTCATTTTTTGAACGGAAACAACAACAACAACAACAACAAAATATATTAGATAAAAAGTGCCTAAAATAAGCACTTTAATAATGGTCCAGCTCCTCTTATATTCTGTTTCTGTGTTTGCTTTGACCTGATTTTTCCTTTCCTTCCTTCCTTCCTTCCTTCCTTCCTTCCTTCCTTCCTTCCTTC
>CM021797.1:55807688-55906225 GCA_011076525.1 Nettapus auritus | reverse complement strand
TTCCTTCCTTCCTTCCTTCCTTCCTTCCTTCCTTCCTTCCTTCCTTCTTTCCCAAAGTGCTGCCTATGGTGGGTACATCTTACAGGACTGAGATTTAATTCATCCTGACCACTTAAATCTTCCTTCACAATAAAGAGCTTCCTTTGCAATCTATAAACACTTCTATGTTATTGTTTCTGAAATACTTTTCACTCACCACCTTGTCCACAAAATATTTAGCAAACAAAAGCAAGTTAAGCAAAATAGGATAGTGCTCAAGTCATGCCATAACTTTTCAGAAAATCACCTATTTCCTCTTGGAAACATTTACTAGTTTTCTCCCAGGCTCATTCTCTGATATTCAGAGAGCAGTGTATATGTAGCTGCAACATATTCATAAATGTTCAAGTCCTTCATCTGTGCACAGCTCACCATTGGATGCAATTGCTTTTCAGCTACAGAATCTGTAATTCAGAATCTACATGGCTCAAGCTGTGCTAATATGGTCCCTTATAGAGGCGGATCTTCAGCTCTGTTTTTGGTCTGTTGGCTGAGGAGTAGCTAAAATAGATCTTTATGCCCTAATATTTGACTCGAGGTTAGAAAATGGACTCTTCTTGTTTCTTGTTGAAGATGAGAACAATAAACAATTTTTGTCTTGTAAGATAAATGGTGGCATTTGGAAGTATAATACTTCATGAATATCTATAATAACTATACTATACCTATTCTACTTCATGAATATCTATAATATACTTCTTATACTGCATGGTCTAAGAAACCGGGGAGGAGTTATGACTGGAAGAAAAAGAACTTACTACAGTCTTTTTTTTTTTTCTTTATATTTGGATTATAGGTTGAGGCTGTTTCAAAAGTCATTTGTGCAAGTGACATTATATAAACTAGTCAAAAAGTGGAAACTAGTGAATAGATTTGTTTTTATTACCAAAATAGGTCTGAAAAACTAGGAAGTATTTTCAAAAAGCAACAACTCTGGATCACTTTAAATGTGGTGACTATTACACAACCTATGCTTGTGTCTGCTTTCTCAAGTGTTTTGATGCATTCTGTTTGCAAGCTTTGGATCTCACTTTTCATTTTATGAGAAAATAATATTAGATTTCACTAGGGATGTTCACAATCACACTTAAGGCTGGGTCCCAACCAACTGGAGTAGAATATTGCTGTGTTACAAACCAGATGCCACTTCCATGTCTCATGTACCAAATTCTCTTTAAAGTGGCAGGCATAAATTACTTAATTAAAAATAATCACTGCTGTTCTTCAGTTCTCCTGTTTCCTCCTACTAAAGTTAATTTCAAAATATTCAGAATGTCATTTCTGAATTACCTCTAGGAAATGTATGGTAAGCTGTAACCCTGAAGATGCTTTTAATTAAACGATGATGGTGTGAAGAAAGTGCTTTCTCCTCCATGACAGCTTTTCATTTAGTGTTTCATAGACACCAGATAAAACACAGCAGAAATTCACTGTCAGTTTGGCACATATTAATTAGCTGTTTTTTTTCCTCAAGTAGATTAAAAAAAAAAAAAAAAAAAAAGTCTTCCCCTCGTGTCATGTGAGTCACCTTTATAATACGTCACAAAACAGAGACAAACTTTCATTTTTCACATTACTCTATTTATAAATATATCTGTAAAAACATAACCTTTGTTTATGGTTGCAGGAGGGCAGCTAGTCATCTGTCTGAGAACAGTAGTGTTCTTGTTCCCTGTCTTAGAAAAGAGTGTTCTGGTAACCAAGGTAGCTCAGGAGCTGCAGTACCAAGCACCTTATTTTTGTTGTAGAACTTACACTCTCTGGCAAAGTTATTGATACATTACCATTTGAAGATAGTAGTCTGCTACCTACAAAGTGACAATTTCTAATACCTCTCAGGAAGAAATATCCTTGGATTCAGTCATATAGGAAACAGTGGTGACATTTCTGCAGCAAGCTGTGCCGTAATTTGAATTTGAATTTGTGAAAACTTGTTAAAAATCACTGCACCTGTGAAAGGGGAGTGGTACAAAATTTTCTTGCCTCCACTATGCCTCCAGTGAAGGGAAAGGCTGTAAGTTTTCTTCCTCTGCACAAATTACTTTGAGGCAGCTGCAATTACAGTGCCTCTTGCTTCCCTGCAGCAGAAATGGAGTGGTGAGAATTAGATGTATGAAATTGATGATGAAGTGGACTTTGAATATACATTAGAAGGTTCAGTAAGGAATTGATGTTAGTGGCACAGATCCAAATTTATAACATTTCATTGCCCCTGGCATAATGATAGGTATTAAAAACATAAACTAACACTTCTATAATTTTCATGTGAAAATGCTAAAATATTATTCAATAAGAGAAAATATTATTTTCTAATCTACTTTTCTAATGCTGAGACATACATGAGTAAATATCTTAATTTCTTCTTTATTATTATTATTATTTTTTCCTGTACCATTTATCTTCTTGGGATTATCCTGCTATATCTATTTAACTGATTACAGATACAATGTAATATGTACATAAAATGATATGTACAGGAGGTACATAGATTTAACATCTTAAAGTAATCAACAGAGCTTGACAGATACTAAACCAGCTGATCATCAAATTTGTTTTCAAATTACAGGTCATATAACATTACTGTTTTACCTGTGTGTCGATTCCTGTTAACAAATGTTGACGTGAAAAAGACGTGTTATATAAAGAACAAAATTCTACAGCTAAAATGGCTGTAGAAAGTATGAATAGAAATGTTTGTTCAATGGGTAGATAGGTTGTATCTCTACATATATTCAAACTTTCTTCTATGTGTAATCCTTGTTCTAAGGTTTTGTATATTCATCTCTTGAAATTAATAGGATTTAGGAACAGCACAGCACAAAGTCACAGGCAGCAAGGAACAGAACAGGCCAAGAAATAAGATTAATTTATAATAAGAGTATTTTGTGCTCTGTTCTTTATCACCAGAATGTCAGGCAAGTTGCACCTTGACCAAAGTGGGCCACATAAAAAACAGTATTGACAAGAAGCTTGGCTTAAGAACTTAAGGATAGAATTTACCTAAAGAAATATCTCTAGGAATTTATCTAAAATACTGTATCAGGTATTGTTTGATACTTTGTTGTGGTTTAATACTGGTAGGCAGCTATGTACCACACAGCCACTCTCTTACTCCCCTGCCTCATTTGCAGAATGTGGCTGGGAGAAAATGAGATGGAGAAAAAAAAAAATAATAATAATACTTGTGGGTTTTTGATATAGCAGCAGTTTAATGGAAGGAAAGAAACGGCCTTGCACAGAAGCAAATGGAGAAAAAAACATTCTTCACATCAGCAAGTGATGTCCAGCTACCTCCTTGGAGGCAGGGCCTCAGTAGGTACAGTGGTACTTGGGAAGATGAATGGCTTCATAATGAGAGTCTTCCTTCTTCCCTTTCCCCAGCTTTTATTGCTGAGCCTGACATCATAAAGTATGGGGGGATGTCCTCTAGTCAGGTTGGATCAGCTGTCCTGGCTGTGTCCCCGAAGACCTCCTGCCCAGCCCAGGCTGCTGGCTTTTGGAGGAAGCTGGAAGAGCCAGCTGCGATCTCCTGATTCTGTGCCACACTGCTCTGCAACAGCCAAAATATTGGTGCAGTATCAGGGCTGTTCTAGCCTCAAATGCAGACCACAACACTATGTAGGCTGCTGTGGGGAAAGGTAATTCCATCCCAGCCAGACCCAGCACAGCAGTTCTCAGTGTAATTCTTTTCAGTCCATTGCTTGAATATAATTCAAATAAAACTGCACGATTCCTGGAAATAGGAAGCATAATTATGTACACAAGACAGAGTAGTAGTACCTAATATTTAGCAGTACTTACAGTTTTTAAGTTACCTGTAGTATTAAGGTATTATGAAGTAAATTTTAGAACATATAAAGTGACTGTTGGGATTTTAGTTTTCATATAATACATCTATTTTTACTTGCAGAATATCTGAAACATTTTTGATGATATAATACTGTTGGAGAAAAATATATCCATATATCTATATCCAAATATTTTCTGGGATCCATGCAGTTTCAACCAAACTCGACAGTAATTAATTTGTTATCTGTGCTTTGTTGAGATACTATTCGTATATTTAAATTGAAATAATAATAATAATAATAATCATCATCATCATCATCATCATTCTGGATTAGTGCTTTTGTGCATTTGCAGTTTTGATTCCACAGAAAGCAAACTACTGCTATAGTTTGGAAGAAAATATTTAATTTCATGATTTAAAGAAAGAGAGAAGGAATGATGAAGGAGTTAGATCTCCAAGAATCAGGAATTTCGCTTTTATCTACAGATGCAGTCAGAGAAACTAAAAATAGGAAGCCAAACTGAAGCAGAAGTGTAAGTCTTACTGCCTTTTATGCGTGAGCTGGTGTGATTGTGTTTCCCAGATTTAACCCTGTGATGAAATCTATTAAATACTGACTCTTTCACTGACATGCCAGCACAAAGTGAGGGAAAGAAACATCAAGTATTTAGAATGAAGTATTTTTTGACATGCTGTGCTGTTGAGCAAAATCCAGAAATAAGCTAAATTTTCAGGGTTAACAGGAATGTATATTTATTCCAAAGATGGCATATTGTTACCTTACTTGAAAACATGTTAAAAATAAATCATTTTCAATAAATCAAATCATTTTTTTCATGTTAAAATCAGAACTCTTTATCTTTTACGTGAACTGGAACATGAGCAATAAGGTCCAGAATACTGTCCTCTAAGGAGAGATTCAGAATGCTTTTTTTGTAATATGCATATTCATTTCTGAGGAATGTATAACCATGATTAACAAGTTATACATGTTTACTGGTGTACAACAGGTTAACACCGGTTAATCTCCTAGTGACTGTGCAAATCACTTCCACCAGCTCTATATCAGCCTATTACTTTAATTTTATTGTAAGAATATAACGTTACTCTTTGATAATAACCAAAAAAACCCAAAGCAGCACTAGCTAATAAAACAAACACTGTCTTAATCAAAAATACCTAGTCTTGCTACTGTTTCATCAACAAATGAGAAAACCATAATGTTCTTTGTAGTAAAGTAGCTTTTGCATTTCAGTTTGCAACAGTTTGCAAACTGTTTACTTCTATCAAGCAGACCTCTTAGGCTTTACTTTTCCCAGTTTGTGTTTCAAAGGAGCTAAAACACTTTTGCAGGGTGAACATCAAATTATATAGTGAAGACAGAGCAAAATCTTCCTGGGATGAGGAAAGAGGAGTTATACATATCTCTCCTCCCCTCCCCTCCCTTCCCCTCCCTTCCCCCTCTGGGAATCTGGGAAACACAATCACACCTCTTCCTCTTCTTTCTTTTTTCTTTTTTCTTTTTTCTTTTTTTAATTATTATTTTTAATAAAAGGTTTCTCAGTGCTCTTGTAGTTCAGAAGTCTCTTTATCACTATCTGTAAAAACAGAAACATGAAGAAAAGGGCCTAGTAAATAAATCTAAGAGCTGTTAATGGAAATTGTTTCCTATGTAGTATATAGTACCTGGAATTAAGGGCCTAATAAAGAATAAAAACAATTTCTTATGAAACGGAATACAGAAGATTATTGTCTTAGAGAAAACATCTCCAAATAAACTGTAAACAGGCAAATGACCTTGATAGCATGGGTGTCATCTGCTACCATGGGAACTGCTTTCTGAAGGTGACCTGGAAGACTGAAGAATTACTTGCCTCCAAGTGAGACAAAATGGAAGAGGGGAGGAAGGGAGATTAGCTTCATCTCCTACACAGTAGATGAGAACAGGCATTTAAGCAAATGAAAGATGAAGGCTACCGTGAATGACAGCACCCATGAATAGTTTCATAAATATGAGATGATTGCTTCTACCACTAGCTAGCAATGAAGTCCAGAGAAAGAGTTTTTGGCTCTGTTATTCAGAAAATCTTATTTTATTAAAAAAAAAAAAAAAAAAAAAAAAATTACATCTTTTCTGGGTGACTATAGACAAATTACTTTGCATGAATTCCACAAGGGAAATTTGTTCATTTCATTATTCACAATGTTTCCCACTATTGAGAGCCCAAAGACTAGTCTTTATTCATGCGATGGGATTAGCCAAACAGAAGAGATTTGAGAAAGACCCACTCAGAAATACCTGATAACTCAGTAATTAGAGCATTGTCTTGGGAATTTAGACATGTTCATTCAGGTTCCTTGAGGGATAGCTGGAATTTATACCACAATCTCTTTCAGTCCTAAATGAATAACACTAAGAATATGACATCACTATCACACTGCCTGGCTGTAAGTCATGGAAACCTGAGCTCTCCAGATCTTACAGACATGTTTCAGGGGATCTGAGTTTATTAGATTGGTCTAGCAAGTAAAGAAATCTGAGAAAATGACATATTTTGGTTTCTGATGGGATTTAGACCTTTGCAGCACTCTTGGGAATAAGCTGATGTGGTGGCCAGGTGGAAACATTTAGATGAATGTGAATGGGCAGAAATACAAGTGTGGGGAAAATTCTGACCTTCAGAGACAGAGTAGCAGTACCTCAGTTTTGAGGACATAGATTTGAAGAATGGCATTTGGCTCTATTTATGGATCCAGCCTTATTTTGTTTTATATCTTTATCCAGTATCTGTAAATATTGTTTCACATCATATGATACAATATCCATATGAAGAGGATGAATGAATTAGTTACTTGGGACAATTCAGAAAGTCATGTGCAGATGAATACTCGTAGACAGGTTTACATGTAGATTAAACATCAGCACATTAGTAGTTAAAGTATTTGTTGTGTTGATGATTGTATTTGTGCCATGATTCAGAGGAGTCCAACATCTTCCTTCGGGCTGCAGCACCAGGACCAGTGAGGGTTCCCCCTGGGGTAGCCAGGACAGAGCCTCACCAGTCAGGGAGCAGGGCAGACCATGTGGTCAGCTCCAGCCCCATGCATCAGGCACCTCCCTGGGGATGGAAGTGGTCTGAGGTCAAGCCAGGATTTCAAACCAGATAGCCAGGGGCAGTATCGGAATCATCTCTGAATTGCCTTGGTAGCTTCAAAACTGTATGCAGTGACTTTGAGCAGCTGTACACTTACTGGGAGAATTGATTCATCAGTTATACCTTAACGCTGCCTAACAACCTCCCTACACTATGCAGCTGTAAACCAGAGCCTGATTTGAAGCTGAGGTACAAATTTTTGTAGTCCTGAAGGTAAAATCGTAATCTGTACTTTATGCTGAATTTCCTTATAGCTGTAGAAGAAAGATTATCACTTTTAGGATGGCTATTATCATGTTTAATTTCATGAGAAAAGCTAATAATGAGCTAAAAAAAATTTTACTGAACATATGTTTGTATAAAATATCTTTCTTAATGTACATATGTTGGCATAAAATAAATGTCTCAGTAGCTAGAGACAACTTACACAGAAAGATGCAAGTTTTCTGAGAAGGGAAAAAGGAGATTCACCTCTTATTAGATTAGTAGTCATCTATCCATTAAGCAGGCAGACATACTGGAAAGGTTCACTTGAATGCTGAAATGCAGACTCCCATTAACAATAAACTGGAGAACCAGATCTGAATTTCAAAATCATGCAATGTTATCATAAGCAGTATCTTCCTAGCATGATTCTTTTTCCTATTTGTCCAGTGAGATGAATACACCTCTTCTTATTCTCTATATTTCTACAGTTCAGGAACTGCAAAGATGAAAAATACATTTGAATAAAAGTATCTTGCTTAATAATCTCATGCATTAATTCATTGATTTATAAACTTTGTTTGCTCATATAACTCGCTGAGGAAATTTTAACAGATTAATCAAGAAGGACTGAGTTAGGCTAATGGCTCTACCTCCTGTGGCCAGCATATGAGGTTGTTTATGAGATGAGAGAGAAAAGAAAAGGGAATCAGTTTGCACTTAAAAATAAATAAATAAATAAATAAGATGAGACTGGATAAATACATGACAGAACTGTGCTGTGGTACTAAAATCACATAAAAGCAGAGAAGAAATCCAGAATACTTAGTGAAGGAAGAAAATGGTAGGCGTTCCTAAAAGTGCAGCACTTTTTTTTTTGAGATTTTTGCCAAAGTGTTTACCAACTATAGCATATGCCTGAGGGGAAGATATAATGCAGGAAGAAAATCTAGGGAATCTCGTATTTGTTTCAGAAAGATAAAATATATATGCACATGCATGCACACAAGCTACTACTGAATCTCTGAATGGCAATTTTCGTGGAAGAACATAGATGTGACTCAACATTTACTGGCACCACTGTAAGGATATGTGGTGATTACTTACTGAAAGCATGACAAGAATATACACATGACACAATATATGAATTGCTTAAATTAAAGTATGTAAAAGTTATTTATTTATTTATTTATTTATTTTTAAAAAAGAACCAATTTGTTTTCTCACACTTTAGATAAGATTTGTTGTCGTTGCTTATGACAGTAATGGCACAGATGGCTTCATTTTGAACTGGAGGAAGTATTTTCTGGTATCAGAATAATTACACTCCAAAATTTATACAGCATTGCCATGAAATCTTCAATAGAATTGATTTGATCCAAGTTCCCAAAAGAAATACATGGAATTCAAAAGGCCTGAGTAAATTCATGGAAATTACTTTGCTCACCCTGTGGTAAAATTCATAATTGTACCTAGAATCTAGAAAAATCACTGTTGACATATGAACAGAGAGGATCTTTTCCTTATGCAGAACTTGAAAGCTAACAATGAAAGATCAGTGGAATGCACAGCACTGCCATGGAGGGGACATAATGAATATATGACTTTACAACCTTGTGACTAGACATAGCCAGACCAAGTGGTGACTTCTGAAAACTGTTACTTAAGTAAACTAATGATGGAAAACCACACAGTAAAAGAACATAACACATACAAGATAAAATTGTGTGTGTTTACACATGTATGTACACTGTACACACATACTCATATTCTTTACTTTTGGTTTTCAGTTCTGCATTTTCTATTGCCTTGCTAAATGTTTTTTTTTTTGTTTATTTGTTTGTTTGTTTGTTTTTGGGTCAGTGAGAGAGAAACTGAATAAAATCCAGCCTTAATTTTGTGGCTGCCCACCTGTAGCCCTCATCCATCTATTCTCAAGCATTGTCAGTCTTCAGGATCATTTGGTTTCAACCCTCAATCAGTTTTGTACTCAGCTTGCTTCTTCGCATCAGATTTGCTAACCTTTTGGATGAGTCTTTGTGTGCTGTGCTGCATTGAAAGCTTTCTTGAAGTGATGGTAAATTATGTCTTCAGCTTTTCCCCTGTGAATTCTTTGTATTAGCTCTTCAAAAGATAGTGAGATTTATTACATAAGCTTTTGTTTTTCTGAGTCCATGCTGTGACTATCTTCAGTCTAACTATGCCTCACTAAATGCCCTTCAGTCATATTCCTGACCAGTCCTTCTGGTATTTTCTCCGATAATGAAGCCAGTCGTACATTCCTCTGTCCTAAGGTCTCACCAGTCAGACTAGCCTTTACAAAACTGTTGTATTTTCTATGTATCTTTTTTAATATTTTTGATGAAGGAAACGGAAACACTGTAATTGCTAATAGATTTTCCTCTGCATTCATACCTAGGAACTATAAAAAGGCCTAAAAGACACTTTTTACCTAGAAGGACCCAAAGTTATGACAACATTCACAGAATCACATAGAATCACAGAATGGTTAAGGTTGGCAGGGAGCTCTTGTCCAACACCCTGCTTAAGAAGGGACACCTATGGCAAGTTGCCCAGGACCACATACAATCTGCTTTTGAGTATCTCCAAGGAAGGACACTCTGCAACCTCTCTGGCAACATGCGAGAGTGCTTTCTAGTGTACAAAAGTGCTTTCTTTCCTGGTGTTCTGAAGGAACTTTTTGTGTTCATATTTTTGCCCACTACTTCTTGTCCTGTACTTGGACACCAACGAACAGAGCAGAGCCTGGCTCTGTCCTCTTTGCATCCTCTCTCCAGTTCTCTATAGATATTCATGACATCCCCCCAGTTATCCTCTTGTCCAGGCTGAACAATCCTAGCCCTCCCAGCCTCTCCTCTTCAGCCTTTTGCTGTAAAAGGCCCTACAGACATTTACAGCCTTTTGCTGTAAAAGGGCCTGCTACTACTTCTCTTATTGTTTTCTGAAAATTTATGAAACGGTAAAGTTATACAAACCAGGTATGACTTCATTTTTGTTACAGACAGGAGGAACATGTGCTTTCATAGAAGTTAAACTTTACATAATAAACCTTCCACACATTCTATAAGAAACAAATATTTTTTCTTTATTAAAAAAAAAAAAAAAAAAAAAAAAGAACATTTTGGAGTTCACTTAATTTTATGTGTTCTTAGAATTCGTTATGAACACAGAAAGTGAATTAATTAGTTTGCTGTCTTAAATTCAGAAATCTGGGAATAAATGTTCTGGGAATGTTTAATAACAGAGACTCCGCATTTTTCTGCAGCAAAATGAAAGCTTTATTTTAACCATAGTCAGTGTAATAATAGAATGAAAATCCAGTAATGATGGAAGATTTTAATTCAAAGCTCCAGAAATCAGTTTTTTCTGGGATGGGAGGAAACATTTACAGAAATCTGAGCTCATGCTGAGACTAACAATAGGCCATTCACACCGTATAGTTACGTATAAGTTTCAAAACAATACAGTGCTATGTGACTGCAACAGCAGTGAAGGAAAATAGCCTAACCTGCAACAACAACAACAACAACAAAAAGCAATACGCAAGAATAGTCTTTGAAACAGGTACTCTACAGAAAACCATTACACAAAATAATATACATATTATAAATATTATAGCATCCCACTGTGCTATAAAGTTTAGCTGTAGTCTTATAATACTTGTGAAATAACATTAAATTATAGAGACCTATGTATAAAGAGAAAGACTGTTTCTAACTGGCCCAGTTGTTGCCTTCTCTGTCCCAGAACATCTATTTATTTCACTATCTGTCATAAAAGCCTATGTAAGTTTCAGTGGTAATTGGTCCATTATTTAATTTCCTGCCCACTAAAGTCATATTTTTCCTGTAAAAAACACATGTATAGTGCCTGCACTTTCTGTTCACTTGAAAATGCTTGTTTTATGGTTGAAAATTTCCCCTTTTCTTTTTCCAAAGCTGGAAAGTTTTATGAAACCACTTTGCATAGTTTAATATTAATCTCATTTTGCTTACACTCAACTGCATATTCCTCTCTAATAAGGTGACCACCATGACACACATTATTCACTGTTAACTTCACTAATTCCTTATGTGGAATTAAATATAAATGGGATTAAATTATTCTAATATCTCTATGAAGTCTACTGTTCTTATTGTCAGTTACTCTGCATGATAATCCAACATTTGTTAAATCTCCAGATTCTTCTTTGTATCCTCTGTATTTGTACAGCAAGTCATTTTATTTTAATATGCTTCATTCTGCGCTGACTCTTTCCTTCCATATCACATCTACTGATTGTTGTTACTGCCTGTCATATCATTGTTCTTATTATTACTATTAATAGTTATAATTTGCAAGCCCAAAAAGGCTTTGATCAAGGTGTGGATGTTGTAAAAAAATTACACCTGTACAAAGTAACTTGTAAGTGAAAAGCTTACTTTCCTAAAATAATCACACTTGCATAGAATCTATATAAAATGGTTTGTTTGTTCAACAGTGACCTATTTCCAGCCAAAAGCAGTCATTATTTAGACTGAGCTGCAGAGTTGGGGGATTTCATGATTAGGAAACTTTGAACAAGTTTGACATCATCTAACATCAGTGCTAACATCAGTGCTAACATCAGTGGTACTTTGTATTGTCCTCATTTTTAAGAAAGTAGTGTTTGCACACATGAAGAAAAAATATAATAGCAATCACCATTTCAAGATTACAGTGCAGGTGAGAAATTAGCAAGACTCCAAATAAAACTCACCTCAATTTCCTATTAAAAGTGATTTAACTAGATGAAAGCAGCAGCTGAGATTCTTCAGAAATTAAGCTTTAAAGTGCATCACATATTCTTCTGCCTATATTTCATGGATTAAATGAGCCATGACAAGACAGAAACTAAATACAGCCTTCAGAAAGTAAAACCTTGCAAAAGAATACAGGGATGCATTATTCTGTGTTAAGTAATTAGCTGTGCTTTTCAAGATAACACAAAGTATTTATTGAAAGAATGCAGTCAGTTTCGTATCACCTGCTGATTGTATTTTGAGCCATCAGTTAGTAACAGAACTAAGAAACCACTTCAAGGTGCATTTCAGGTTAAATGTTTCACCCATTATTTTCTTAGAAATTAGGCATGAAGAAAATAATTATTAAATTGTCTATGATTTCTTCTAAGATCTGATTTCCAGCGTCAGAAATAAAACCTGTTGTACTCTCAACTGGATGGTGGTGCACAGATGACCTGACATCTTACTTTTTAGTTTTCTAGAAAGTATTTAGACTTTAGAACTTAGACTTCTTACTTTATAGAAAGCTAGAAAGTAAGAAGTCTAAGTTCTAAGTAGTCTAAACACTGCTTAGAACTTGAGTGAGATGAGTCACATGCAGAATATGGAAAGAAAATCTAGCTGCCAGACCTAACTATTGCCTTTTCTGTCAATAAAACCCAGAATAAAATATGTAAAGGCATTCTGAGCAGGGTAGTGTTATACTACTGATGTTGTCCCACTTCATCAAAGTAAGAATAATTATTTTATTAAGGAAATAAAAGTGATGTTACCACAGTCTGGGTTACCTAAGACTGCTTTATAGTCTTTGACAGTGGAATTGACAGTGGAAGTTATTTTTGTACCAGGTATACTTTAGTAATATTTACTTATGCACATTTTTTCAGTTTTATATACTGTTCATAAATGAACTGAAATGATAACAATTTATTGACAATATTTATTAAAATATTTATTAAAATATATTTACATAAAATCATCTTTGTTCAGGAACGTACTGGAAAATATTCACCTGTAAATAAAATAGGCTTAAAAATATAATGTATTCATACACCTTTAAGGACTGAACCTCTATTTATCTTTCCTCAAGGCTTCAGTGAGTGTTGATAGTGCTTGTCATCCTTCTGAGCAATGACAATTTTGAAATCTTTTCATACCAAATACATAGCAACTTACTTTGGATCTCACTCTTGTAGTTTATATCAGCTGTTAAAGGTGACATTATCATTTTCAGGCAGTCTAAAAGACTATTTCTTCATTATTAAAATGTGTCAACTCCAATAGTGCCTGTAGTTGTCCTTCAGGCAGACTCTTGCTCTAATGAGTAGGTGTATATATACACTATTCAAAATGAAATGGCATTTTTAGGTGATATGCTCTGGGGAAAGGACAGGATTTTATTGCAGACTTGATATGAATTTCAGAAATTCTCAGCCTACTGAATTAACAGAGAAAATGGATCGTGGCATTTGAAAGGAAAGAGTATTCAAGCACAATAATTGCAATATCAGCCTACAGCTGATCTATAAAATTATACTTTCTTTTCCCTTATTCAGAAGTATCTACTCATGTTACAAAATTTATATATATATGGCCCTGTTTTGATGTAGACATTTAAATGACATGAAAACTACTATTTATGTCATGCTTCTTTCATTTAAAGACAATTCAATATACTATAGCCCTCTGTAGCAAAATAATAAGCAGTATTTATTAAAATTCTATTGGTCTGTTTGGATTGTAGAAAATTGCTCTTAATTTGATGTGTGTTTTTATCCTTTTACAAAAGATGCTGATTTGCATCTTTTAGGTTTTAGCTTTCATAAAATTTCATTGCATTTCTTATTCATTGTTCTCATAATGAACTGAATGATCTATTTCATCAGTTGCTGAAATTTTTACAATTCTTTAAACAAACTGATAGCACAAGTATGGACTAGATTGTCAGTATGGACCACACCTGTCTGAATATTATATGCAATTCTGTCTTTGTTTTTGTTTGTTTGTTTGCTTTCTTAAAAGTAACATTCTAAATGCCCACAAAGAGATGCAAATATGCTGTCAAAATGAATTCTTTGAATAAAATCTGTTCCTAAAGGTATAGTTTTACACCAGTTTATTAGTTCTAAATGGCAAATGCTTGGTAGCAGGGATCTGCAGGGATAGCCTCTGTGAGCAGAGCCCAGCAGCTGCCCCATGTCAGACCAGAGCCAGCTCCAAAAGGGACCTCCTGCTGGCCAGAGCTGAGCCAGTGAGTGAGGCTGGGTGTGACCCTGGGAGAGCAGGTGGAAGAAAGGGAAAAAAATAATATATATATGTATTATATTATTTTTAATGTTATATTATATTATATATATTTATATATATATAAAAGTGCTGTTCAAGCAGCTGGGAAAGACAGGAGTGAGAAGCAGCCCTGCAGCCCCCTGGGTGAGTGCAGCAGGAGGGCAGGAGATGCTCCAGGCAGGCAGCAGCAGTTCCCCTGCAGCCTGTGGAGGGAGAGGCCCCTGGTGGAGCAGGCTGTCCCCCTGCAGCCCATGGGTCCCAGATGGAGCAGATCTCCACGCTGCAGTTCATGGGTGGAAGAGCCCCCACTGGAACAGGTGGATGCGGCCTGGAGGAGGCTGCGGCCCATGGAGAGCCCCTGCAGGAGCAGGCCCTGGGCTGGAGCTGCAGCCCATGGAGAGGAGCCCACGCAGGAGCAGGGGGTCTTATCCAAAATTCTTTCAATTTTTTTAATGATTACTCTGACATTATTCACCTAACTCCATTCTTCAAACTTATATGAATATTGTATTTGCCCACAAATTGGTTGTCTTTGACTTTCAGAGCTTTTTTAAGTACTTAGTTACATTAAGTTAGTATTTGAGTGTGGACACGCAAAACTGTTTGCAAGCTAACATCCTAGCTTTGGAGATAAGATCCAAAGATCTGTAATTATGATTTAGAAGTACACAAAGAGATTCTTCTCTTCTCCTTCCAATCCCTCTCCCCCCCAAGGGTTTGTGTAGGTGTATTTATACATCTGTATGCATTTGAAGAACATTCATACAACACAGCATATGTACCCACTTATTTTGCAAGTGTAAAATGACACCCTCTTTCTGAATGTCGTTCTTCCTATTTTACTTCCACTTTAGCACAAGTGGACTGAAGGTCATAATTTACCTTAATATCTCTGATGTCCCTCACTGACAAAATTCCAATAATTTTGAGATAATGATTGTCATTGAAACAAAAACATGTCTTTGGAACTCATTATTGTATACATGACCTAAATACAGAGAAAGTTTTTGTGGTGGTTTCACACCCATAGGTAGCTCAGCTCCACCACAGTGCTCTCCCACTCCCCGTACTCAAAAGAAGAAGGGGAGAAAATATGATAAAAAAACCTCATGGGCTGAGATACAGAGAATTTTCTCACCAACTACAGCCACAGGCAAAAAAGACTCATAGGAAGATTAATATAATTTATTAGCAATTACTAACAAACTAGAGAAACTAAAGAGTTTCTCTAGTTTTCTCACTTTTAGTAAGAAACTAAAAGTAAACTAAAAACACTTTCCGGACCCATCCATCCTCTTCCACTTCCTCCCCCTCAGCAGTGCAGGGGAACAGGGAATATGGGATATGGTCAGTCTATCTAACACTTTGGCTCCGCCTCCCCTTCATGGTCACTCTCTGCCCCTGTAGGGTGCCTCCCATGGGATGCTGTCCCAGGGGGGCAGGTGGATGTGGCCTGGAGGAGGCTGCAGCCCATGGAGAGCCCCCTTCAGGAGCAGGCCCTGGGCCGGAGCTGCAGCCCGTGGAGAGGAACCCACGCAGGAGCAGGGAGTCTGGGGGGAGCTGCCGCCCGTGGGGGACCCGTGCTGGAGCAGTTTGCTCCTGTGGGATGGATGGACTCGGTGGTACGCAGCCAAGTGGGAGCAATTCTTGAAGAGCTGCTGCCTGTGGACAGCCCCTGCAAGCTCAGTTCAAGAAGGACAGCTCTGGACTCGCTCAAGCACCCCCATGTCCTTCTTGTAGTGAGGGGCCCAAAACTGAACACAGTACTCGAGGTGCGGCCTCACCAGAGCCAAGTACAGGGGGACAATCACTTCCCTAGTCCTGCTGGCTACATTGTTTCTTATGCAAGCCAGGATGCTGTTGGCCTTCCTGGCCACCTGGGCACACTGCTGCTCATATTCAGCCAACTATCACCCAATACTCCCAGGTCCTTTTCTGCCAGACAGCTTTCTAAACCCTCATCTCCCCGCCTGTTTGGGGTTGTTGCACCCCAGGTGCAGGACCCAGCACTTGGCCTTGTTGAACCTCAAACAGTTGGCCTCAGCCCATTGGTGCAGCCTATCCAGATCTTCCTGCAGAGCCTTCCTACCCTCGAGCAGATCGACACATGCACCTAACTTGGTGTCGTCTGCAAATTCCCACTCAGCACTATCCCAAAACAGTAAATCCAAGATGAAACTACAGCCATGGCTTTCTAGCTCCTCTTTTCCCCACTTCAGAGAAACCAGGTGAGTGTTCTTGATCCCTTGCCATTTTTGCCTTTCTCTTCTGACAAACTGAAGTTAAGGGGGAAAAAAATCTGTGTATCTCCAGAATCCGATTCTTCCCCAGAGTCTATTTAATGCTTTTATTTCCATAATTCCTGCTTTCATTTCAAACTTGATTAATTTATTGATTTAAACAACAATGCTTTCAGTTGAAGGAAGGCAGGAACCATAATCTTTGACACTTGATTTAATCTTAATTAAGAATTTTCAATTATTGTTATTGCATTTTCTCAAAGTCTTTCATTGTTCACGCAAGCATCTTCTCCCTGCCTTACTAATGGAAAATTACTTGTCCTATTGCCAGGATTCTATAAATATATAATTGCTCTAAGAGTGTATTTTTATATTATTGTTTACATAGTTAATAATAATTTTTTTTTAAATGAATTTTAGCCCATGGGTATTTGTGAAATGCTTCATTTGTCAACTTCGAATCTTGGTACTTTAAAAAGTATAAGTGTAGACTCATAATTACCATTTCATTGACAAACTGCAGATAATTTTTTGATGGTTTGTACTGACCCCAAATATATTTGTTTCCTTTTTCTTATTAAACCATAAACCACAAAATATTTATTTCAAATTGAGAGAAATGAAAGGGGGTAGTAAGGGGTGAAATTTATATTGCTACTACTACCTCAGTAGTAACAACAAGAATTGCCTTACAAGTAAAAAAAAAGAAAAAAAAAAAAAAAAAAAAAAAAAAAAAGCAAGTGAGAGAGTGAGAGAGACAAAAAAAGGGATAATTTAGGTTGTATTTCTGTAGATGAATCTAACTAATATTGCACTATTTCTAATAACTAAATGATAAGGGGAACCGATAATAGAATTGAGACATACTAATTTCTGTATGTATCTCTTACTAGTAGAGTAGAGAATTAATATACAGATTCTCTGGGTTAATTTACACATAAATACTTTATGTATGAATGGTAGTGATGGTTGTGTCAGTGATTAGATCATGTTTTTAAGAGTAGCTCCTAACTCAGCTCTGGCAGCACTCTTCAACATACAATGAGATATAAGTTCTAATTTTTCTTCATCATGTAAGTGCATTCATCTTCTGAAAAGAAGATTAATTGTCATGATCATCATAATACTGGTCTCAGGAAAAAATAAAAAGGCCACACCGAACTATTAGCAAAAGTGACCTTAAATGACAAATGACAAGTGACAAATAGAATGGAACCTGAGAGGCTGGAAACTGGAAGGAAAAATGTGGCAATGGCTCATAAACCATTTGTTAACTGTTTTCCCTTGCTTTGGCCATGATGCACAACTTTCTTGGAATTCAGTATAGGAGACATTGTTTAAAGCTGAGGAAAACAAAACAAAGCAAAGAGAAAAACAAAACAAAACAAACAACAAAAAAAAACCACCTTGCTCCTATGCTTCAGACAGATTGACAGATTACAGATTTTAATTTAAATAATACATCAAAGTGTTGGGTATATCCATGCAACACAACCATTCAATCAGGAAATTCAAACACTTCAGGAAATTTTTATGCCTGAATCCACAGGCTTATAAAAAGACTTTCTATGGATATTGTGTTACTGAATGTCTAGATGTATCTGGTTTGTAGAGGCTGTGCTGTAAATTTTAAAACAGAAAGTTTTACTGAATATAATGGGTATTATATTGAATGTAAGGGATATTATATTAATGAATATTATGGACTCAATGGACAGGATTTCTTGGGTCATGATAGGAGAAATAAGTGTCAACTTGTTTCCTAGTACTTAAGATATCCTGTATATATTGGGTATCTGTGCATATATGCTGTATATCTTAAGTAGTGTGGTATGAAAAGGGATGATTCTGCAGTGATTTATATTATATTATGTATATATATATATATTATTTCTTTGCATGCTTGGCAGATGATCTGGAATTAAAATGTCCTACATGAAAAAATAAGCTATGTGGAGCAGATAAGAAGAACTAAAGTGAGATTAAAATAATATACATGTAATAATTGTCAGATCAGAGTTGGAAGAGGTGAAGAAATTAAGCAGAAGGAAGGTTAATAAAGTAATAATGTCAGTGAAATTAAATGGTCTGCCTAGATAATGACCTGCAGCTGAAGGAAAATTTCAGACTCATAAAGTATCAACAGTAATTTCATCCTATATGGTTCCCAGTGGTTCTAAGAGGAGAAGGGTTTTCCAAATGTAACTTTATTACTTGAGGATATTAGCAGTGAGGACCTGTCTAACAAATTACAGCAACAAGTTTCAGTTGCTTTATAAAAGGTTAGGCCTGTGAACAGTACTGAGAAATTAAAGCTTGCTTAGCAACAACCAGTCTCTCAGCAGTGTTAATCACTGCTTCTATAGCTGGAATGAGAAAAGGAAGCAGTAAACTAGAGGAAGAAAGGTTAAATGCCTCTTTATAAATATACATCAAATATAGCTTTCTGGTGTGCCAGGTGTGAATACTTTCAAAGCAGGATTTTTTTTCAGTAATAACCTATATCTGTTTATTTTGTAATATTAAAAAGAAATATCAGGAAAAATGCTTTTGAAAGATATTTTATAGCAGTTAGCAACAATTGCATTCTTTTGTAATTTTATCTTTGATAGTGGAAATTGAAGCTCTTGTTCTAATTTTCACCCCATTGTGTGAAAGATAAAGCATCAAGTGGGCAAATAACCCTAGATACACAGTTGTGGAGCAGAGTTCATCAATTCCTGGCAATTGTATTGTGCTCTTAAAAGCGACTGCAGCTGTCACCTTTATTTTTAAAAAACAAGGGCCTGAATTTGCTGCTGCTTATTTTGAAGTGGTTATTTTATCATCATCATCATCATCATCATCATCATCATCAGGTAGGAATGGACAGAGCAGGAGCCTTAAGGTTCAAAGTAAATTCAAGATCAAACTTTTTTTTTTTTTTTTTTTTTTTTTTCTTTTGGTATGATTACAAGTTTTTGTAATGAAAGCTTTTATTTTATTTTATTTTATTTTGTTTTGTTTTGTTTTGTTTTCTCTCTGTTTCTCTCTGTTCATAAGAGATATTGGGGGTACAATGTGGTGGTGACTTCAGTCAGGCTTTTGACACCGTTTCCCACAGCATTCTGAAGAAACTGACTTCCTGTGGCTTCTATGGGTGTACACTTCTGTTGTGGTTTAACCCGGCTGGCAGCTGATTCTCTCTTTCATCCCAGAGAGGGATGAGGGAGAGAATCAGACAAAAAGTGAATTGAGATAGAGGCAGTTTATTAGGACAGAAGAGAAAGGAAAATAATAATCAGAAGAGAAAGGAAAATAATAATATCAATGATAATATAAATACTACTAATAATGTGTACCAAATGAGTGATACATAGTGCAATTGCTCACTCTCCACTGACCGATGTCCAGCCTATCCACAAGCAGCCAGTCCCCTCACTCCGGCCACCCCCATCCCCTCCCCATATTAATTTTTCAGCATGACACCACATGGCATGGGGCATCCCTTTGGCCAGTTGGGGTCAGCTGTCCTGGGTCTGTCCCCTCCCATTTCCTGCTGCACCCCCAGCCTGCCCACTGACAGGACAGTGTGAGAAGCTGAAAAGTCCTTGGCTTAGTGTAACAACTGCTCTGCAACAATTAAAGCATCAGGGTGGTATCAACATTATTCTCATCCTAAATCTCAAACACAGCACCCTACCAGCTACTAGGAGGGAAATTAACTCTATCCTAGAGAAAACTAGGACAACTTTGTTGGGTTAAGAACTGGCTGGGTGGCCAGGCCCAAAGAGTTGTAGTGAATATAGTTAAATCCAGCTGGAGCCCCGTCACTAGTGGTGTCCCCCCAGGGATCAGTATTGGGGTCACTTCTCTTAAATATCTTTATCAGTTATCTGGTTGAAGGGATCGAGTGCCCGCTCAGTAAGCTTGCATATGATACCAGGTTAGGTATGCGTGTTGATCTGCTCGAGAGTAGGAGAGCTCTGCAAAGGGATCTGGAAAGGCTGGGCTGATGGGACAAGGCCAAATATGTGAAGTTCAAAAAGGCTAAGTGCCGGGTCCTGCACTTGGGGCACAATAACTCCACGCTGGGAGAAGAGTGTGCTCAGGTGGCCAGCAAGGCCAACAGTATCCTGGCTTTTATCAGAAATGGTGTGGCCAGCAGGGCTAGGGAAGTGATTGTCCTTCTGTACTTGATTCTGCTGAGGCCTCATTACAAGAAAGACATTGCTGGAGTGTGTCCAAAAAAGGGCAGTGAAGCTGGTGAGGGGTCTAGTGAACAAATCTATGAGGAGTGGCTGAGGGAGCTGGGGTTGTTTAGCCTGGAGAAAAGGCTCATGGGAGAGATTATTGAGGTCTACAGTTACCTTAAAGGAGGCAATAGCAAGGTGGGAATCAGTCTTTTCTCCCAAGCACCAAGCGGTAGGACAAGAAGAAATGGCCTCAAGTTGTGCCAGGAGAGATTTAGGTTGGAAATCAGGAAAAATTTCTTCACCATAAGGGTTGTGAAGTGTTGGAACAGGACTCCCAGGGGAGTAGTTGATTCACCATCCCTGTTGGACTTCCAAAAATGTGTAGGGGTAGAGTTTACTGATATGGTTAATGGTGGAGTTGGCAATGCTAGGTTAAAGGTTAGACTAGAAGATCTTAGAGACCTTTTCCAACATAAATGTTTCTATGATTCTATATATGTCTGAAATAAAGAGACAATCTTGAGACATATCTCAGGTAAGCAGTTTGGTGTTATTAAAGTCGTTCATTCACAGCCTCCTGCTGCTAATTTTTTTAAATACATCTCAGGGTGCCTGAACCTGATTGAAATATATGGTAGAACAAAAGCAGCACAATACCGTAAGAAAAGAATATTGTTTGATCAAGGTTCTAAGTAAGAAATAGAATCACGTTCTTAAAGAAGGAAAAGAAAAACCCCTGAAGACAAAACAAAATTTTAAGTCTATTTCATTTGCTTCTTTTATTTATTCTGAATCCCTCAAAGAATTTACAGCTGTCAAAACTGTATATGAAGTGCCAACGATATCTGATTTTCCAGTAGCTGTCTTCAAACATCTGTCTAAAATTGGCCTCAGGATGTAGGCAACAGCACCCTTCACAGGGCCACCCCTTCCACCACTGTTTTCCTCCTTGCTTTATCCAGATCCTTCTTATGGTGCTTTAAAAACACCTATGTAGCTTGCAGCTACATTCTTGCTGCTTACTCTGGTTAGTGTCTTTCTATTTGAACTTTTAATGTTGTGCGTACTGTATTTTCCAATTTGTGCCTTTATTATAGTTATCTGGATTGGAAGAAGACTTTCTTTTTATTACCACAACATTCCTAGGTTAAGTGGTTAATATAAACAGGTAACATTAGAAGTAGGATATTTTATATTTTCTAAATTTGGGTGCATATATATATATACCTACATGCTCTCTAGCTTGTGAAATACTTTTTCAAATTCTAAGACCTATTTTTAGACCTATCATCCATGAAACGCCTAAGAACAAGGACTTTGTGGTAAATCTTTAAGGGTGTGTTAATTGTTAATTGTAATAATTGTTATTTTACAGAAATTTGTGTCAAAATGTAATTATACAATACCAGTCAAAAACCATGAGTCTTGACCATTAAGACACTTTTTTTTTTTTTTTAATTTAGTTTCTCAAAGCAAAAGATAACTACACTGAAATAGTTTAGTTTTAATGCTTTTGAATCTTATAGTATGTTCTCCTGGCATAATTAGTTTGCTTTAGGTGTTTCTAACAATAAACTGTATTATTTAACACATATTATATATTTTGTATTAAGGCCCTAACTCCAGGGATTCAATTAGATTAATATTGAAGAATTATTTAAATTAAGAGACCAGGTACTTATTCTTCTTTTAGTAGTTATAAAGCTTATGGACTGTTCAGGACAGAACATCAACTCACAGACTTCACTGATAGGATAGTAGCAATATTACCCCAACATTTTCTGTTAATTTGCTACACATTAGTTTAGAAAAGCCTAATTTGGACTGAAATGGATGAAAAACCTTGCATGTATGAAAAAAAAATCTTTAGCATCCTGAAAACATGGTTGCTATACATAATTCTCATTCTTCAGATGTATTTCTCTCTTTAGACTGATATGTAAGAGTGGCATTCCTGGCAATAATGCAAGAACATAGGTAATCTTAGCAAACAAAATGGGAATTTTAAATTTCTTGACTATGATCACCCTCATAAAACCATCATCGGAGGTAGTGATTAAAATATCTTTTTATACATCTGAATAGTGTTTTTTCTGTATGCTGTTAACTTGATATTAAGTATTCTTCAGCTTATGTAAAGATCCTCGCCTGTAAGTTAATACTTGTGATTTTTTTTTAGTACCATGACATTGTAAGTAATTCTAAAGTGTTACTTTACTTTAGAGAAATACTAAAATATATTAAAGTATTTTTAATTACCTAAGGCACCTGAAAGAAATTTAAGTTCACAACTGTAAATCAATTAAATTGATGAAACCCCTTAAATTTTCAGGAGACTTTCCTAAGTAGAGATTTTAGTAGTGATTTATAATCTTAATTAGGTAGTGTGTTTAGTAATTAATTATTAAAGTATTATAAATTACCACAAAAGTTTTACATTTATGCACTGTGGTCTTTTGCTTTTTAAGTCATGTGTGTGTTGGACTTAACATCTTCACAGAGCTCTACAATGCGATTCTCCTAGCTGATTATCCTTGTCAATGTAATGTAGGACCCACCAATGTATATTTTTAACTTAAACTTTTCTTCCTCTATGCAGTACTTTGCATTAATTTATTTTTATATATGATGCCTTATAACCTGCTTTTAAATCCTTATAGAGCTCATTATAAAACTTCCCTAGATGAATCAATCAAAACTATTTGATACCATTAGCAGACTTTTCTGTCTTGTCCCTTTACTTCTTCCTGATAAACACCATCTTTTGCGGCTTCTGTCCTAAGGAGAGTGAACACTGATATTCTGCAGCACTTACCAGGCAGTATTTACTGAAACCAAAAAGGTGCATGAATATACTGTAAAGACAGTGGCAAAAGTAATGATCAAACATGGATAAATTAATAAAGTGAGAAGGGTGTTGAGTGGAGATGTGAATTACAGGTCCCAAATGCATAAATGAATAAATAATGAGTATATTTGTAGTAAAAAGGATGTATTTTGATTTTCAACAACAAACTTTTATCATTTCAGCTATATCTTGCTTGGATTTTCCAGTTTATTCACAGATGTGGGTTATATCTGTAAGTCCTATAAACCTGTACAGGGCTTCAACAACATTGCTGATAAGGGTGTTCTCTTTCTGATCAATTGCAGGTGTCACTTGAAACACCGGTACCTGTCTAGACTATGGTTAACACCCAGATGACTGTGGACTCAGAAGGAGCATACAGCATTTATCTTTAGGGAAAAAGTCACCAGAGATAAAACATCATATTGGCTGGAGCAGACGTTAGTCATTTTGGGCTGTTGCCATTTATCTCTGAGAAACTGAAACTGAGTGGGGAATCTTGTAGGACCAAGAACATAGCACACTTTAGAGGACTTAAGGATTTTCTTTTAACAAGTTTATCCATCTGGATAGTAAGCAAGCATCAGAAAAAAGGCCAGGATACTTTCCAAAAGAGACAAACATTTTCAAATCTCAGTATTTCTTGAAAAAATGATCACAGAGAGGCAGTTTAGAAGGTATCCAGTGAAGCAGATTCAGCAAAAGTATATGTGAAACTGTGCAGATTTGTTCTGTCTTGAAAAAGGGATTGCTCGGCTGAGTTATTCTGAACAGAAAGTCACGGTTGTATGGTGCGGGAAAGCAACATTATTATTATTATTATTATTATTTTCACCAGAATTTTGCAGGCAGCCAAGCTGTTTGAGCTTCTGTTCACATGGGACAGAACATTGAGACAGTCCATCTCTGGAAGTGTTATCAACTTTATTAGGTAAACTCAATCTCAGAAATGGAGAGCTGGCATTCCTATACCTTGATATGAGACTGCTTAGACCATTAGCGGTCTGTTTGACACAACGCGGTGAGATGGGGAGCCATGGTTAGTGTGGTAGCATTGGATTTGGAGGGTCTAGTCTGAAGTCTCAAAGATAGCTAGATTCTTATCAGTATAATGGATGTTCTGGCATTTAGTCAGTGCTTAGAAACCCTGGAAACACTCTTCCTTGGCTGTTAAACAGACAAACTCTGAAATGCTCCAAGGAGTCTGGGAGTTTAGAATGCTGGATTGTTGTATTCTGACAGTTTACCACGCTGGGGGCATCAGCAGCTTGACAGGTGGGCTGCCAAAAATCTTGTCATGTTTCAAAATCAAATTCCCTTCACAGAAGATTTCTACATTGACAAATCAGAAGTCCTCTGTAGAACAGTGTTTGTACCTGAAGCTGTAGGCATTAGTCTCCTGCAGGTACTGGTTGACAGGATGAAGTAATAGAACACGAGATGACTGCTAGGTTGGACATGCCTTTTCCTGGAGTAATTGGACTAGTTTTACATATGGTATATTGCCTGTCATTGTGACAACTAGGTCCCTACAGAGTCCTTTTCACAGCATAGCAAATTTAGAGATTCTTAACCAGCTCATTGACATGAGGCTGATAAACAGCCAAAACAGAATTAAGAGCTGTGTGTTTTTATGTAGAAGAATCCAGCTGAAATGTCACCTTTTGGCAGTTTGGATATACATTGTTATTATTTAGTACTGACAAGTCATTCTTTTTTTTTAACAGAAGACACAGCAAAGGTAGATTTATTATACTTGAGCTAAAATTTGAATCTTGTAATACCTGTGTGGAAAATAGGATTCTAATTCTACTCTTCTAGAAAAAAAAGGTTTTCTTCTGTTATCTTCTCTCCTGGGACTTTCAGGACTTTTCATCTATAGCTGTTTACCATCAGACCTTCATAGTTATTAATGACATTAATGTTTTTTATTATAATATAAAGAAGAAAAGCAATTAACGATAGTACTATTAAACCTGGGAAAACATGTCTCACAGCTGCCTTTTTTCTATTCTGATTTATGAAGAACAGCTCTTTCAATGAATGTCAGTATAGACTTTAGGGACAACTAAAAACTATTTACCTTTCAAGTAGCTATGTACTTCTTTCCAAAATTCATATGCAGTTATTTGCTGTCATAAGCTCAAAAGTAATTATAACTTCCTTATGCTGAGCTTTATTAATATAATTTTGTTGTTTTCCACAAAATTTTGATATTATAATAAATCATTTTAGTTTGCTAAATAAAGTTAATGTTTTTCGTTTGTTTATTTTTGTTTCTTTTTTTTTATAGAACAAGCAAGGTTATTCCACCAGTTCAGACAGATGTGTTAAAAACACTTGAACATTAATGGAAATGTCTTTTTTATTATTATTATTTTTTATTTTTTAAATAAAGTTACAAAGAGATTGTTTAGCTCACTCCTGACTGCATAGACTCTTTCAGATTATTTCAGTAGGCATTGACATGTTATTTAGTAGAAGGAATTCATGCTCCCTAAAAACAGAACTTTCCATTTCTGTTCATCAGTTGAAAAGCTATCTGATGACTGGAGACAGTGGAGGTAGGTCTACTTGGATATTCAAATTACAACTGAGATTTTCATCAGATGCTCTCTTGTATAAACGTGCCTTTCTTTATGTAATTGATCTGTTTTCAGATGTCTGTGGAGCTGATTCATTGCATGAGTCTAGTTTAAAGAAGTGTGTCTTAAGACAAAATGACATTCTCAGAGGAGAGTCTCCCTTGGCATATTGTGAAGCTCGTTGTAGTTTGGTTACTTAAGTATTTTCTGAGGTGAACTTGTTGACATTCATAGCTGACTATAAAGGTATTCTTGCTGCAGTGCTTAGATGAATTTTTTTTTGTTTGTTTAATTCTATTTTGTCTGTGTTTGCAATATGTTCCAGTTCTGTCTTAGATGGCAGAAAAGAGGTAGAGTTGCAATATATTTGCCAGAAATGGTAGTGCTTACTTGGCATCAATAACACTGTTTCAGTTCTTCAAGGAGTGTTTGGACAATGCTCTCAGATATATGGTCTGATTTTTGGGGATGTTCCCTAAGGGACCAAGGAGCTGGACTCAATGATCCTTGTGGGTCCCTTCCAACTCAGGATATTCTATGATTCTGTGATTCTAGGATTTCAGCTAGTTCAATGAATAGGGGGAAAAGGGAAAATCCATGTTCACAAGTGTAGGGCATTTGGGTGTGTATCTTTCTAAACTAGTGATCTTAGATAAGTCTGAAGAAATTACATTACTATCTTTTGAATTTTATTCTTTACCAATATCTGTCAAGAATTTTCATGTTCATAGCAGAGTTCTTTCTAACTGTTTATTGAAATTATTTTTATTTCTCTCCTCTTTAAAATAAAATTTATGAAAACTCCATTTCATCACTTTTACTCATAGTTCTGGATATGACTCGCACTAATATTTCCTAATGTTAGCTCTTAATATGGGTCAATAGCCTTGACTTTTTGTTTGAGGTTTTCTACTATGCCTAAAGAAAGCAAATCTTACAGATGTGCTGATATTTTCAACTGCTAGTGTGACTGCCTTAAGATCTAAGGCCATTCAATTTTAAACTTTAATCTCTATGATCCCCCTACAGCAGCTATTCTCAGATTGACCTGTCTTGACTTTCGTATGCTTGGGAGATCTGTAAAGCCTTTGTTCCATCTCTAATTCTTTCTCGGTATGACTGGAACTACCTCTTAAAGAGAGCTGCTTATTGTGATAAAGTCCCTGACTTTTTCCCATGAATTTAAAAAGTCTCCAGACACTGTTTTTGTCTGTCAGTGCAGCTTATTACTTTGGACCAGTACCTTTGCTCTTCCACTGTTTGATTAACCAAAGCAGTCAGTTTAATCCAAGTCTTTTATGTGTTCCTAAATGATGATATATTTAAATTGAGACCTTCACACTGGAGGATATTTTGACACACAGTGAATCAAATTAATTAATCAATCTGCACTTGAGGTTAGCTTTATATCACAAAATTAGCATCCAACTAATGTTGTATCTAAACAAATTTATTGCTATCATAGTGAACTTTAAAATGTTTTTGAAGTTTTCTACTTTGCTTTTACCAAATTGTCATGGATTCTTGTCTTATCATTAAGGTCTATATCTTCTCCCTCCCTGAAGCATAAAATGGCAGAGGTAGGCTGGTAGTGTAAGTTATTACTGAGTTGAGAACAGCTGTACTGTGGGACTACAAAGAGAAAGTTCATTACTGTTTATTTTATTTATTACTCATTACATGCTGGTCATATGCAGACACAATAACAGCTGGTATATTGACAATGCATACCATTGTAGGAGAAAAAAGTGGTTGGGCATTCTTCTATAAACTGACTCTATAAAGCTGGTTTGGGAGGATTTTTTGTGTTACTGACCATCACGTGTTTTTTTTGTGTGTGTGTGTGTGTGTGTGTGTGTGTGCTGTTTTGAATATAAATACTGCCTATTTTTCTTGCTGCGTCCAGGTCCTCACATACTTCTCTTCAAAGAAATATGCTTGAGCTCTATGGAGAGCAGCTCAGCCCTTTTCTGCATTTCTTTCCTAAATTTATTCTCAGATCTGTTATTCAGAGAGCCTTTTCCTGAGCACAGTGTTGGAGTACAGGAGTAACTGGTACTGCCTTTAGCCATGGCCAATACAGGGAACTACCTGAAAGAAAGGTGTGGGGAGCTGAGGATCAGCCTCTTCTCACAGGTAACTAGTGATAGTGCAAGAGGGAATGGCCTCAAGTTGCAAAAGGGGAGGTTCAGAGTGGAAATTAGGAGACATTTCTTCTCAGAATTGGAAGGCATTGGAACCAGTTGCACAGGGAGCTGTTGGAGTCACCATCCCTGGGGGTGTTCAAGGAAAGGTTGGATGTGGTGCTTAGAGATGAGGTTTAATGGGTGATATCAGTGGTAGGGGGATGGGTGGACCGGGTATCTTTGAGGTTTTTTCCAACCTTAATAATTCTGTGATTCTGTGAGGAGAATATAAGACAACACAACCATCAGGTAGTGATAGTCTTCCCCAGAATACTCTCGCAACCTATTCTTATGAGTTTTTCCTAGTCAGAAACAACTTTTGCAGGTAATAGTCCTTGACAGAGTTCTCTTTTATGGATGTTTTAGTCTTCCCTTGATTTTACATGGCAGCTCAGCATCTGGTACACCTTGTGGGCAAGAACTTTATGGATTAATTACAAATGGAACAACCAAACTCCTTTTCAGTTTGGACTTTCAGTGAGTCATTCTCTGCTGCTCCACTGACAAAGACAATCTCTCACAAACTTTCTGCTTCACTGGAACTCAGCTATCTTGATAACTGTGTTGTTGTTGTTGTTGTTTGTTTCTTTGTTTTTTAAACAGTATAAACTGAGGAAAAAATACATTAGACACCTTCTATCAAAATAGTCAGAGATAAAACCAAGGTTATCCAGACAGCAGATCAGAGCTGAAGCAAAACTTGGGCTTCTGGAGTTGTAGAGACGGCCAAAGGAGATGAACTTTTCTAAACATCTCCATACCACTTCATTACTAGGGGAATAATAATCTTATAGCCTGTAGATATGAGTATAGAGGGCCATAATTTTGTTTCTTACTCATATTTTTGCTGAGTTGATTACAGACATCTTTACTACTATGGGCTTGCTTCTTTTCCTGCAATGCCATTTGCAGGAAATTGAAAGCTTGTATTGTATGAAGATGAAAGGAAAAAATAAAATTCTGTAGAGTGAACAGAAATCCTGAGTGTACAAATAGCTAGTATTTTGTATTAAACAAACAAAAAAAAACTCTTGGATCAGAAGTCATTGTTGGCATTTCCACTTGTAAACAGGTGTAAACCCATCATCAGAGATCAGGTCTACATTTTACTGAACATTTGAGCTATTTTTTTAGGCAACATCCTCTGAATATGGGATATGTTATACATTTCTTAAAATACTGACATAAGTGAACATGTACATGCTTAGGTTTGGTCAAGAGTCATGTGTATATACATGTACATATTAATGCATGTGCATGAGTAACTATAGCTAGCAGATTCTATTTTAGAATTAGAAAACACTCTGTCAGTTATTAAGTATTTAATTTCTCATCATAATACTGCCTGCTGGGTCTTACTGTGGTGCTACTCCAGAGAAGAAACATATTTTATTAAAAATAAAAACAACAACAACAACAAAACTCTTAATAGCAGTCTTTTGAGACTTTGTAAGACTGCAGTGTTTTCAAACTCAAAAACCTTAGATCAAGTTTAAGTGGAAAAAACTTTATCAACTGAAATATTGAAAAAGGCAAGTCTAATGAATTAAATCTCAGAGCTCTGCAACTTATGCGGAAGATAATACAGTATAATACAAAAATCATATATTTGCTGTGTTTGTGGAATCAAGCACACTTAAAAATATATAATGGACAATCTCAGTTGTAAGCAGTAGATTATTGTATGGCTACATATATGTGTATTGTCTTTAGTGGATGACTTGCTGCCAAAGAAGGACTAAATTAGACCTTTTATTATTCATAAGTACATTTGTTGAAGATGTAGGGATGACTGGTAAAATACCAGCATTTTTGCTAACTATCTAAACACATTTGGCTGCCTATGCAGCAAATTTGAATCAATACTATTTATACAGCTTTATTTCTCTCTGGCTATGGCATGTCACTTGTGGTGCAATTGCTTAAAGTAACTAGGAAAATAAAACTAACATTCACATCTTGAAGAAAATGTACAGCATTGAAGAGGCTTTCAGGGTAGGGTGCAGCTGCATTATCTGAGTGTTCCCTAGGCTTCCAACCTTAGATGCTATCATGCTGGGGGAACCTGGTGTGCTGGCTCTAAGGAACAGCATGGAGCGTGGAGTGGAGTGGAGTGGAGTGGAGACACCACGGCTAGGCTCTGTGACCAGGTGGGGACTCGATTGTTCTTGTGCACACCGAGACCAATAAGCAGCACTTTTTGCTACCCTGAGCCAACAACTGTCAGGTTTTGACAAATGCTGTACTCTAGTGTGCTTTTGCTCATTATAATATCATTATAATACCAAAACACACCTCCATCCCAAAAGCTACCCGCCTCCAAGGTGCGACCGCCCCTTACTGAGCATGCGCTCTGAATTTCTCGGAGCCTATTACTTTAAACAGAGACAGGAAAATTTTACACCAATCATAACTAAGATATGCTTGACTAGAGTCACTCAAGCTCCACCTAAAAGATAGAAAATAATATAAATTGGCCTAAGAGAGAGGGGATGTTATGGAAGATACCATCGTCAGGAAAGACACCGTCGTCAGGGGAGATACATCATCCCGAGGACCTCCTGACTTCTGGGATCAGTTGACGGGCTGAGCCTCTCTTTCCCCCCATTGGGACGCCTTTGGGTGAGATTCAAACACTTGGTTATACTCCTTTTAACGCGTTAATTTCTAGGCTGTGCACCTGTGTATTCATGCATGCTAGCTTGCTTTTGCAGACAGTCACTATCGCCGGCAACCCAAAAGAACCTGTGTACCTGTTGCTGTAATAAACTGCACTTGATTGTATTGTTCCTAGCTGTGATAGTTCTTATTGAACACGACTAGAGTAAGAACGGTTATTCGTTATTGGTGAATCCGTGACCGTGATAGTTCAGTGCTCTGAATCCAACCAGACCCATATCAGTTAATGCGGTATTGGTGAATCTGTGATTGTGATAGTTCAGTATCCTGAATCCGACCGGGCCCATAACGATTAATCAGCGACTAAGTGCTAAGGGTGGTTATACGTTACTGGTGAATCTGTGACCGTGTTGTTCAGTGCTAAGAGCGGTTATACGTTACTGGTGAATCCGTGACCGTGATAGTTCAGTGCTCAGTGCTCTGAATCCGACTGGACCAGTAATGGTTAATCTGCTTTCCTGAATCTGACCGGACCCATAGCGGTTAATTAGCTACACCCCTTTAACGCGACATCACTACAAGGACACTGAGGCCCTGGAGCATGTCCAGAGAAGGGCAAGGAAGCTGGTGAAGGGCCTGGATCACAAGTCCTGTAAGGAGCGGCTGAGGGAACTGGGTTATTTAGTCTGTGGAAGAGAAGGCTCAGAGGAGTCCTTATTGCTCTCTACAAATGCCTGAAAGGATGGTGTTGGTTGCTGGGAGTCAGCCTCCTCTCACAGGTGGGACTAGAGGGAATGGTCTCAAGTTGCACAAGCGGAAGTTCAGGTTGAAAATTAGGAGACATTTCTTCTCAGAACGAGCAGTCGGGCATTGGAGTGGGTTGCCCAGGGAGGTCTCTTACAACCTTAATGAATCTATGATTCTATATCCATAATTATTACTGATTTTTATTATTTTATTTTTCTATTTTTTTTAGGCTAGTTTTGTCCAGATCTAATCTATGTGATGGTGTAGAAGAAGATTCACATCTAACATTTGAAAAGCTGTGAGGAATTCTGTATTAGCAGATAAGCTGGTGTTAAGCCTTGACTTGTTGAAAGGCTGTGCAGCCAAATAAAATGAAATAAAAATATTCATTTCATGTAATGGACTTTATGATAAGGGACATGCAATTTTTCAGTGAAGCGTTGAATTGTCTGTTCTTATTTCATTCCCATGCATTTTGAGTAAAGCAATTGATGATGGGTAGGAACTTAGGGGTACTTTAGAATGTAAGAACATCTGAGTCTTTTTACATGTCATTGTGCAGCAGAAATAAGAAAAACTTTGCAAAAGTTCTGTGCTTCTGACAAGTCTCACAGGAGTGCTAGAGAGTGTATTTATTTGTTTACTCATAAATAGTGATAACATTATAGTATCCTTTCTGTAAGCAAGCATTGGGCTTAAACCTTCCCTTCTTACATATGCATTATCACAGTGCTTGACTTTATCTTCCCCAGGAATGCTAGCCATGATTTTCACTGGTAAAGTCGCCATAGCTCAGTTTTCATTTCCTCCTTATTTGGTTACTGTTTTGTCTGAGTATCCCGTTCTACCAGCAGTCTATTACAATGCCATGAATATCAGTGATATTTCCCTTATCCAGGTTTCTATGAGTCCTTCAAGATGCATTTCATTTTCAGAGCATTTCTAACAATGAGAAACTTGTTTAATTCATTGTCTTGCTTCTGCTCAAAATGTTCCCTTCCTATTGTAGGAAATACCAAGCCTATTTCCTAGCATACTCTGTTTCCATGGTTATCTCACATTTTTAAGCCCTCTAATTCATCAGCGTTCTTGATGGTGAATTTTATCTACTGGAGAAAAACTTGCTTCCATTCTCATCAAACAAAGTTAGTAATCAGACTAAATTTGGACCAAGATTTTTACTGTCATTTTTGAAGCCTAGCTAATACTATTAATCTGCATTATTTTAAGTAGGAATAGAAGACTCAATTTGGTTCAAACAAACAAAAAGCACTAGTGCATCAGTCTTAACAGATTCATACATAATGAGGGTGTTTGCTGAAGAAAATGTTTTGGGAAGAAGCTCTTCAAATAAATCTTTAAAAGGTTGAAGAAAGCTAGCAACTTTATACTGATTTGCTTGAGACCAGTCTTAATTCAGTCCACAACATATCTCTCTTGTCTTACATTTTACAGTCTAGAGTGTCTCTTGAGGTCAGTTTGTTCCCTCATGGTCCTTGATGCAGCCTCTCCTTTCCAGATAGCTTTGTAATCATCTGTAGAAAAAAAAAAAAAAAAAAAAAAAAACTCTTTCCCCAGTCTTAAAAACGGTCACTACAAATGCATCTACAGATGCATTTCAGGATATATATCAGGAAAAGGTTCTTCACAAAGAGGGTGGTTGGTCACTGGAACAGGCTCCCCAGGGCAGTAGTCATGGCACTGAGTTCAAGAAGCATTTGGACAATACTTGCAGACACATGGTCTGATTTTTAGGGTGTTTCTTTGGGGACCCAGGAGTTGGACTTGATGATCCTTGTGGGTCCCTTCCAGCTCAGGATATTATATGATTCTATGCAGTATGTCTTGCAAACAATGTGTTAGCAATGCTTGGAATAACAAGGAAAACATAAGAAAAGTGCAGTTCACATAGAAAAGATACATAATTGTATTCCTTATTTGTTATTGTTTGTATCTTCTCTCTATATGACAGGATGGAACAAAGGTCATCTCACTGAAAGTTTTTCATTTAACCTCTCCAGCTGAAGATGTGCTATGTATTAAAAAGACAAATATAACAGAAGTGTTGTTCTAACCTGTTAGTTTTAGCAGAACAATATAGACCATAAGAACACCATCTGTACTGTCTAAACACAGAGGTTCTCAGTTTTTAATTTGAACTCATGCATTATGAGCACAGTGAAGCAGTCTTTTACTGGCTGTTATATATTAGCAGCCATTTTGTTTTGTAGTATAACACACATAGCAGAGAACTATAATTACCTACTCACTGGAGAGGCCCATAGGTATCCTCTGTGGTAGTTAAGTCAGTTTAAACCTTCATGGGAGTCCTCAGTTGGCACAAGGTATGTTTAACATGGGACATCTCTGCCTTGTTTTTTGGGAAGCTATACAACCTCCCATGGAGTTTGTATCTCTGAACTTGAAATGTTAATTATGATTTTTGATTCACTGTCTTATAGTTTACTCATGTAATCAATGCTGTATAGAGTATCACTCTTGACAGTCTTCAGGTAGACCTGGAGAAACAGCATTATTACTTTTTTCCTCTTATCAAAGGAGTAGTTTGAATCACTTGCTTTGAACTGAAAGGAATCAATCAGTAATTTGTGTCTGGCTTAATAGGACAAAATTGCTGGGTGGCTTGTTATTGACTGAGTATTTCCTCTTCTATAACAAGACTTCTGGGGAGCAAGGAGGCACTGTGATAACATTTTATCTTATTATCCAGCTTTTCAATATAAATTATTTTACTGTATGCACAATCTATTAGTGACTTTGTCATTTAATCCCTGCTAACAGAAGTTGATTGGCATTTACAGAGTAGAAGACTGTGGACTTCCATTTATTGTCTGTCACTTTTCAGTCTAAGCAGTGTGAAACACGAAAAGCAACAGTTAAAACCTCCAGAAACACAGTCTTTACGTATGAAACTTGTTAATAATGAATATACAAAGAGAAAGCCTGCAGGATTTAATTATGTTATTTCTTATGAGGTAGTCCTCATTTTCATTCTTTCTGCAGTAATATCAGTATAGCTTTATGGCTATAAAAGGAAGCTATTCATTCAGAATATATATATATATATATATATTGTTAAACTTGTGTGTTCTAATTATTACAGAGCTAATTTGGTCGTTTCTTCCTGATTATGGAGAAAGGCTGGTGTGAAGTGGCAGGTTCTGCTTGCTAAGCTTTGTATATTATAAAACAGAAAGGAACAGCCTCACTCCTGCCTTCTCTCCTCATGATGGAAATATATGAAAGACTTTCAAAGCAGGATAATATAGGCTACATTACAGAACATGAGCATCAGCTGAGAAGAACTAGATTTCAGAAGTAAGGCATATGTCTTTCTTTTGAATTGTCTTTTTACTGATTATAAGCTTTCTAATGAATTAAATACATTGAAGCAGCAACGTTAAATACAAGAGTTAGCACTTGTAGAAGAAACCATGCCACCATTAACATGCAAGAGGATTTTTAACTTGTGCTTGGCAATTAGGCACTTCCAGGTGAATCAGTGAAACAAAGTGCGATGAGGATTCTTTATCACTAGAGAAGAAAGCATGTGGTGTTAACAACTTGGTACAAATAAACTTTCAAACACAATCTGATTTAATAAATCTGGTAGTGTTTTGCCATATGCTGATAGACATGTGCATAGGCTAATTACTGAGAAATCTTACAGCTTCCAAGCACTGAAGCAGAGGGTTCTTGTGATACTGCTTTTCCCCTCTGCAGAAGTGTTTGTAATTATTCATTGGGTAAACTCCTTTATACTTGTGTAGGAACAGAGATTCTTGTCAAAGCAGCAGAAAATAATTAGCTTTTTGTTATTTATTTATAAAATTTGATCTTTCAGAGTTATGAAATTGAGATTGTTCAGTTGTATGTCTAGCAACCCCTCTGTATATTCAATCTTATCTATAGATACCTTTTCCAGTTTTCTACATATTGAAATACTTTCATATTTTATTTTTTCTCCTCAGCTGTGAGAGATGAAAGATTCAAATTTGTAAGAAAAATAAGTAGACACTAGTATTTTTTTTCAGATGCATTGTCATTTGGAAAATTATGTCCTTCTGTGATGTTTTAGAACCCTTTATCTACTCTAGAATTGCCACTGAATGTTTTGGGACAATTTTTAAATTTGATTTTTTTTTGCACAGCTTTGATCTTTTTTTTTTTTTTTTTTTTTTTTTTTTTTTTTTTTCCCCCCCCAGCTATGATTGCTCAGTGGGGTATTACTTTATTTATTATATGTATTTGCAATGCAGTAGAGGCTGTGTGAAAGAGAAATATCTTCCAATTTAACATATGAGACATGCTTATGATGTCTGTTTATACATTTACAGACTAATATATTTATGTTTTATTATGTTCTTTTTGGGGAGTATTAAAAAGTTTATTGTAATACTCTTTCATATCACTCGCTTGACTGAAAATCATTGGAGGGAGAAAGAAAACAGTATCCTTACTCAGTATGACTTAGGTATGACGTCTCACTAGGAGCAGATGAAGACAATTATGGTACAAGATTGATTCCCAGAAGTGGAAAAATGACAGCCTGCTCCTGTGCATTTAAGACTACCTTCTTGAGGAATGTCCAGCCTTCCTGGATTCCTCTGCCCTTGAGGACTGACTCCCAAGGGACCCTCCCTACCAGTGTCCTGAACAATCCAAGGACTGCCTTCCAGAAGACCAAGGTAGTAGTTTTACTGACCCTCCTCCTGACTTCACTCGTAATAGAGAACCCTACTATGTCATGGTAACTCTGCCCAAAACAAATAAAGTTCATGCTGCTTTAGCTGGGAATCGAACCCAGGTCAAATGCTTGGAAGGCAGCTATGCTAACCACTATATCACCTATGTTCTGCAATCTTATACTGTTATTATCTAATGTTATTATTATCTTACAATATTGTGGTCAACAGCTCAATGTCCAAGTGGAGATCAGTAATAAGTGGTGCTCCTCAGGGGTCAGTATTGGAACCAGCACTGTTTAACATTTTTGTCAGTGACATGGATAGTGGAATCAAATGCATCCTCAGCAAGTTTTCCAATGACACTAGGCTGTGTGGTGCAGTAAACACGCTGGACAGAAGGGATGCCATCCAGAGGGAGCTGGACAAGCTTGACAGCTTGGGCCTGTGTGAACCTCAAGCAGTTCAAAAAAGCCAAGTGCAATGTCCTGCATCTGGGCCAGGGCAATCACAAGAACAAATAAAGGCTGGACAGAGAGTAGATTGAGAGCAGCCCTGAGGAGAAGGACCTAGGAGTGTTGGTTGACAAGAAGCTCAGAAGATGTTTCATCTCACACAGAGTAGCCAGGAATTGGAATGGGTTGCACAGGGAAGTGGTGGCATCACTATCCCTGTGGGTGTTTAAGGGAAGGTTGGGCATGGTGCTTAGGAATGTGGTTCAGTGAGTGACATTGGTAGTAGGTTGACGGTTGGACCAGATGATCTGGAAGGTTTTCTCCAGCCTTAATGATTCTGTGATTCTATGAGTTGAAAATGTGCAGTTGCAGCCCAGAAAGCCAACCGTACCCTTGGCTGCATCAAAAGAAGTGTGGCCAGCATGTCAAGGGAGGTGATTTTCCCCATCTACTCTCACAGAAGCAGGTTGCCAAGAGAGGCTGTGGATGCCACCTCCCTGGAAGTTTTTGAGGCCAGGTTGGTTGGGGCTTTGAGCAACCTGGTCTAGTGGGAGGTGTCCCTGCCCATGGTGGGGGATTAGAACTAGATGATAGGTTTCTTCCAGCCCCAAACATATGACAATTCTACGATTTTATTACTGTGTGAACATCTGTTTATATATATATATATATAATATATATGTACATACAGCTTATGTGTTTACTTACCAATTCTTTATTTCCATATTAAGATAGTTCATAATCTATTTCTAATAAGGCTTTCATAGTCCTCAGGGCCTGCCAACTCCCAGTCTTGAGATTTGAATGAAAAGAATCCTACTGATTGTCAAGCAGATCAGTTTGTTTCTCTCTCCCCTCCCTAAAAGAAAAGCTCAGTTCAGTCTGAGTGGCAGCAGTGAGTGAATTAGGATAATCTTCAGAATTCCTCTTTATTTTTTGTTTTCTTGTCAGCCACATCTGAATTACAATGTGGAACAACCAGACAGAATAGGAAACAACAAAATATTTTAATGAATAGGTTTTTATCTGAGAGCTTGTATCACTTTTCAACCTCTTAATTCATCATTTCACAGATGAGTAAGCCTGTTTATTGGCAGATTAAATAACTTGCTTGAGCTGAGGCTATGAGTTACAGAGTTGGGGACCCCATAAAAGTGAAGAACTTTTGTTTTTAGTGGCTATAACTTCTAGAACTATCTTATCAAATGATGTAAAATAGATTTGGCAATGCAAAGAAAGCTTCAGAAAATCTAAAATCTGCAGCATAAATTTAACTAAAACTCTGCTTGTATTTCATTTATGAAATCTCTGCTTACATTAAATTTAAGGTGTTGCCATTATTGCCAGGTAAGTGAGTGTGTTGGGTCTGTTTGGGATGGAGTCACTTCTCCCTGCTGCAGCCCACACAGTGCTGCACTCGTAGCTGGAACAGCACTGGTATCACTCCAGTGTTGTGTCTATTGCTGCATAGTGCTGGCACAGAATCAGGACTCTCTCCAAGCCCCAGGAGCCAGCAGGCTGGGGGTGGGCAATTGATGGGGAGAGGACATCACCAGGGCAGCTGACCTAAACCGACCAAAGGGATATTCCATAACACCTGATGTCACACTCAGCAATAAAGGGGGCTCTTGTGGGGGAGGGATCTCTCTCTCTCTCTGGCTCTCTCCTGAACAACCGGTACGCGTTTTGAGGCCCTGCTTCCCAGGACGTGGCCGAACATCGCTTGTTGATGGGAAGTAGAGAATAATTTTTTTTCCTTTCTCTCTGTGCTTCCGCGCGGCCTTGTTGTTTCTTTTGTTGCATTCTCTCCCCATTCCCTTTCCCTTTAATTAAATCATTCTCATCTCAAACCTCGAGCTCTTTGTGTTGACTTTTTTTCTCTCCCCCTCCTCTTTGAGGAGGCGGGGAGTGAGAGAGCGGTTGTGGTGGAGCTCGGCTGCCCATCTGAGTAAAACCACCACAGTGAGGTGGAGTGGGAAGAGGTAAAAGACCCTTAAAAATAATAAATAAATAAATAGATTTTTTAACATCCTGATAACTGTGATTCTTAGAACCTACGAACATCTTTTTACAGTGTTATTCTGCTTGTACAACAGGAGATGAAACAACTTTACTTACTTGATATCTTTAGCCACCATACTTACTAAGGTGGCTGGGTATCTAGATATATGGGGTTACAGTTTAGCAATATAATGCTTATTTTCTATTGGAGGAAAACAAAACATTTTATTGCAAATGAAATGTGCAAATAACATGGAAAGGCTGAGGGCATTTTTGTGGTGTCCTGTATGTTTTTCATAACCAATGGCACCGTATTTTGCTCAAATTTATAAACACCTTTTTTCGATTTGTTCTCATTACAGGAATAAATTTGTCAAGAAATATTTTTACTTTAAAACTTACATGTAAAATTCTTTAATATAGTATGTAGCTGAACAGAAAGGAGACATTAAGAATTTTTTCTGTTGGTAAACTCTAGTTGTCTGATGAGAATATAACAATCTTTTTCTCATAACAAATCAGTTTATAACTTTTACTAAAGAAGAAATAAGAAACATGAATTATGATTTGATAAGATTCAATAATTAACTTTTCTAGGTTTTGGAATTTCAGAATATGAAATAAGGTGGCTATATATATATTCTAAATAAGGCAAAACTTCTAATAGCTTTTAAGTGGTTCTTTCCTCAATTGGATGGAAAATATTTATTTATTTATTTATTCATTACAAGCAACTATTGTAAAGGCTAGAAAATAGTGTTTACATGCGAAATCAATTACATTAAAGCACATCACATTCCTGAGGATGAATGCTTATATACATTCTATTGTCATCACAGTTTCTTTGCTGCTTAGGCTTATATTATCAAATAAGAACAGTGCATTCTTTTGTGATGTTTCAAAGATTCAATGTTGCTATTAAAATTGGAATCTACGTTGTGTTTTACCTAATACAATGAATTTTGAGAAAACACCACATTAATTTATGGAATTAATTTGTATTATTAGAGAGTTTTCAGAACACTGGTGATTTAGAGTCAAGCAGGTCCTTAATATTTTACGTCCCAGAGGTTAATACAAAACTTAAGCTAAAGAGCAAATTACTATGCAGCAGTTGAAATTTAGGCTCCCTCTGCATATTTTTTTGTTACTGATTTCTATAAACCAAGAAAATGCATGTAATTATTAGAATCCTTGCCTAATTAACATTGTAAATTAGTTTGGACTAGCATTATTTTTTCCTGTTTGAAAGCATAATTCTAAATTTTGAAAATGTTTTATTGTTTACTGCACTGTTAAATGAGAGCTGCTGGGCAAGTGAAATAGATTAGAGAGACTGTCTGTGTTTGGTCTTCTGCTTTGTTATGTGAATTGGACAGAGCATGAATTTGAACTTGTCTGTTTAAAAGGTTCTTGTCAACAACTGGATCTGCCCCTAGCTTTGTATAAATGATATAGTCTGCTGGTAGAACCATTATCTGAGGATTTATTAGAATATTTTCTGAACCATCTTTCATTAGACTACTTTTCTAAATTCCGTAATGTCAATTTGTCTAATTTCTGTGATGCAAATCCAAACAGCTTAACATAGACAACATTCCATCTGGCTGAATAAGCCCATTGCTAGCATACATTTCTAATGACTGGCTAAGAAGAGGCCAGTCCATTTATTTAGGATGTTGCTCTCTCACATTTAAGAATCAGAACAGTAGTCACTGGATTAATGTGAAAAGGGGAGTTATCATGAACTCCAGCCACTGGATTTGAGTTCAGAAATATCTAAATTTAATTATAATATGACAAGTCCTTTTCATTTTTGTTCTAATATTTTAGCCAGTTCAAGGTATATTTCACAAATGTAAGAATAGTATTTCTATAAAATCAAAAACAATATATGACAGACTGCACTTGCTTTTCTGAGAGGATATTTATCTGCCCGTTGAAGAAAGATGAATAGGAGACAAATGTAAGCAGAATATTCCAAATCATAACTGAACTCAGCTGTGTTCCTGATGGACATTTCTACGGTTAAGACATCTAAGGTTGTTTCCTGCTGGTTTTGCTGCTAATTATAAGCACTCATTTCTTTTGAATTCAACTCTTTGAGGAGAAGTTTGAGTCCCCAGTTTTCATCTCACCTACAGTCCTTTCAAATTAGTATCTAAATTACATTATCACTGCAGTCCGTTTGATTTTATTCTCCTAAAAACCCTCCCATATCTTGCCTTTTGATTTAGAGGTGGCTTCTTATTTGCTTTAGATTACCCAGGCAGAGATATTTCAATTAATAAACAATTTGTTTCACTCTCAGGGCAAATGTCTTCAGGACAACTGTATATAATGTTTAATTACTCCAACTTTTTCGTCCCTTCTATATATCGTTATAGTCTATTAAATGGGCACACTTAAGTATCTTTGAAAAATTATATTTAGGCCAGCCAGCATTTTCATGCATGTGGGCTTGCTGTAATGCCCTCACTATCTGCTCCTGTGGGACACCAGTCTGCCTACAGTGAAGGAGTCTGCTTTCCACTGGCCCACAAACTTGCTTTCTCCAGTTGTCAGAATGGCACTTAGAACTTGCATATTCTTGATTCATCACTTATGAGAAACAGGACTCCATGCTGTTAGCCAGAACTGTTTGCCTGAGTCTTTGCAGATATATTTCTAATATTGAGCAACAGACTAAGAATATCCTTAGAACTTAGCTCACGGTCTCCTGTGGACTCAAAGTAGTGTCAGTGGTCTAAAGACATAAATATGTACATGATTTTAAGTTTCAGAACATCTGAAACATGTTCTGTTTCATACCATTGCAATAATTTGTAAATTTGAATCCAGAGGTATATTAGTTTCTTGGGATGTTCTGGACTGCACGTCACAGGAAGGTACATTAGAGAGTCTGAAGACTCAGAAGGTCCACACTCTTGCAATAGACGGTCCCTGGAATTCTGGATGCTGCCAGAGACAGCCAGAGACAAAAACAATCTGAGGGAACATGGAATACAATATGGTGCAGATAGAGATGTCTCCCTGGCTTTATTCTGTTTAGCAAGATGGGCATCAGTAGAGGTATACTTGAAAGAACACTGTCTGACTGGAGCAGATTAGGACATGAACTTTAAAAAATGTAGGAAGTGTTTGGTAATAAAACTGGTTAAAATGGAACAGAATGGAAATATAACAAAAAGTGCAACTAAGAGAATTCTTAAAATCTACTAGAATTTTAACTCTGCAATACTTAGGAGCAACCCTAAAGTTGACATCTACCAGTCATTGGTGCTAAGAGCAACTTTCCAGTGATACTTCTGATAAATCAGTGATACACTGATTTACTTTGTAAAATTGGCTGCTTGGTTTCTACGTATATTCTTGGTTATTGGGTAACAGCAAAGTAGAAATTACTAAAATGAACCTGGAATCCTATTTTTTGTTCCTTCTGTTGTACCCTGTGTTGCTATCATTTTGTATCAGTTCCATATACAGAAGAGATGACAGTGAAGCAGTTAGGCTTGTCCAGACAAAAACCAAAAAAAAAACAAAAAACAAACAAACAAACAAACAAAAAGAAAACAAAAAAAAAAAAAAAAAGGAAAAATAAAAGAAAAAAAAAAGGCAGAAAATCTAGAAAATCTCTTTGAAATGCAGGCTTGATATCTCTGCACTGTTGTTCTGCTTACACTTCCATTGTGTTCCTTAGCTAACTTGATCTTTCTTGTATGAATAATTCTCCTTTCTGCACAGTTTATTTAGTTTGTTGTGGTATGCCACATAACACCAGAAAAAACCACTGTACAAATATTTTATTAGTTTTACAGTTTCCTCTTCAGCTGTCATTTTATAGATACCAAACCAGACACAGCAGCATAAAAGTGTCAGGACTATTCAATACTATTCAATAACTTTCCACCTCTTTTGGGGACTATTCAATACTATTCAATAACCTTCCACCTCTTTTTGGGGTTTATTGTACAAATTTACACATCTTTGAGCGCAGGCCTTTTCAGTTACAATGCTATATAAGTTTGACAGCTTAGTGAGTCCGAATTTGTTTGGGCAGAGTTTTTTTTTTTTTTCCAGTTTAATCATAGTGAAAAGCTGAAACATCCAGTAGTTTTGTTAGTTAAAATCAGTAATATTCATCTCTAATCTTCTTATAGGGAATCTGAAGTAATCATATGTGGACAATAAATATAATGTAGCTATTTTAAGCACTGAGATTAGGTAATACTGAAAGGATATTAATATAAAAGGGTGAAGATGAAACAGGAAAAAAAAAAAAAAGTTTCTTAATAGACACAAATTCAGCATCTCTTCTGTGTTTTTAGTCTCTCTTTTCCACTCCAAACTCCACTCCAAACTCATTAAACTAGTGTAATCTGTCCGCTCCAAGACCATATTTATGGTTCATAGACAAATTTTTAATCTAGATGGTGAAACTGGCTGCAGTTTCTGCAGAAAGTTTTGTGACAGGGCCATATTTGTCTTTAAATTAATCTATTTATCTGGGCCATGTATATCTGTAAACTACATGCTCAGTAGTTTAAATAGCATCCGTTGGTTGCTCATCTAACTGAAGAAAAAGTGTTTAGTTATTTGTGTTTTCAAATTTCTTCAGTTAAAAAGGATGTCCAGTATAACCTCTGCAGAAAATTGCCTTTGCCAGACACAGGGACATCTGCTTGATGCTCCAGTGCTTTTTTTTAATAGATGTATCTTGAATGTTAATGCTCTTTTGACAAAAGACTAGTTGCTTGTATGGTGTCCCCTCTATATCTCTTCCTTTCTCTCTCCCTGAAGCTATTTGAGTATATAATGGAGAAGACAGGTACTGGACTATAGTGGTTTGTTGTTGTTGTTGTTTGTTTGTTTGTTTTCATTACCCCTGCACCCCTGTAACACTTGAGACAGCAAAAGTTCACTTCTGTGTTCTATTTGTTTGTAAATATGATCTGGTGTTCTGAACCAAAAAGGATAAAATACAAAGAGCCCTACTGGAAATAGCAGAAAGTAATCTTACTAGTTCTCTGATCAGTGACCAGTGTACAATCATCTTCAGCATTTAGTGGATAGGAGCATCTAGCTTTCCTCACTGCTCTGGAATAAAATATGTGCATCTCTAAGCAAAGTATTTATTTTTATTTATCAATGTGCTTCACAGTTATATAACCATGGAGAATTTAAGTTCCACGTATAACGTAACACTGGCACATGAGACCTGTGAAGACACAGACACCATAGTGAATTCCTCGTGCACTCTGCCTTCACAATGTTACACAGCAACTTTGTGTTTAATCTCCCACACTGTGCCTGATTTTTCCAGAAAATTAACTTAAAATAGATGCTTCATTTTTGTATTCAGTATCTAGTGCATTGTGACGTCACAGAAAATACCTAGGAAAATATTCTTATTGCTGCAAAAAGGTTACAATTTCATGGCAGACCAAGCTGAACAAGACAAGACTATAAATAATAGGATCACTGGTTGGAGAAAGGTGTTACATTCAGGCCCATAGTTATGGAACTAGATTTTATGGAACTGGGATTTTTAGAATCAGGTTCACGAGTTTGTGCATTTTTATGAGACTTTACAAAAGTGAAAACTGATGGATGTTCTAGTAATAGATATTATGGTAGGAATTAAGGTCACATAAATCTTTACCTGTTTTTAAGGAACACTTGGATAGAAGATACTTGATGCTATTTTACTTTCATGACATGGGAATTCTCAGGCATGAGAAGAATCCATCAGTCTGAAGAAAAAGACAAGCTGCTCTCCCTGCATCCTGTAGAGTCTATAATACACGAGGATTGTACTGTATGTGCCTTCCTGTTTACCTGTGGTTGTACAAAGACATGAGCTCTTGACCTATTTCTGTCTAACCCATAGCATCTTTTTATGCCCTAGAGAAAACAAATTAATAGTATTCAAAAGTTATGTGCTTACTTTACAAACAAACAAAACAAAACAACAATAATAACAACAACAAAACACAAATATTCACTTACCCAAGATAAAATGCAAAAGGTCCACGTGGCAACATCTGAATACTTCCCTATTCTGTCTCAAAAGAAATATGAATCATATAATCATCTTCCAGTGCACTTAGGGAAAAAATGCTGGAAGGATTTTGTTGCTTCATAGAAATCCAAAAAGGTCCTGTTTTTCTTTTTTCTTTGTTGTTGTTGTTGTTTATTTGGTTGTTTTGTTTGTTTTAAAATCATCCTCTGTGATACTGGTACTGAAAATGTCTTGATGCTCTTGCAGGCTGTCTTTGATACTGGAAAAACTGTTTGGAAAGGTACTCAGCATTTCTATAAGGGGAACATCAAATATCATAAACAGCTGTTCATTCTATCAAAGTTCAGAGAATCACTCCAAAATGAGAAAACCATTTTGTTCTTCCAACTGCCGTGGTTATTCTGATGTTCATTCCCCAACAACCCAGAACAATTTCTAAAGATTTGTTTCTGGGCTAACCTGAGTAGCTTCAATACCTGATACATAGCACAAGTCTTTCAAGCAATTTTAAAAAGGGAAGGAAATTATGTTTAAAATAGCAATAGCGAGTAAGTGTAAAAGGACTGATGCTATTATTATATTATTATAACTTGTCTTTCAAAGAGAAAAGAAAGAGTATACTTTAGCTCTCTACTGTTGGCCAACCTTATCCATTATGTTTGTTAGCATGTTAGTTGCTTTTGTCAGCAAGCATACACATTGAAAGAAGTCCAACTGAACTGCTTGCTTATTCTGGTCTGAGAATGTCTCCTTTAAAAGCAACTTTGCAAAAAAACAGTACCTCTGATGTACCTGAATGCATCAATGCAGATAAAGCATGGAAGTCATAATAAAAAGTTAACCAGTAATATAGATCCAGAAAAATAAAATAATCAACACCTTTATCTGTTATTTGCTTGTCTGTGTATAATCTACTCATAACTGAATAGATGAATGACCCTAACTTTCCTTTTTAATATTCTAGCTGTTGTTGTTGTTTGTTTGTTTGTTGTTTGTTTCTTGGTAATAGTTACTGCTTGGGTTTTCTATGTTATTAAATAATATCAAGATAATTTAAAATATATACACAACAGAATGGCATAAAACAAATAATGTTACATTTCATTTTATATTAGGAATATATTCGGCTTAAATGAAAGATAAAAAGAAGTCTGAGACTCTTGGTTAGAAATAGTTCTATCATGGAATTCAACATGCTATGTGTAAAAAAAAAAAGCCTATGAACACATCTATTTTATTTTCTGGTATCCAGTGGGCAAATGTTAAACTTACTGCATATTACACATGTTTTCCAGCAAATATATTTTATCTCTGTGCTAAATTTTCAAAGTATACTTTGTTTAAACACATCACTTTTACTGATAGAACCATTTTATGGCTCCGTTTGGATGTGATAGAACCTTTTTTTCTTAGAGGAACCATGATTTATAGCATTGTCTTTCACTTATTTTAATGACTATTTTTAAAATGCTGCAACTTGTTCTGTATTCATGATTATTTTGCATGCATTTATGTAGATTAACACTAGTTGAGGAGAAGTAAATATGCTTTATTTATTTTTTAGATATCATACTGTAAAATTGTTGAAGGCAAGATAATTCTGTGTTTTGCTGAATTAGAGAAGCTTATACATCCCCATCTGTAGCCTGACGTATCTGGCATTTTTAACAAATACAGTCCTATAATTGTAAAACTCACTATGAAAGAATATAGTGTGGAGAGTCAAAATGCACAGAAGATGGATAAAAAATTAGCAGCTGATACTTTTCTTCAAGCTGATTTCCTTGGTTTTAAAATGTTGTAACACTTTTACTTTTATCTGAGTTTTTAGTGACATCACTACATAGTGCTGAAACACAGCCAAATGCAACTGAGCTTAATACCTTTGGTGCTGGCTCCTTACCTACCCTTTCTCTCTGTTCCCCATTTTGATGTCTCCTGACATTTTCCCCTGCCCATCACCTTGACAAGCGGGACCTGGCACAGTCCCACCAACCCTCTCTGACATCCTGGACTCTCAGGTCTGCATCCTTGTCAGTCGCAAAGTCCCAGTTCACGTACAATTTCTTGACAGGTTAGTGTGAGTGACCATCTTGTCTTTATTGCCATTACATTTGTTTGCCATGTTCGTGTCTCTGTGTATTTTATTGCTTCCCCCTTTTCCTCAGCACCCACTTGAGAAGGTCTTCAATCAGATAACCAAAGTGGAAGAAAAATTCTCACACTCCATGTATCCTTATGTACTGGGTTTGGCTGGAATGTTAACTTTCCCTGCAGCAGCTCATACAGTGCCATGCTCTGCACTTGGAGCTAGAACAGACACAACGCTAGTGTTGTGTCTGCTGCTGAGAAGTGCTGGCACAGTATCAGGACTTTCTCTAACCCTCCTGGGGGGTGGACAAAAAAGGGAGAAAGAAACATCACCAGGGCAGCTGACCTAAACCAACCAAAGGGATATTCCATACCATATGATGTCACACTCAGCAATAAAAGGTGGAAGAGGGAGGAAGAGAGGAGGGGTGGACTTTCGTTGTGAAAACGTCTGTCCTCCTCGCAAACACCGGCTACGTGCATCGAGGCCCTGCTTCAAGGACGTGGTCAGGCATCGCTCATTTGCAGGGAGTAGAGAATAATTTATTTCCTCTGCACTTCCATATAGCCTTTATTTGTTTTGTTTTGTTGTTCCCTTTCCCCCTCCCTTTCCCCTTTCCCTTTTTCTCTTTTTCCCTTTTTCCTTTTAGTTGAATTGTTAATTAATAATATTTCCTTAATATATATATATATTTCCCTTTACTTAAATTATCTCAACCCGTGAGTTGTTCTTTCCTTTACTTCTTCCCCTCCTAATCTGTGGTGGGGGAGTGAGAGAGCAGTTGTTGTGTTCAGCTGCCCAGCACCGTAAAACCACCACACCCTACCAGCAGTGCGACCGGCTGGGCTTGGTCCTGGTTAACACAGAATCACAGAATCATCTAGGTTGGAAGAGACCTCCAAGATCAGTGAGTCCAACCTCTAATACCACTGTTACTTGTCAGTCAGGTTTGTGTCTGTCTGCGTTCTTGTTTATGGCTTCCTCCTTTTCTTAATATCCTCTTTTGTGTTGAGGAAGTAGTTGTGCAGACAACCCTTAAAGGAGCAGACACTCTCCTTCCACATATTGTACAGGAACTATTGCAACTGTTATGGCTCTGCATCATAAACTAGATACTGACAACAGCATTCCTTGAAGTTGAAATATATATTTGATTAAGAGAAATAATTTTAAGTATACCAATTCACTTAATATCACAAAGTGTCATTTTGTTCCAGTGTGCTGAAATTCTTCCATAATATGGTTCATAAATCCCACGCTTTCAGACCAGTCAAGCAGAAATTTTTGAATATATGATCACAGGAACATTTTCAAAGTCAAGCAAGCAGTAAAATTTGAAATTGAACTCTTTATTTACACATGCATTTTTATTAGAGACATATTTACCCAAACTCAAAAATAAATATTGGAAAATGTAAATTGAATCCACTGCATTATCTTCACTCAGCATTGAAATACTCTATCTAAACTTTTACTGCTTAGCTGTGTCTTTCAGGGCTCCAAATGATTTCCACTTTAAATTTCTGCTGTTTATAGTAGTACTACTGGCTAACGATATTCTGTTGCAAAAGGATAAGCCTGTAGTGTTTTGTACATTGGTTTAAGATAATAGGTTTCTCATGTTAGAAGACCAGTCCTAACAGGTTGAAGATGCTAGGAATAAGTTGTTGTTACTGCTGTTGTTAATAAATAGGCAGCCACTCAGCTTTTGTAGTTAGCACATAACGTAATTCATAATAGTTGACCTAGTATTGTTCTGATCTTTCAATAGGTTCTCTCCATTTTCGTATATTATATGTGTGATATAATATATATTGCAGATGTTTCTGAAGTGAATGTTTGACAATAGTCCAAGGCTTTGGCTAACTCTGCTAGCTGTGGTTTCAGTTGTATTTCTAGCTATATTCCTAGCACTTCCTTATAGATAGGAAAATGTTCAAGGAGACATAGTTATGACAAAGAAAGCAATCTAAATTCTTATTAAATTAATATAAAGAAAAAAAAAAAATCAACGCATTTAAATTATTGGTCTGTAATTCTGGGTTTGTTGCTTGAAAGGTTTCACCTACTAATCTTGCTAAGTAGGTAGGAAGATGGACAAAGATGAAGATACAACTAGTGGAATAAACTTCTAGTATGGTTATATGCACAAAAAGACATGAGGTTTGTGCATGACTAATTCTGATGAAAATACCATGAAAAAGATGCAGAGATTGCAGTGAGGTGGAAATGAGTTCCGTTTTGGAACTATAATCAGGAAAACAAGCAAACAAGCAAACAAAAACAAAATGAAACAAAACAACAACAAATGTAGACCCTTTCTGTGAAGAATGCTGTAGGCCATTAAAAGAGACTGCAAGCTGGAAAAATAAAGCATCTGTGAAGATTACATAGAAGAGGTATTTAAGGAATTAATTGCTAAAAGTTCTGACAGATCTCATTTATGTAGAAGTTGTTGATGATGTTACTGTTGTTGTTTTGACAGAGCCTTTAAAGAAGGTTTTTTTACTGTATATATCAAATCCAAATAGCTCCTCTACCCCAACACTTGATGGATGCCTCTAAAAAGACTGTTAATAATGAAACAATAATGCATATTTTCACATGTGAATCAAACTGGATGTGCTGCCTGGAGCTTCATGTTCAGTCAAAGGTTGAATTAAGGAGACCTTCTTGCTCTGAATACAAGCTCTGAATTAATTCTGAGAAGCATGGGAGACCTGGAATAAAACACTATGTACCAGTCTCATGCAAATCAAAATTCCCCTGGAGTTAAAAGCTTCTGAATGTGCAGGGAATTACTAAGCCTGATTTAGAGTACACCTCATGCTTTGTAAAAGAAAAATAAATAAATAAAATAAAAAAAATACTAACAAGAAGGAAAATGTTCAGCTGGTCTATATTAAAACAGCTTTTTTAATTATTTTATTTTAATTATTATTACTCCTTAGATATTACAGTCAATTCAGATTAAAAGAGATGACTATAATTAATAATGGTTACATTTCAAGGAATATTATGCTTCAGGTAACCCAGAAAAATCTTGATATGTAAAAGTAAGCAAGTAGGGTATTTCTATTCTATGTCTAAAGAGTTAACTTTGTAATTTGAAGAGCCAACTCTTAGACTCTGTTATGCTAATAGTAAAAGGAGTTGCTGAGTCTACTTAACCAGTAAGAACTCATTGAGAAGAAGCAATCATCAATTCTAACTGAACCATCTTGGAAGATAGTTCTTCAGAAAAAGGAAATTAGTATTTGGAGTGGATAATACAATATTGAACAAAATATGCGCAGAAAGTGTTTGCAGTACATTGGACTTCTATTCAAGACCAAGGGTCACTCTACTTTAGAATGAGGAATTAATCAACTTAACTTCCTAACATGTCAATAATTATACTCACCATACTTACAGTATTCTTAAAGAGCCAAAAAAATTTCTGAAAATTACACCTGTTTTATTCAGCTTTTATTCCAAGTATATTTATGTATTCCTCCTTAGGTGCACTCAAAGCCACAGTTTTGGTGTCACCTTCCAGTGACATGAGAGATCCATCCAGATACTGTTGCAATTGTCAACATGAGTCTGCTCTTGAGTACAGTGTTCTTCAAACCCGCCTTTTCTCTGCTCCTATTGAGGCCCTGAGCTAAAAGTGGAAGAAAATGAATTCAGATATCCTTTTGAAAGACAAGTTGATGCTTTAACTTCAACCCTTTAAGAGAGATAATGGTGATATAGCACCACTAAAAGGGGAAGAAAGTACTGCAAAGATAAATGTATTTACCTGAATGTTTGATACATCCTAATACCAATGTATTGCTAGTAATATTTCACTATTTTCTCCTCACAGGTTGGAGAGGAGTGATATCTTATTTTAGCCATCTAATAGCTAAGTGTCTTGTCTATGTTCAGGTTCTTTCAAGTTCTTTCCAAAGTTGGAGAGGTAAAAGAAAAGGAAAAGAAAATCTTCAGAAAGAAGTTCATTCCATTTATTTTAACAACAGTCTTTGGCACACCCAGATGATGAATCAGTTTTTAATATTTAAAGAATTAATTTTAAGATTTGCTAGGCAATTTAAGGACAGTTAAAATTAAGTCACTTGAAGTTCTGTGATCTAAAAATAAGTTCTAACAGATAATAATCTAAAGGCCTATTAAACATGTAAAAATATATAATAAAAATAATGGTACATGAGTATGAGAGAATGTACTAGTCTAGAAATACTGAGTCCCATAGAGTAGATTTAGTCTAGAAAAAAGTAAATATCTGTATCATGGCAGGTGTTTTAGAAAACCATTTCTCCTGTATTGGTCTACCTAGAAGAGGACACCATGAAATTAAAAGGTAATATATTTATAATAGTGGAGAAAAAGTGTTTCCTTGTTAAGTTGAAATGGATCTGTTGAACTCTCCATTGTGGAATACTACATTGACAAACTGATTTGTAAATGTAGGCTACTAAGAGTAATACTATGTAGCTCTGTGCAGTAGGGAAAAAAATGGTTTTATATCCTAATTCTTCAAATTATTAAGTGTCATTAGAAGAATTTTTTTGTCCATATAATACCGTTGTAGTTATGAATCCTAATGAGACTTTATGACTTACTATGGAGGCATATATAATTGCTCAAGAGAGGGTAATTATTCTTCACAGTACTATGGTAGTTTTTATGGTCTGGCTACATTAAAAATTGTTTAAAAGATTTACAGAAAATGTTTTGTGAAGAACATAAAATATTTATTCAACTTATTAATTTATAGAAATTTTCCCAACACATATGCACACACTAATATATACATGTGTCTGTCTGTTCATAAAATCACATACATTTACACTATAATTAATTAATGTGCCTATTCATCAGAGCCTGGTGCTTCAGAGATTGGTCAAATTTACAAAAATATTTTAAGTCTTTGACATATGAATGTCAGAGGCAAGTGAAACAGAAAGATTATTCCTATGCTCATGTAGATATCTAGATATATATCTAGGTTCATTAGGTTAGTCATTTAGAATTAGTACTGGTAGTATTTAGAATATAACATTACTGAGCAACCTATTTTTGTATGACTGCTTGTCTTGGGATATGTGATACTTCAGAGAATCATCTGTTTCTTCTGGTTGTTGGGTTAAAAAATCTTGAGTTTATGATAACAAAGACCATCAGGGGTCATAATGTCATTCTCTCCCAAGAAACTAGTGCAGTATTCTTGCACTTCCTTTCCTAAGGTATTTGTGAGTGTTAGCACAGCTTGACATTAGCCCAAAGGGAGATACAGGTGCTCTATATCTCTGACAAACCAGGTCAAACAAGCTTTTATTTTATAGTCCTGTGGCTCCCATTGCAACTATGTTGTATAGGATGTATTGGCTGCAAATTATGTAATTGAAGTCTGGGTAAAAAAGAAGAATGGGTCTCTACAACCACTTTCCCCCAATCTATTGGTCAATGGAGAAAGAAAAAGAAGAAATTACCGGATCTGCCCACTGTTTGTAAATATTGGACAGATTAGATCAACCCAGATTAGATCCACCCAGACATTTGATGAAGTTTCTGAGGTCATTATGAAGTAACTAATCCTGCCATTTGGTGAGTTGTGGAAGATGTTATTTAGGCTCTACTGTGAAAGGGAGTGGAAGAATACACTATGGATGCATACTACCTAGCAGAAGGTTTTATCATGAAGAATCGTTCAGATAAGCATCTAACATGTATCAAAAATTTAATATTTCTTTACTGCTAGACAAATATACACAGTAAATTGTGATATTGAAGATAGTCTGAAACAATTCTCATTTATTTTAGCTTAGTTTTACCAGTGTTTTACCACGAAGATCTATACTTTTCTAATTATTTTTACTATTGTTAAGCTACTGTGTAATCAGACTAATAATGGATTTTGTTGTGGTGAGGTGTTCTGTTGTTTTCATACTTTTGTTCTTCTTCCATATAGGAATGACATAATACTTCCTTAGATGGGAATACAGGATTAAATTATTATTCCAGTTTCAAATTATATTTAGAAGCAGAATGAATGGCCAGACATAAATTTGTTGTGGTTCTTACATGCATACAAAATTACTTTATCCAGACCTCCAGCCTCTTATATGAACTATAGTGTTTATGTGGTCATTTCACCATTGTTGCTACAGCAGCTTGACAGAAGATGTTAACTAACATGGTCTCTTTGTGATGTTTGTTTGTTTGTTTATTTTCATTCTTCTTTTTCAAGGAAATGTCAGGTTGTCCAATACATCATTTATGGTATTACCAGATACTGAAGAGCAGGCAAGTTCCAGGAAACCAAACTAGCATCAACCTGTTCCATTCCCATCCTCTTTGACACTGTGAAAAGAGGGGAAGAGGCATTGTCCTGCCACTCCACTGATTTTCTAGAAATTAGAGTCATCTTTTAGTATTGGGGTCTGGCAAATACCAGAATAATTAATGCTATTTGAAATTTGTAAACTTAAAGCAAGCTCCTTAAACTGTGCATTATTTTTCAGTGAAATTATTACTTTCCTGGTGAAAGACTAACAAAATATTTTATATTTTACATTTAAACTTTACTACATAGTCATTATGATGTTATTACTACAAAATATTTTATAGATAAAGATTATCTCTATAAAGATAAAAAGTGTAGGGCCTAAGGCAAACTGTGAGGAGAATATGTTAATCTCCAGGAGAGAATAAAAAGTGAGCTCTTAAAAAAATGATGTGACCTTTCTTTTGCTTACATCTTTTTAAATCCAGTATTGAAAGATTTTTTTTCCCACTTTTTGAACATACCCATTAGAAGTTGTCTATCCCCGTTTTTAAGGTGGTGTTAACCAGAAAGGTTTGTATTATGTATTGTGCATTTATCTTCATGTGCAAAGATGATCAAAGACATTTTTGAAAATGTTGCTTTTAAATAATGATGACTTGCAGCAAGCAAATCAATATCTTTTCTTTGGAAAGCTGAAGTGCCAGCTCAGAAAAATAATAATAATAATAAAATAAAATAAAATAAAATAAAATAAAATAAAATAAAAAGCACAGCTTTTCACTTTTTGCATCTTAAATATTTGTAAAAATGTACTTTGAAAGGAAGAGCAACTCGTGCTACCAGTGAAATACAATCCATGGTTGCTGTCTGCAAGACAGCATTGTTAGAAATACAATAAAGAATACCACTGGTTTCTTTCACCTTGATAAAATGTTAGGAAGCCTTTAATCCACATTCATGAGTGTGGATTTGAAACAGGCTTTCAGATATACTGTTCATCACACTAAACAATAGATTCTGTGTTGTCAGAATGAACTGCAGCATGGCATAGGATGAATGGTATGAAGCTCATTAAATTTAAGCCAGTCACACTGAACTTTCCTATACAAAAATTGTTATATTTCAGAAACACAACTTTCAGGGAATTAAAGCCCTAATATCAATAAATATTCTTATCAGTCCTGACTTTATAGAGCTGCTACCTAACTCAAACTCCTCTCCATAGATATGTCCTTGCAAAACTGGTGACTTTACCATCTTTTCGTAGCCTGTGCATTACAGAAGTTGATGAATGGTGCTGGAAGGGTGCCTGCAAGGCCTATGGGAGAACTCTAAGGAGTCTGTAGGTCAAGCAAGTGTACTGGGTTTGGCTGGGATAGAGTTAATTTTCTCCAGCCCATATGGTGCTATTTTTTACTGATGACCAAATCAGCACTGACAACACATTAGTGTTGACAACACATCAATGTTTGTTGCTAAACAATATTTTCAAATCATCAAAGCCTTCTCTGTTTCTCACAAGCAAGTGGTGGAAGGAAGACAGGCAGGATAGATGACCCAAGATGACCAAAAATATATCTTACGTCATTTAGGAAGATGTCATATCCTCAACTCATCTCATGATCTCATGTCATATTCAGTGGGAGGACCAGGGGTTGTTTTTGCAAAGTAGTTGTGGCTGAGGTACAGGCTAGATATGGTCTCTGCAGGTGACTGCTTTTGCATACTGTGGTGTTTGGGGGTAAGGGGAGGGTTGTTTGTTTCACTTTCACTTATTAAACTCTTTGTGTTTTGACTCATGAATTTTCTTTCTTTTGCCCTTTTGATTCTCTCCCAGATTGTTCCAAGGTAGACTGTGAGAATGACTGGATGGGAGTTTACTGGTCTAAGAAGGCTAAGAAGGGATTTATAGTTGGAATTTTGATTTTTAACTGTGAATTGCAGCACGTGAGGCTGTACTTGGCATGCACAGAAGACCAAGGTCCAATGTGCAATTTAAACCTGAGGACTGTCTTGATTTAGGTAGTCAAAATAGTTATCATTGTCTGACATCTGCTTCTTAGGCATCAGAAATGGGCAGTATGAATTCACCAGTCATAGCCTAACAGCATTATTCACAGAATCACAGAATCATCTAGAGACCTCCAAGATCACCTAGTCCAACCTCTGACCTAACACTAACAAGTCCTCCACTAAACCAACTAAGCTCTTGCGGTGGTTTTACCGTGCTAGGCAGCTGAACACCACAACTGCTCTCTCACTCCCCCTCCACAGATGAGGAGGGGAAGAAGTAAAGGAAAGAACAACTCACGGGTTGAGATAAGGATAATTTAATTAAAGAGAATATATATATATAAAGGAAATATTATTAATTAACAAATCAACTAAAGGGAAAAAGGGAAAAAGGGAAAGGGGAAAGGGAGGGGGAAAGGGAACAGCAAAAACAAAACAAGTAAAGGCTATATGGAAGTGCAGAGGAAATAAATTATTCTCTACTCCCCACAAATGAGCAATGCTTGACCACATCCTTAAAGCAGGGCCTCAACGCACGTAGCTGGTGTTCGCGAGGAGGACAGACGCTTTCACAATGAAAGCCCACCCCTCCCCTCTTCCTCCCTCTTCCACCTTTTATTGCTGAGTGTGACATCATATGGTATGGAATATCTCTTTGGTTAGTTTAGGTCAGCTGCCCTGGTGATGTTTCTTTCTCACTTTTTGCCAACCCCCCAGGAGGGTTAGAGAAAGTCCTGATACTGTGCCAGCACTTCTCAGCAGCAGACACAACACTGGTGTGATAACACTGCTGTTCTAGCTCCAAGTGCAGAGCATGGCACTGTATGAGCTGCTGCAGGGAAAGTTAATATCCCAGCCAGACCCAGTACAGCTCTACATCTAAACGTCTTTGAAAGACCTCCAGGGATGGTGACTCAACCACTTCCCTGAGCAGCCTATTCCAATGCCTAACAACCCTTTCAGTGTGATGGTTTTATTCGGGTGGGTGGCCGAGTTCCACCACAACCGCTCTCTCACTCCGCCTCCTCAAAGAGAAGCGAGGAGAAAATACGATGAAAGGGGCTCAAGGGTTGAGATAAGGATGAGGAGATAGCACAATAATTATCGTGACGGGCAAAACAGACTCAGCATAGAGAGATAGTAAGATTTATTGCTTATTACTAACAAGCTAGAGAAGTGAGAAACAAAGGAAAGAAACCAAAAGCACCTTACCCCCCCCCATCCACCCTCTTCTACCTCCTCCGCCCAAGTGGTGCAGGGGAACGGGGGAATGGGGGTTATGGTCAGTCTATAGCGCTTCTTCTCTGCCGCTCCTTCTCGATCACTCTTGTCCCCTGTGCTGTGGGGTCCCACCCACGGGATGCAGTCCTTGCTGAACTGATCTGGCGTGGGCTGTCCACGGGCAGCAGCTCTTCAAGAACTGCTCCAGATATGGGTCCGTACCACGGGGTCCATCCCTTGGGAGCAAACTGCTCCAACCTGGGTCCCCCACGGGCAGCAGCTCCTGCCGGGTCACCTGCTCCTGCATGGTCTCCTCTCCACGGCCTACAGGTCCGGCCTGGAAGCTGCTCTGGCAGGTGTCTTCCACAGGCCACAGTCTCTGTCGGTGCAGGTCCACCTGCTCCACCGTGGTCTCCTCCACGGGCTGCAGCGTGGATCCGTGCTCCACCGTGGTACTCCATGGGCTGCAGGGGGACATCCTGCTTCACCGTGGTCCTCACCACAGGCCGCAGGGGACTTCTGCTCCAGCGCCTGGAGCACCTCTCCCCCTCCTTCTTCACTGACCTTGGCACCTGCAAGGCTGTTTCTCACTCCTCTCACATTCCCAGCTGCTGAGCGGCGCAGCAGTTTTTTCCCTGTCTTAAATATGCTCTCACAGAGGCGCAAAACAACAGCACTTATTGGCTCATTCTCCCCGGTGGGATGAGGGAGAGAAAGGGGAAGGTAAAAGTGCAAGAATTCATGAGTTGAGATAAAGACTGTTCATTAAATAAAGCCAAAGCTGCATGTGCAAGCAAAGCAAAACGAAGTATTAACATACTACTTCCCATTGGCAGGCAGATGTTCAGCCACTTCCAGGAAAGCAGGGCCCACCATGCATAACAGCTTCTTGGGAAGACAAATGCCATCCTCCAAATGTCTCCCCCTTCCTCCTTCTTCACCTTAGTTTTTACTGCTGAACATGATGACATATGGTATGGAGTATCTCTTTGGTCAGTCTGGGTCAGCTGTCCTGGCTGACACCCCTCCCAAATTCTTGTGCATCTGTAGCCTCCTCACTGGCAGGGCAGTGTGAGAAGCAAAGGAGTCCTCGGCTCTGTGTAAGCACTGCTCAGCAACAACTAAACCGTCCTGTACTATCAACACTGTTTTCATCAAAAATCCAAAACACAACATCCTATGAGCCTCTACAGACAGAACTAACTCAATGCCAGCCAAAACCATGCTAATGAACTAACATATTTGATTTACATATTAAGCAATAACACCACAACATAAATTTGCTATCAGCATATGTTGCTTACTATCACAAATATTTGTGATAAGACTGGCATTGTTTTCTCTTTTTTCTGTGTGCTCCTGCTGTTTAAACTTACATTCATCATCTTTGGTAATTATCTGGAGTCCATTTACCTGTAGCTATTTCAAGATTTTTAGTTTTCTGACTATCATTTCCAATATCTTGTTATAACAGGAAATTTCTTCCTTGGCAAAATATCTAATATTCAAACACTTCATAAATCAAAATAAATTAAATATTTGAATCAATGAAATTAGTATTTTGCTTATCTTACTATACAGATCTTTTTTTTTTTTTTCTTTTCCTCTTCTTTTTGTTCCCTTGAGGTTTCACATCCTAATCCACAAGATTCTATAAAGTTGTTCATGTTCCTAACAGTCTCTTACAATGACACTTTATTTTCACATTTTCTCAACAGATTAATTTTCACATACAGTATTCTGTCAGTTGTTTGAATCAAAGCCTGTGACTTATTAATTTAGTTTTATTGTAGAAGGTTATGATAGTTTTACTGTAGAAAGTTATGGTAAAGACTTTTCAGACTAGGACTCAGGACTGAAGTGTTTGAAGTTTTATGCTGGCTGTATTTGTACACCCTTAAGCTTAGTATTATATTTCTATTACAACTCCCTCAAGAAGAGAAGACAGAGTTTTTCTAACATTCCAAATACCTAAAACACATCTAAATAATAATCTCAACTTTCTTTAACAATAAATAAATAAATATAAATAATAAATATTATGAGGGTTTATAATCTTTGGAAAAGTGGGCAGGCCACTAAGGAGGACTATAAGGATGTTGCGAAGCTGTGCAGGGACAAAATTAGAAAAGCCAAAGCTCAACTGTAGCTCAATCTGGCTACTGCCGTTAAAGATAACAGAAAATGTTTTTATAAATACATCAATACAAAAAGGAGGACTAAGGAGAATCTCCATCCTTTACTGGATGCGGGGGGAAACTTAGTTACAAGAGATGAGGAAAAGGCGGAGGTGCTTAATGCCTTCTTCGCCTCAGTCTTTAGCGGCAATACCGGTTGTTCTCTGGATACCCAATTCCCTGAACTGGTAGAAGGGGATGGGGAGCAGGATGTGGCCCTCACTATACATGAAGAAATGGTTGGTGACCTGGTACGGCACTTGGAAGTGCACAAGTCGATGGGGCCGGACGGGATCCACCCGAGGGTACTGAGAGAACTGGCAGAGGAGCTGGCCAAACCGCTTACCATCATTTATCAACAGTCCTGGCTATCGGGGGAGATCCCAGTTGACTGGCGGCTAGCAAACGTGACGCCCATCTACAAGAAGGGCCGGAGGACTGACCCGGGAAACTACAGGCCTGTCAGTTTGACCTCAGTGCCAGGGAAGCTCATGGAGCAGATTATCTTGAAAGTCATCACGCAGCACTTGCGGGGCAAGCAGGCGATCAGGCCCAGTCAGCATGGGTTTATGAAGGGCAGGTCCTGCTTGACGAACCTGATCTCCTTCTATGACAAAGTGACGCGCTTTGTGGATGAGGGAAAGGCTGTGGATGTGGTCTACCTTGACTTCAGCAAGGCTTTTGACACCGTTTCCCACAGCATTCTCCTCAGGAAACTGGCTGCTCTTGGCTTGGACTGGTGCACACTTCGTTGGGTTAGAAACTGGCTGGATGGCCGGGCCCAAAGAGTTGTGGTAAATGGAGTCAAATCCAGTTGGAGGCCGGTCGCTAGTGGCGTTCCCCAGGGCTCGGTGCTGGGGCCGGTCCTCTTTAATATCTTCATCAATGATCTGGATGAGGGGATCGAGTGCACCCTCAGTAAGTTTGCAGATGACACCAAGTTAGGTGCGTGTGTCGATCTGCTCGAGGGTAGGAAGGCTCTGCAGGAGGATCTGGATAGGCTGCACCGATGGACTGAGGTCAACGGTATGAAGTTCAACAAGGCCAAGTGCCGGGTCCTCCACCTGGGACGCAATAACCCCAAGCAGAGCTACAGGCTGGGAGATGAGTGGTTGGAGAGCTGCCTAGTAGAGAAGGACCTGGGAGTGATGGTTGATAGTCGGCTGAATATGAGCCAGCAGTGTGCTCAGGTGGCCATGAAGGCCAACAGCATCCTGGCCTGTATAAGAAGCAGTGTGACCAGCAGGGCTAGGGACGTGATCGTCCCCCTGTACTCGGCTCTGGTGAGGCCGCACCTCGAATACTGTGTTCAGTTTTGGGCCCCTCTCTCCAAGAAAGACATCGAGGTGCTTGAGCGAGTTCAGAGAAGAGCGACGAAGCTGGTGAGGGGCCTGGAGAACAAGCCCTACGAGGAGCGGCTGAGGGAGCTGGGATTGTTCAGCCTGGAGAAAAGGAGGCTCAGGGGTGACCTTATCGCTCTCTACAGGTACCTCAAAGGAGGCTGTAGCGAGGTGGGAGTTGGTCTGTTCTCCCACGTGCCTGGTGACAGGACGAGGGGGAATGGGCTTAAGTTGCGCCAGGGGAATTTTAGGTTGGATCTTAGGAAGAACTTCTTTACCGAAAGGGTTGTTAGACATTGGAACGCGCTGCCCAGGGAAGTGGTGGAGTCACCATCCCTGGAGGTCTTTAAAAGACGTTTAGATGTAGAGCTTAGGGATATGGTTTAGTGGGGACTGTTAGTGTTAGGTCAGAGGTTGGACTCGATGATCTTGAGGTCTCTTCCAACCTAGAAATTCTGTGATTCTGTGATTCTGTAAAAATGTTGGTTTATAAATAAGCGGAACATATATTTGCACCCATAAATACAGTACAGAAGTGCTTAAAATTTTGACTCCCAAACTTGAAAGTCATAGCCCTTCTAGCCAAGTCATACAACAAAACATTTTATCTTCTTTGTACCTATAAATCACTTCTCCTTCCAGCTTCTTCTATGAAGGTATTTATTACTGACAAAACAATTAAAACTTTTTTTCTCAAATTAGTGTAGATTTTTTTTTTTTTCTAAAAAGCCTTTTCCTTGAGCTTGAATATTGCTGCTGTCCTCCACGTACCTCACAGAATGCATTATGATATAATTATTTTTTATTCTGTTAATAAATGAATCTAACTATCTAGCATTCTTTTTCCATTAATACTTTTTATTGTATTTTCTGCTTTTCTGTAGTTTGTTTCTTTACTATATTTTTAATTGACTTAGAAGTTGTAATGGAAATTCCTCAAAATTTTCTTCTGACTTAAATTTAAACTGCATAACTTGCATGTTGGGCCTTGTAATAGCTCTCCCCAAAACAAAATTTAGAAAGCTTATTCAAAAAATAATTTCATGTTCAAGCATAGAATGTATATATATAGTTTATTTTTATTCATTCTTTGTTGCATAATAAAATAATAAATACCTATATTTATTATTTATTATTGTATATTTATTTATTTTCCTAAGAAGGGACAAATTATTCACTGGATTACTGAAATCATAGTGCAGAAGTAGATAATATGAATACAACCTAACATCAATCAGAATTCATCCAGAAAGTGTATGAACCGCAGTATTAAAACAAACAAACAAAAAACAGTCCAAATTTGGGTTGTAGAATTAATAAATCTGGTACATTTTGGTTATGTTTACAAGTTCTCTGCTTCTGGATAAATTCCATAAGATTATCAAATATGATGAGCTGAGAGCTATGATTAATCAAGTGAGAGTTTATGGTAGTATTAAAGAGTTGACTAATATGAGTGACATTGTGGTGTATGTTGGCTATAGGCCACCTGACCAGGAAGAACAAGTGCAGGAGGCCTTCTACAGTTCTACAGACAGTAGTCACATGTTCACAGGCCATAGCCCTCATAGGGTTCTTCAAACCCCCTTGTGTCTGTTGGAGACACAATACATCAGGATTTAAGCAATCGAGGAGATTTTTAGAGTGCATTAATGACAACTTTCTGACCCAAGGGATATAGCACCCAATCAGGCGAGGTGCTCTGCTGGGCCTTATACTCACCACTAGCAAGGGCCTCCTTGCATCTATGAAAGTCAGAAGCAGCACCAGCTGCACTGACCATGAGATGGTAGAGTTCAGGATACTGAGAGAAGGAAGCGGAGCTAAAAACAAGTTCACAATGCTGACGTTCAGGAGAGTATTCTTTGGCCTCTTCAAAGGTCTGATTGGAAAAGTCCTGTGTGATAAGGCCCTGGAGGGAAGACAAGTCCCCCAAAAAGGTGCTTATTATTCAAGGATCACCTCCTCCAAGCCCAATATCAGTCAATCCTAGGAAGCAGGAAGTCAAGCAAAAATGTCAGGAGGCCAACATGGGTGAACAAGATGCTGCTGGGAAAACACAAGCACAAAAACAAGGCATGCAAGGTAAGCAGGGAAAGGTCACCTGAGAGGAATACAGAGACGTTGTCCATGCATGCAGTGATGTATTTAGGAAAGCCAAAGCCCCACTAGAACAGAGTCTGGCTAGTGATGTCAAAGATGACAAGAAGGGCTTCTGTAGGTACACAAATGACAAAAGAAAGGCTAGGGAAAATGTCTGTCCACTGCTGAATGAGATGGGGGACCTGGTTACACAGGATAAGGAGAAGGCTGAGATTCTGAATGCCTTCTTTGCCTCAGCCTTTACTAGCATGATTGGCCTTCAGGAATGTCATGTACCAAAGATCAGGAGGAAAAAGTGGAGCTAGGAAGATACAACCTTGGTTGAAGAGGATCAAGTCAGAGGCAAGAGGTTTACTAAACAGGCATCTCTGCTAGGGAAGGAGAGAGGTCCAGGCCTGTCAACCCACCCAATAACTGGGTTTGTTGTCCTCAAAACAGAAGCTTCTGAATACCAGATTGGTGCTTTTGGTGAGGTGGGACTAAGTCATTTATTTTATTTATCACTTAGACTTAAAGGAAGGTTGCAAAAAGGATGGAACCGGGCTCCTTTCTGTTGCACCTGGTAACAGAACAGGAGACAGCGGGCACAAATTAAAACACAGGAGATTCCATCTGAATATCATCAAGCACATTTTCTGCTGCTTATGTGTTGCTGCTTATTGAGAGTTAGGTGGTGTTTATATTCCAAACTATCACAGTAAAATTTAAATGTTTTTTTCTTTAATCCGATAGACTATCTGGAATGTTGAAATTAATAATGTCCTTGGATACTTCTATTCAAGGGAAACTGAGTATGAGCATTTTGAGTTTTAAATTGATATATTTTAGGCTTTCTACATATACTTTTTTATCAGCATCCTTTTTCTTTCTTTCTTTCTTTCTTTCTTTCTTTCTTTCTTTCTTTCTTTCTTTCTTTCTTTCCTTCTTTCTTTCTTTTCTCTTTCTGACAATTTAATAATTAATTTGGCAAGGTTTTTTTTGCTTCACTATGTGGGCGATCTCTTTAACAACCGTTGTACTGCATTTAAAATATTGCTACATAATTTAACTGAGAGTTTGACTTAGAAGAATTCTGTGAGTGATATGAGGAAGTATTCAGTAGATAAAATGATTTTGAAATTATTCAAAGAGTTTTGACAGTCATCAGCCTCTCAACTGCTTGACCATTAATTTGTGTCTTTAGGAAGAACTAGTCACAACTCTAGGATTCTTGTGTTTAGTAACGATATCTTCTTCAGAGCTCTTTGCTTTCCTGTAGAGAATTTGAAAGTTATTTTGATTAATTAAAAGTCATTTATGCAGATCAAAAATTTCTTCCAAGCCAATACGTCTTTCTGCATTTTATGTGGCTTCTCACTAGAGTTCCTTGGCTTTCCACAAAATTGCTTTTGGTTATCTATAGAAATATGAAGGATTCTTATAGCTGATGGAAGGAAAGGGGAAAATAAGAACATACAGTACTACAGGTGGTGAAGGTTGGAAAAAGTTGGGATCTGAAATGCATTATGAAAAAACAATTTATTTGTCCTCAGTTGTCCTGGTCTGGGATAGGTATTGTTGTCTGGTACAAAGAAGAAGCTACAAAATCATGAATTTGTCTGCAGAACTGTCTTTTGCCAAAAAGACTACTTCATGCTATGCAAGGCCTTCTCACAAATCTTACCAAGTAGTCCAGTCTCTGAAGAGATAAATATTGTACCAAATTCAAGGCCTTTATTGCTCAGATTTTTCACCATGTTTCTCATTTGAGAAGAAGTGAGGGTGCTGAAGTATCAGAAAAATATTCAGAAAAGCTTGAAATGCTGTAGGTATTTCTACAGAAGGGAGCCCTCAAGAAATTCAGTACAGAATCATCTAGGTTGGAAGAGATCTCCAAGATCTCACTTAGTCCAACCTCTGACCTAACACTAACAAGTACTCCACTAAGCTCTAAATATCACTAAGCTCTAAATCTGAATGTCTTCTTGTCCTGGTTTCAGTTAGGACAGTTTTCCTCCTAGTATCTGGTGGAATGCTGTGTTTTGGATTAGGATGGGAAGAATGCTGATAACATGCCGATGTTTTGGTTGTTGCAGAGCAGTGCTTGTACCAAGCCAAGGACTTTTCAGCTCCTCGCTCTGTCCTGCCAGCAGGCAGGCTCGGGGTGCAGCAACAGCTGGGAAGGGACAGACCCAGGACAGCTGACCCAAACTGGCCAAAGGAGTATTCCATACCATCTGACATCATGCTAAAAAATATATAGGGTGGCTAGCTGGGATGGGGGGGCCAGCTGCTCGGGACAGACTGGGCATTGGTCAGTGGGTGGTGAGCAATTGCATTGTGCATCACTTGTTTCGTACACACTATATTATTATTATTATTATTATTATTATTATTATTATTATTATTGTTTCCTATCTTGATAAACTGTCTTTATCTCAATTCTCAGGCTTCACTTTTCCGTTTCTCTCCCCCATCCCAGAGAGGGAGGGGGGAGGGTGAGCGAACGGCTGTGTGGTGTTTAGCTGCCGGCCGGGTTAAACCACAACACTTCTAAAGACCTCCAGGGATGGTGACTGAACCACTTCCCTGGGCAGCCTATTCCAATGCCTAACAACAACTGACATAATTCAACCTTTTAAAAAATTCTGAAGTCTAAACTATTTTATTCTTAGTGTGTACCACATGGAGATATGTCATACTTCACAAACTAAATGACAGCATGTGAATAATTTCTCACTTTGTGAGAAACTTTGTGAGCCAAAAACAATTATTTGACTCATCAGCATCCAGTACATTCAAGCAGAGTGGGTGAAAGCCAAACTTAAACTATTCAGAGAATAATATGTGTGTGACTTTTGTGATGATCCCATCAAGTCTAATCTTCTGGTTTTACCCACTTTTTTACTACTTTAATAATATTCTGAAGAGATAAACATTAACATTCTCTTGTCAAATATAAAGCTTTCATTACGTCTGAAACAACTGGGCTGAAAGAATTGCAAAAGAATGAGAATGTATAAGCTGTTGACAGTTATTTTTTTTTTCAACTTTGATGTGTTTGTTATTTTATTTTTTTAAGAAAATCAACAGCTTTGCATTTATATATTTATTGGCATAGAAAAAAAGATACATTTTAGCTGTCACAATGGTAGCAATACTAATGCTAAATGTCTTTAATGATATCTTGCTTCAGATAAAAGTTTCATTAAGGAATGAAAATGTATGCCTCAATAAGAGCAGTTACAGATGTGTGTCAGAAATTTCAGTTTACCAAAAATAGTGCAGTCATATGTTGACTGTTTTTTCTTCTCATTTTCTACACAGAAATCAATGTTCACAAAAAGTCCATATCACATTCGTAAAATGGTGCTGCCAATACTTCTAATCATCCATTAGGTTCTAGGAGAAGACAGACAGATTTAACAGAGCTGGATTTTCTGTACACCTAACAGATTTGAAATTAAGGGTTAACCATAATTCGAAAGCAGAAGGGAGCAGAGAACAACATTTGTGAAACATAGGAAGGAGGATGACAATATGCAAATTATTTAGTGAATGTCAACACCTGAAATTCACTTCGGTCTTTGGGAAAAAAAGATGAACAAAATGGCCAACCGAGGCATTTAAATACAAACCACACATCTAGTAGGAGTACAGGAGATACAATAAGACAGAACGAGATCAGGATAAAAATAATGTCACAAGGATAAGCTTGAGAAGTGGGCCCACGTGATCAGAAGAACAACTGCATCAGCAGAGATGTGGTCAGCAGGGCAAAGGAGGTGATTGTGCCCCTCTACTCTGCCTTTGTAAGGCCCCACCTTGGGTACTGCATCCAGGTTTGGGGCCCCCACCACAAGAAGGATATGAATCTATTAGAATGGGTGTCCAGAGGAGGGCTACGAAAATGATCAGAGGGTTGGAGCACCTCTCTTATGAAAAAAGGCTGAGTGAGCTGGGGCTGTTCAGCCTAAAGAAGAGAAGGCTCCAGGGAAACCTTATTCCATCTTTTCAATATTTAAACAGGGCTTATAAAAGAGATGGAGAGCAACTTCTTCACTCAGAGGGTGGCGAGGCACTGGAACAGGTTGCCCCAAGATGCTGTGGATGCCCCATCCCTGGAGGTGTTCAAGACAAGGTTGGACAAGGCCCCAGGCAACCTGATCTAGTGGGTGGCATCCCTGTCCATGGCAGGGGTGCTGGAACTACATGATCTTAGGGTTTCTTCCAACCCAAGCCATACTATGATTCTATGATCTATAACCAGGAACTAACTGGGGAAAACAAACAAACACTAAAGATTAAAAATTAAACGATGTGAAAGAAATTACATAAAGGAATGAAGAGGAATATATATAATATATATATTTATATTTAATATATATTGTATTAAAGGAACAGGCAAGTACAGAACTTCGAAGGAGTTTAGGGCAGAAAATAGGTGGTGTGGATGAAGTTCAAAGTTAAAAATTTGTCAAATTGTTTTAAGAAGAAGATGGAAAAAATATGAGAAGTTGAATTACTCTGTTAAGAAATAGGCTCACTTCCAAGATAATCTGAGAAATACTGTATACTTTAATTTTGCATTTCTTTTAATTTTTTTTGCTTTGCAAAATTTCTCATATAAATTCAGCATCTCACCTGTTGGACATTTCTTCAGCCAACAATGCCTGATAAGGCTGTGGCTGTTGAGATATGATACTATTGCTGTTACTCTGAGCTTCTCTCAGAGCATGAATTTGTTCTGAAATGTATAGCCAGGTGTCTTTCCATGTCATCAAACACCATCTGAAAAGGTGAAACACAATGACTAAAGTTTTAGGGAGATTTTTTTTTTTACAATAAGAATTAAGCAAAGCTGAAAATACTGTACAAAGACAAGCAAAAAACTGATATGAATCAGGCAGATGCCATTCTTAATATGTAAACATATTTGGAAAACTGCTTTTCGGTTCCCTTCTTCGCTTTTTTTTTTTTTTGGTGATGAACAGGTAAGGGAGGAAGATCTGAACAAAGGGCTGTTATAGAAATTTACAAGCATTTAGAACTACAGAGATACTACTCTCTGAAGATATATGGAAAAAATAACACATGTTAAGTATCTGCTTCCCTTCCAAGGAAGATGAAGAAAAGTGACGAGTATCAATAAGCATAGAACGTTAACAATAAATGTGCTGAAGTTCTCAAATTTTGGGATAAACCCTACAGCCTTCACCCATCGAATATCTTCTTAAAAGTCTGTCTCTTGACAGAGAATTGTAAACATCCTACTCCATTGTTTTTCATCTACAATAGCTATCCAGAAGAAAGTAAAGACTGGAACGGTCTTACTGAGATGGAACAAATGTAAAATGAAAGGCATACATATTTATTTAATTAATTAATTAATTTTAATATCATAGCAGTTTTTCTTTCCTCTTTTGAAAGGGTTGATTAGTCTTAAGGTTGAACTATTCAGGCTCTAGAGGAGCAGATTCTTGTGCCATATTAATCATCTTGAAAGACTTTTCCAATGTAGATGATTCTATGACTCTATGTAAGTTAATAAAAACTTTTTATCAACTGAGTGTTCAGTCCTGTTAGTAGTTTAATACAAAACTTAGGCTTGCAAGTAAATTAGGTGACAAAAAGAAAAGAATATTCTTTGAGGAAAGTTGTCTAGAGAACTTTCAACCACGAGAAAAATCTGGTTTTTGTTGTTGTTGTTGTTTGTTTGTTTGTTTGTTTTTAGTGAGACTTGTGGTTAGCCATGCACTTCTTCCTCTAACTTAAATCTTCTCTCTTATCTCTTATCTCTTTGACCATTACCACTTGTTCTGCAAGCAGCTTATTAAAACCTTGTTATTCTTTAAAAACACAATGGATGAAACCTATTTTAACAATCAAGGAAGACTCAATCTTTACCAATATACAAGAACAGGAAAAGGAGAGGGGATACCTGCATTTAACTTCCTCAGAATAACTTACTAGAACCATATAGTTGTTTTAATCTATAGATCACAGAATAGGCTCTGATAGAAAATGCTAATGAAGTACTAAAGGAGGTCAAAATCCCAGTTCTTAACCTAAAAAACTTTCTAATATTGGCTTCCCAGTTAGATATTTAATTCCTTAAAACAAGAAGTAAAACATCACCTCCAAAACTGTCATAATGCCTCAATTACATTGCATACAGATGATAAAATATTATTCAAACTATATTAACATACAGTATTTCCTTTTTATGAACAACAGAGACATTGCAATGTTCCATTTTTGCTTGACTCAGTAGCAGAAATTTGGAATATTGCTAGCTTCTGGTTAATATAATCTCTCCAGTTGTTGTCTCTTTCCCTCACCTTTCTCAGGAGTTATTGTTATACGCCACTATGAAAGATTTCATTTTAAGTATGGCATAGGTGTGTCTTATAACACATCATAGATCATAGAATCATAGAATGGCTTGGGTTGAAAGAAATCTTAATGTTCATTTAGTTCCAACCCTCTGCCATGAACAGAGATGCCACCCACTAGATCAGGTTGCCCAGGGTCTGGTGTCCAACAGGTGGTGACCACACCTGGTGACCATATATAGAAGTTTTGTACAAGGAAAGTTTTAAACAGAAGGGATCCAAATACCTCCAATCCAGAGCAATTTCAAACTTTTTTTTTTTTTTTTTTAAATTACTCTCAATTTCAGTATTCAATCTGCACTACTAGAAGTAATAATTGAATTACTAGAAGTAATAATTTAAATAATTGCTAATTCTTCATAGGTATTAAACACAAATTAATGCATCATTTAAGGCATCTAAAGCCAGTATATACCAGGCAGTATATATCATTAAGCTTGACATTTTCAGTAATATCCACCAACAGATTTCAAAAATACCTCAAATATACATGTGCATGGAATTATAAGTCTTTGTTTTTGAAAAATGATAATAATAATGACTCTTTAAATGCTACTTAGATGTCTTGTAAGGGCAAATCAAAACCAATATGAGAATAGTGGACATAAGGGATATAATAAACAATTATATCCGTTGTACAATTAGTTTCAAGTTCTGTTTGCTCATGAACACGTTTTCCAGAGATGCTTATGTTAGTTTTATTTAGTTTGGAGAATTAACAGAAGGATCCAGAGCTTGTACTTTTACAGCAGACATGTCAGTGTAACCATGTTACTACTGATACTAATTAAAGTATTTGGACAGTGCTGTATTGTACTAATTAATTGTTGTTTGTTTGTTTGTTTGTTTGTTTGTTTGGAAAGTACTAAGAGCAATAGTTTTGTTCAATACCATGTTTCATTATATTGCCCAGAAAGAACAAACTTTACTTTTCCTAGTCTTCTCTACACTTTACTTAATTCTAGCTAGGCAAACCAGCATTTCTTTATTTTTTCCTAAATGTTTTCTGGCAGTTTCTGTAAACATGGATCTGGCCCTCTGGTTCACCATTCAGCAATGGCCCCTCCCAGGGAAGCTGGAAAGCAAACACAACTTTTATCTCTCTTTCATGGAGTTTGCTGGGCTGTGAAAGTCACTGTGATTTAAAATGAAGAGTCTGTAAAGTATACTTCATTTAGTTTTCCATTATATGTATTCTGATGGATTATACCCATTAGATATGCTGACTACTGTATTATTTTACAGTGTTCCAGGGAAAGATTAGAAAAGAAGATAACTGAAGCCTTGTACACACATTCTCGTAATTAAATTCAGTGGCACTATTTGGTAATAAATAAAGATGCTTCCTATTATATTGGAAGCCAGAGAAATTCCATATGGCAATTTGTCTCCTAGCTACAGTGGGGAATAATCAAGTAAGAAACTTTTGGCCAGCCTCAAGTGATGTGCAGCCTTCAGACCGGAGTACAAGAAAATAGGAGACCTCTTTGGAAATTGGGAACATAGCTCTGGTGAGGTAAAGCTGGAGAGGGAGATATGATTTTCAGGGAGAGAATGAGTGGAAGGAATGGACAGTGTTTTGAGAAGCTTAGAGGAATAAAAACATCCAGGAAACTGAGAAGAAAAACAAACAAACAACAAAAAAACATCTCTTGTGTGGGCAGGTTTAACCAGGGCAAATGTACATATATTAAGCAAGGTGATAGGAAGCAGTGTATTCAAATGCAATTATTAGGGGACAGGAAAACTTACGGAAGAGAAAACAGGCCCTGCCGTTTTCACAGTGAAGCCTGTGAGAAATGCTTCCTGTTCCGGGGATAAATAGAATGGCAGGTATTATTTCAGAAGGAAGGAACAGGAAGTGGAGCCATAATGAGTTTAGTGGAGGGAGAAGATTTGGTGATAATGAGCATCTGTTGTTTACTGGCATTGGTCTTGACTTAATATGACTTAATATGACATATACTTAATATGACATATATGACATATATGACTTAAGTTAACATGAGATAAGATACAGCCTTTCATAGGATTCTCCTGTACTATTGCACGTTTTCTACTGCTAGCTGAGGACATTTTGAGGTTGCTAAATAAGACTTCACTGCTGATCATGTGAAAAGGTAAATATATGCCAACATGTCGAAATAGGGTGAAACTTTTTAGTTTCCAAGGAATCTTAGAAGAAAGCTGTGAAAGAAGGAACTCTGAATACTATTCCCTGATCTGGCAGTCAGGGAAAGGAATTATTTATCACTGTGAATAATGGAACAAAATATGAAAATATGGTGTTACTTTCAGTGTTGAAATCAAAAAGAGGATTAGCTTGATCAAACGTATTCTGAAGTGAACAATTAAAAAAAACAAGGAGAAATGAATGAATGGTAATAAGAAGAAAGGACCTAGGCATTCATATGAAACAGAAGTCTGAAAAAAATTGCAGTTGGAAAGACAAAAAATAAGGGTAAAAGTGATTAAGACCAATGAGACAGGTTTTCTATATAAAATGCATGAGGAAACTGAAAATGCTTTTAGAATAGGTCCACTGTAGCTGGAGAAGTGGAAGTCTAGAACAAACAAGTGCTTCTTTTGCTAGTATCTTCCAGAGTGTAACGATTCTAGATTCTGAAAAGGATCTATATTTTGTTCTGATGTGAATGCCTGATATCTAATCATCAGTTCTTCTTGAGAATATATGATTATGCATCTGAGATTTTCTGTCTTTGAAGATGTTATAATTTATTTTCAAGTCATCTTTCCATCTTGTTTCATAAGTTTTATATATTAAACTTGCAAAAGTTTTCACTATGGCATTTTCCCAATCTTCAAATCATTTCTGTAACTCATTTCTACACCCTTTAAAATTTTTCAACATTTTTTTTTAAGCATAAACTCCAGAACTGACAGTTTTCTAGTATAAGTTTCATCATGGTGATATACAGAGGTAAAGCCTGTTCTGTTTATCTAGCTGGAGAATGCTTTAGCCAGTCCCACAATGGCATCGTACAGAGAACTTAAGTTGTTTGTCCACTGTGGACTATAAATCTTTTCAGAATTGCTACTTCCTTGGATTTAGTCCTTCAGCATTTTTTATAGTCTATCTCCCTTGTCCACAGGGGTGGAATTCACTTGGCTTATCACTGCCAAGCTAATTATCCCAACCCAGTCTTGTTATGGCCTAAAGTGGAGTGTAATTTAAACCACTGTTGAAGGCACTCTGTGCAGCTGTGTAAGAGACAGAGACAGAGAATAAGAACCCCTGGAAGGGATTCATTCATTTTACTCACTTGAATCAGCTAATTTAGGAATAAGATGAATTACTGAAAAAAATCTTGATGTCAACTGCACTTATAAAACTCTTTTATATATGGGATAGTAACTAATCGAATAGAATATCAACATAATAATCAGCAGAACTGCTAAAATCTGCAATTTTCTCATTATTCAGTTATTGGAAGTCATCGCACACAATAACTCATATTTTGAAAATTCTCAGAATAATGTCAGAGGAGAATACAGTCATTAAGACTATAGAGAGAGTAAGATTTTTTTTTCCAGAAAAGAGTTTGACTTTCAGCTTTTTTTTTTTTTTTTTTCCAAATCTCACTTGAAAATAAGCTAGTCTCTTATGACCAGCATTGAGATATGAATCTACAAGACAATGTGTTTTAATATCAGATGGACTAGTTATCATGGATTGTGATGGTGACTGTAAAATATTTAAAGGAAAGATTTTGTTGGTATTTAATCTAAAATGCAGACTATTACAAGTACTGTGGATGGATCCATACAATATCAGTCATATCACAATAAACCAGTAGAAGTACCTGCAATCAAGAATAGTCCCTGAGGTTCAAAAAACTTGAAGAAAAATGCATAGTGTAAAATAAGAAATATATTAATGTGTGTCTAAAATTGACTGAATTTGGGAGAGTCTTATGAAGCTGAAAGCAGTGTTTTTCAATCCTTTATTTCCATTTTTTAATTAGGCATTTTTAATTTCTGTAATAAAATAAGAAGATATTCTTATTTCCTCAGTGGCTGTATAAGAAAGAATTAATAGCCAGAAGAATAAGAACTTAATTTGGAGAGTGGCAGAGCATATATATCTTTGTAAATTTCATGCTGTTTTTTCATGTCTGTTTTTTAAGACAGTTACAAGCAATACATAGACTTTCTTTAGCTAATTACAGAAGTCTTGTTAGTGACTTCTTGTGTATTGTTTTGGAGTTTTGTGGTCATATTTAAATAGATGTATTCTCTTACTGGTCTTATTTCTGAATATTCTCTCATAAGGCCTTTAAACAGCTTTATTTTATATTACTCTGTTTCTACAAACTAGTTTGTGTAAACACTAATCATAGAATCATAGAATATCCCGAGTTGGAAGGGACCCATAAGGATCATCAAGTCCAACTCTTGGCACTGCACAGGTCTACTCAAAATTTTAGACCATGTGACTAAGTGCACATACATGCTTCGTGCAGGGACTGCTTCCCTGGGCAGCCTGTTCCAGTGTGCAACCACCCTCTCAGTGAAGAACCTCCTCCTGATGTTCAGCTTAAACTTCCCCTGCCTCAGCTTCACCCTGTTCCCGCGGGTCCTATCACTGGTGTTTATGGGGAATAGGTCACCTGCCTCTCCACTCCCTCTTGTAAGGAAGTTGTAGACCGTGATGAGGTCCCCCCGTCAGCCTCCTCTTCTCAGGCTGAATAGGCCCAGTGACCTCAGCCGCTCCTCATACATCTTCCCTCTGGGCCCTTCACCATCTTCGTCGCCCTCCTATGGACACACTCCAACAGCTGAATGTCCTTTTTGTACTGTGACGCCCAGAACTGCACACAGTACTTGAGGTGAGGCCGCACCAGCTCAGAGTGGAGTGGGAAATATTTTGTAATCCTTATTTTTATGCATTACAGTTTATATTTATGATGATATTTTTTAGTAAAATATAGACCTCTCCATGTAATCAAGGTTTGTATTAGATAGAATAAACATCCTATTTGTTCATGTTTACTAAAACATACTACGTTTTAATTATCAGGAAGTAAATATTCACCACTTGTTCTACAAAACTGCATTCCTGAAAACAAGTCTTAGCAGTTTTATTACAGTCCATTTCACATTACACATTATACATTGTATAGTATTTCAATTTTCTCAATTTAATTAGGGATGGTAATAAGTTTCTAATGCCCACTTAATTACTTGAGCAGTTAACAATATGATTAATCAACTGTCTGTAATGCTCCACTACTCTACATAGACCCTTTTATAAAAGTCTCACTTAGCAAAGCAACTTGTAGAAGAGAATATCCCTGTCATCAGTTCTGTATATAAACTGAAGGAAAAAAGAAAGCAAAACCTTTGCTGATCTCCTCGAAGAAGGGCAGTCTTGGGCTAAAAAGTAATTAGACCTAGCGGTAGATACTTGGATGAGTGTATGCACTTTATTCTTGATGCTTACTACTTTTCAGAAATCTTGTAACAGTAGTGGTACAACAGTACTACTATGATGTTTTAAATTGTACAAGCTGCACAAGAGTTGTGTTCTATGACTTGTTAGCTAGGGCCCATTTGAAATAGAAACCAAAATTATTTCATTTAATCTCTTCATAATTTTTGACAGAGCAATTAAATTAGAACACCACCATAGTGGCAGGATGCTTTTTACCTCCACAATCTCTATCCAACTTCCTGCCTACTCCTGTTGCAGATGATACACATGCATTGCTGAGATACCCGGGGTAAAAACTTTTTGAATCTTATACCTCCTGGGAAGACATCAGTAGGCATCCTTGTAATCAAAGCATTCCTGGCTACATGTGGCTTCTGTTGCAGTTGCTTCTGGAGTATTTCAAAGACAAGGTGAAATGTGACTGGCTTCCAATGGTCCAGACTTTCTGAGATCAGCCCTGCTGTTCACTTGATGCCTTATAAAGCCATGGGATTCCTCCTGGAAATGGGTGTGGTTTTGTTCATGTAAACTGGAGGTGATGGCAAGCATGATAAGCATGTCTTTTGAATATGTGCTATTAGTTAAAAATCATGTTTAAATTAGTGGTTTGCCACTATTTAAAATCACGGAAGTACCGATAGCAGTTCCCACAAAATAAGGGTTAGCCTGTTGTCCTCATGAGCTTTTAACAGGCATGCCCTGCATCTCAGTTGTGTTTTGCTTGACTGCTTTGTTTCCTTCTTCTGACTCCTAGAGTAGCCATAAATAACTCCTTTTAAAAGTCCTGAGTATACTCCTTTCGTGAAACACTGAGATGGAACTTTTGCTCCTCTACCTTCTACTCCCAGCTTTTAATGCTCTGAGAAACATACAGAGAATTTGTTTTAAACTAGCAGCAAAATAATTTCTTGTTGATTAATCACCACAGAAAACACTAAAAAAAAAATCCATAAATAAATAAAACTCTATTATTATATCTTTATTTCATCTTCTTCTTAGATTTTCTGTACAGCTGTGGCACAGGAGAAAGTTTATGTGTATAAGCTGCACTAAATACAACCAGTGGTTAAGCAGTAGGAAACACACTGTAGGTGGTAGTGGTATATTAGCAGATCAAAGCATTTTACTACACAGTTCTTTCCATCTGCAGTTTTCAAAAGTGTATCAGAAGCTACTGAAAGCCAGCCCAGTAGGACCACTATGCAGAACTACTAATGGATTGCAGTGCTAATTGATATAAGCGCAATGACAGAATCTAGTCCTCTTGAGTGTTTGAATTTAGAATTTTGGTACAAGGTACTAAATAGAGAGAGAGAGAGAGAGAAAGAGAGAGAGAGAGAGAGAAATATTTCAATGTCTCGGAGGAATTATGTATATGGTGCTACATAAAAATCCAATCAACATTTTGAATGTACTTTCAAGCTTGTATTCTTTGCTCTGAAAATACTATCTGACCATTTCAAAGGATTTTCTTTTTGAATACTTTCCTCCTTTATTCTTCTCCTAGGCTGCATTTAAAACTACTTTTCTAGTAACAAAAATATCTCATTAAAATAAAAAAGTGCTTTCATTGAGGGTCCTTATTGTTTTTCTGACTTTGGGAGGGTACAAAAGCATTAAAACAATATTGCACAAAGGAAGGAAGTAAAGATTTCTGATTCCACACTGCTTTATCCCAACTTTGTCCAGAAAATCAAATACTTGACACAGAAAAATGAGATATTTAAAAAGCTTGTTTTAGACATATGGTTTCAATAACTGACAGCTTTTTCTACTACTCGTTCTTTTCCTCCCCTTTATGTTTATTTTTATTATTATTATTTTTTTTTTTTGCACCCCATCTTAACCAGCATAGTACCAGGTCTGCACTTTTCTTCTGTTTCAGCGGACTTAGACAGTCTTAATGATAACATTTAATGCTATCAGGTATTCATGGGGGATTACTGAGAGGAACCACCTCATTAACAGCATCAGCTGTTTATTAGCACATTTATATCTGTGTATGCATGTGGGAAAGAAAGAGAGCAATTCTTTTTTTTCCATTTTTTTTTTTTTTTTTTTTTTTTTAAATCGTAACATCATAAAAGATTTTGGATGTGCTGCAACAAACTAACACATATGTCATAGAACTGTAGAATCATTTAGGTTGGAAAAAACCTTTAAGATCATCAATTACATCTACCTAACACTACAAGTTCGCTGCTAGACAATGTCCCTAAGCAACACATCCACGCACCTCTTAAATACCTCCAGGGCTGGCAACTCCACCGCCCATTCCAATGCCTAACCACCCTTTCCATGAAGAAATTTTTCCTGACATCCAATCTAAAGCTCCTGTGGTGCAGCTTGAGGCCATTGCCTCAAGGTATGTCACATGATAACAATATCAAAAAGAAAAAATTACTCTATGTTCATGTGATTTGTACCACATGTAAGCACTGACAAGGAGGAATTATCTTCAACATTTGGAAGCTTATAGAAGTAAAAGAAAGGTAAGATGGCAAATCTATCCCACAAGTTTTTTCACTTTGATACCTGCTAAAATGTTTCATTTTATTTGCTGTCAGTAACCATGCTGTGAGTTAGTAGCTACAAGAAGTAGCATTGTCTGCAGATAATTCTGTCCCATTACCAGGAAAAAAAGATTATTTAGTATTTTTCCCTTCATGAAATATTCAGTCTTCTGGTAATTGGAAGAATTTAACTACAGTTTTCATAGATATGGGATCATAAAAGCAGTGAGAAAAGCCTCCATAATTTTGATATGCTATTATATTGTATTAGAATTTGCCTATTGACAGTATTTCATGCATGGTTTAAGTACCACCACTACGAGACAGCAGTTCTGATTTGTGTCAGGACTGTACCCTCTGTACCCCAGCCACAGCTACTGAATAATGTATTAGGCACAGCAGGAAATTCTTATGTTTGTGACTTACTAGCCTGAAATTCAGTTTAGAGCACTAAGCCTAAGTAATTTTAATTATAGCCCACTGTCTCTTGCAGTTTTCAGGTGTTGAACTCCCATTGAATTAAGTCACCCTGATACTTTGAATTCATTCAGCTAGGGTAATTTTGCTGATTTGGACTTTTATGAAAAATCCATGTTGGCTCCTAAGGCATACGGGTGCATTGGGGTTTTCATAGCTGCTACCTTTCCTTGGAAGCTGCAAGATGCAGGACCAGTTATGCCAGTAGTGTTATGTAGAAGTGGAAGCAAAATGGAAAAATGATAGGTTGAGCACAGATGCTTTTTGGGTCACGAGTCCAGGATCTGATCTGCAGTTTCTCCTAGAAGAAACTGCATACACGAAAGGGAAAATATTACAGGTGGTGTATTCACACATAGCTCCTTGAACAGAATATAAGCCAGTTGTTTTTCTCTGTGTAAATTATTTCTGTGTAAATTCTGCAAGTCCCAAAAAAAGTAAGATTAGACTTGAAAGAAAATGGTATTTGTATAAGTATTATGGCATAATAACATAAAATGTTTTAATGGAAGATAAAAAAGTTTGCAGGGAGGGTAGAGTAAATTTTGTAAGGAGAGCAGTGGTGTATTGTATTATAGTCAGCTTAGAGTCAAATAGTCAACAGACAAAAAATTCAATAACAGAACCCCTGTAAACTCAGAATCTAAAACAAGCAGCATATATAGACTAGGGCTATCCCAGCAGTCATCTTGTTTGAATGATACCAGTGATCACAAAACATTTTGGAAAAGCAGTTCAAGAAAAAAAAAAAAAAAAAAAAAAATCAATTATAATGGTCATTCACAAAGATTTCCGTATTACCATTGTGAAAGCAGTGAAGCAACAAAGCAAGGGTAAAGAATACGGGTTTCAGGTAAGTAAAATCACATTAGCAAGGTGAAAATCACATTAACAATCTAAATATATCAGAGATGGATTGCATTAAACAATTTCCATATAGTCTGTGACTGAAAAATATGTCTAGGAAGGCTGGACAGAACTTGAACGGCTGAGTTTTAAATATGGAGTCCTAGTTCTGTACCAGTTGTGAATTATTTCATTTTTCAGAAGAACCAACACTTAGTGGACATTTTAAAAAAGCTTGATAAAAATTCACCTTCCTACAAAAGACATACAGTTTGTCTTCATCCCTGTTATGGAGGAGGAGACTTGCTGGAAATCTCATTCTCAAAACACCTCAGCAATTTCAATAGCATTCTCTATGGCAGGGGAGAATAATTCTCTAAGGGAAGAAACAGCAGGTTTAGCAATGAGAAGGCAAGCAGCCAACCTGTTGATGAGTTTTTGTGAGGACAGTGTATACTTGCATCTAACACAAGGGGACTAATTAGCTTGAACAACCATATTTGTCTTGGTCCGTAATAGTTAGATATTTGTGTCAGGGGAAATGTTTTCTTCTGACTTGCAGGAGACAAGAAATAATATTAATTAAACTGCTCTTGCTGCAGTCTCATCTAATAACTTCTACCAACCATTACTAAGTCCTTAGTCTGTGATCCTTAAATTATTTCCCTTGCTGAATCTGTGTAAATTAACATACTATTTAAAGCTATGCAGGGTACACGGTAGATAGAAGAGCTGCCCAACTAAACAGAGAAAGAACGATGTATACTAAATATAGGATTTCTGCCAGTTCATTTTGTCAGCTGTGGACATCAATATTTCTGAGCATAGGCAGAATAAAACATAAACATGCTTTAATAATGCACTAAAATACTGTTAATAATTTGGGTATTACATTAAAATTTTACTAAGCTCTGGAAGTTATAATCATTTATCTTTTACTGAATTATGTAATATCTAATCTTGGAAAATGAAGCTCAATTATCATATTCATTGTTTGGTAATTTCTAAGGGTAGATTTTTGTTTGTGTTTCAGAATTCATTGCAACTCATAGAAACCTTTTGAATTACATTTGTTTTCTGTAAAATACATTTCAAGAGTTATTGTTTCTTCGCGAAGCAATCCATCATCAATACAGTCTAATGCTACTTTTTCATTCATTTAGTTTTAGGCAGTATTTGATCATTAATGCTGTCTTGTGGCAATTTCTAAATGGTTAAAAGGCATATTCATGCCAAGTAGAGTTTATCTGATCTTTGCATTTGAAGTATCTGTCATAGCTCTAACCTTGGGTTTGCACTTTTAGGCTGAACAGTTATATGCTGTATACAGAAGCACTTGACAACATCACCTCTGTCTTTGCTTTTGTCTGATCGTTGTATTCCTTTATACATTTTCCATTTTCTGTATCACTGACATATGAATGTTAAAATGATTGTGGCCTTTTTTTTTTCTGGATTACTAAAAGGATCATTATGCATTCAGTGTGATGGAAATTGCTTTCAGCCTAGGAGGTTTCAGCACATGATAAGCCATTTTTTAAGGCCTAAATTCTCTTCTCGATCCACAATATGCAAAATACATCATAGATTACACTACTCTGTCTTCCACAGAAGCTGTTTTCAACAGTTCACAATGAGTAGGTGAAATGATGTCTGAATATAATCACAATATTAGACTCAGTTTTTTGATCTTTAACATTCATCGTCTTGGTCCATAGGGTTAATAAAGTATCAGTCACAGTAAAATATCTTGATGAGTATTCATATAACTGGAAATTCAATGAGAGTCTTGAATACGAGGAAGTGTCATCCATCTTCTTTTGAAATCATAGTTTAACAACTACATATGCTAGGTTTTAACTGTAAAAAGATAACTTTTTCTTGAAAAGCAAAGTTCGAAAAAGAAAATAATGGATTTAATACAAATGTGGTTTATTTTTAAGTTTCAGTCATTGTTTCAATTTAAATACTATCTATCCTTAATCTGTTCTTTGAAGGGATATTTATTAAATATCCTTGGAAAGATTTATTGTGCTAAAATATTAATAAACTGAAGAGACAGACTGGAAGCAACTAAGTTTGTTGTATTGGCTTTCCAAGTCATCTCTCCATTCAATTTTACATCATATCACAGAAAATAAAAATAAAAATTCTCATATCTTTATACTCCACAGAACCTATTCGTTTGACAAAGTATGTCTTGAGTCTTTTGTAATTGCTTTTGCTTAGCATGGTCATCGTTTTTTTGCTTTGACATTATGCTCTGAAGCCTCTTTCTGATAAGACACTCACAATTCAGTAAATTATGTAGTTTTTTTTGTTTGTTTTTGTTTTTGTTTTTGGAGTTTGAATGGAAGGAGAATGAGAATAACGTTGATTTTGTGTTTTACTTACCAATGCATTTTTCTCTCTGTGGAAATCTTGCGTGCTTGTAGGTAAGACCACCTTTTGGTTTGTTGTGAATTAGTTACTGTTTCTCTGTAGATGTACTGTGTCTCTCCAAGATTAAAAACATTTAAGTGCCACATATAGGTGTTCAAAGCTATGCATGAGAAAAAAAGGATTAAATATGATCCACTGTGAACTGTTTGGTAATGTACTTGACATGTTCCCTGTCCCACAAGATTTTGTAGCTGGCTTATTTGTGACGTGATGCTAACAATTAATTCCTTGAAAGCATCTGTGAGTTTTATGTATTTTCTTTGGTGAGGTGTGATATCTATATTTTGTGATCTCATGAAAATCAGCAACTGTATGCAATTTACCACATTACCAAATGAAAAAGAGATGATCTTTGTTCATGATACTGTAAAATAAATAAACTAATTAAATATATATATATATGAAAGAAAACAACAACAACAAAACCAGAACTATTACAGCTCTGGAATGGTGGCTGAAATGAATGATAGAACACATTTAGTATGAACCAATATGAATTTTGGAAAATTTTGGAATGTAGAGATAAGCAATTGCTCTTCTAATGCAGTTTATTTTTTATGAAACAATTATCATTGTACAAAGCTGCCAACTATCTTTAAAATACATGTCCTGGGTTATTGAATTACATATTGGGAACAGATGCTCACGACAGTTGTCTTGAATATGTATATTTTGCCATGTGGCCAAAATCTGATGCTTTTAAAAATTAAATTAAATGAAATAAATTGATTCACTTTGTGTCCAATGATGTAAGTATTAGTTACTATTTGTTTATTGATGGCTTTTCCATGTGAATAAGAACTCTGTAAGTATCTTCTGGTCTCCTTCTACTGCGGAGAGGGTGGGTGGCTGCTGGTGTGTTAAAATACGATATGGTGAGTTTAAATACACAATGGTGAATCTTTCAAAGCCTAAAGCATATCTAAGCTGTGAAGCAAATTTAGATCTTACCCAAACAGTATAACTGCTTTTTCATTGCTTTTCAACCAATAACCACAATACAATAGAACAGGTGTATGCTGTATTGAATTAAAGACAGCCTAGCAGGTAAATCTGCACGCAAAATTCAATGAATTCATTCTCTTTTTGAAGCTCCTTTAAAACTTCAGCAATAACCCAAATGTACCTCCCCTAACTGTGTGCTTTGGAAAATAACTATCCAGAGAAAGAAATTTAGTGAATGTCTGTAGGTGACTGTGCTTCATGAAGCAGGTCATTCATGGACCTTTTTCTTTAAATGGATTATATCATTCATATTTACAGATGAATAACTTCTGTTACTACACAATCTCTTTGGGGAGTACAAAACTATTTGTTCTGTATTGGCATAATTTTAAGAAACCTGTAAAAATGTTATGTATCTTTTAAGCATCTTCCAGCGATCTGATATAGTGGCTTAAGACATTACATGAGAGGATTCAGCTACATGATAGAAATCTTTGAACAAAGCCCCTGGGTTTTAAAAGCTCAGAGACAGAAATGTAAAAAACATTACTGGCTGTCTAGCTATTGGGTAACTTTTTGCATCTAACAGTAATTGAAAGAAGCAGAAAAAACTAAGCCTAGTATGTAGAGTGGGAGAAAAAAAAAAAAAAAAAAAAAAAAAAAAAAATCCAATCCTAGTGATGATCTTCATATTTTCCTTATAATTCAGTACTTTTCACCAGAATTATAAAATGTATAGAACCTTATCGACCAGAAAGAGAAGTAGAAATCTTGAATCTATAAAGCTTTTTGTGATCAAAAATTTCTGTGTTAACCATCACTTACAATAACCAGGCTAAAATACTACTTTTCAATGTACAGTCATCTTTCAGCTATCCATAGTCAATTTATCTTAATTATGGGCAGTGATGTGGGTGTAGAGGAGGTTCACTGTCTAAAAAGCAGCAGCTTATAAGTAACTTCATGCTGTCTCCAAACTGCGTGACTACAGTGGTCCAGTTATGTTTTTACTGGGAAATGCAGGCAATAATATATGTTGTTAGCCATAAGAGGTTCCACACAAAGCCAGTACAGAGAGCTATGAAATGCATTTCCAGTGGGGACCACTGTGTGGAAGTAACCCATTGTCTGTATAGTGGTTGTGTTATATACACATGGTCTGGGTTCTTTTCAGCTTACTGAAAATCAGATATGTCCTGGAGGAGACACTTGTGCTTCTAAGGAACCTGTTATTATGCCCTTGAATTATGAATTTTGATCACCTGGGGTATCCTATATACATCCAACCCCTTACCTCTCCAGATGCTGGAGTTGATGATAAAATGTTTTTAATGTATATTTGTATGTATGTTTACATATTGCACATAGATATTTAGGTTTTGTGAATTACACAAACAGAGTAGCTTACACAGACAATGGCAGCCTTCATCTACATCCACCAACTAACTCATTGGTGAGCACACGATAATAGAATCATAGAATCACATAATCATAGAATGGTTTGGGTTGGAAAAGACTTTAAAGATAAACTAGTTCCAAACCTCTTGCCATGGGCACCTCCCAAACCTCTTGCCATATAACACCTCCCACTATTATATCATGTATTATTATGTATTATATCATGGTGAGCACACAGACAGAATAAACAAATATGATCATGTATATTTTGGATTCATGACTGACTGCAGGAGGAAATAATTCTTAAAATGTGGATGTCAGTGTGTGACACAGTCCCATGTCAAGTTTGCCAAATTGTACAAAATGGTTCATCTGCTTGGAACAGTTCTGCTGATACACACTCGCAAACATGCTGTGAATGAAGGAATGGACCCATTGTTCTTAGTGTATAGCACAAGACTATGAAACGTTTTGTTGCAATTAATTGGACTTAAAATATCTCTTCTGTCACTCCCACTGTGCTGAAAACTGTGGATACATTGGAGAAAGAAAATACATCATGCATGGCAGTTCTGAATAGAGCAGTTACAATATCACATCAAATAACAGATGCATTACATAATTTGAAAATCATGTATATATATATGTATAAATAAAATTCTGGGATTCTTGAAGATGTACTCACCTGAGAGATCAGGCAGTGCTATTAAGCTGAGAAATCTTTTTAACATTAAGATAGACTCTCACCTTTGTTCCGAGAGAGTGTTACGTCGCTGAACATAGCTGAGTTTGTCTATTGTATTTTATATTTTGAAGTTTGAAGCCACATGCAGACTTCTGTGATATTTGACAGTTGTAAATAGTTCTACTTATTTATGTATAAAAATGCTTAGACATTGGTTGTGTGATACTTACTACCAACACGAGCTAATTTTTACATCTCTAGTACCAAGTTCAGCAATGTATGACCAAATTTCAGTAACCATTGAAAATTCCCAGTTATTTTGTTATTCTCTGGATTTCTAAAACTAATAACCACATTTAAATAACATATCTTTCATGCGAATTGTTTCTACATGACAGGTTAAATCTCTTGGCCTATGCGGCACTGGACTATCTGGTTTCTCCAGGTAGCTTCCAGTGCTAAATTTTTGCAAGTTGTTGATAATTTTAGTTTGTGGCAATTCCCATGTCTTGCAAGCCCTTATCTGCTGGAAACCAGATATATATATTAATATATAATATATTAATGATAATTACTATTTTTTTGTACACAGGCACCAGCAATCCTTATACAGGTTATCATTGCAATGCACATGAGGTAAATACTACTGTGTTAGAGGCAGCCATGTTGATGCTGTGTACAGATTCATTGTTCTATTTCATGTCCTGAATTTAAGAGGTGAGCTGAAAATGTGTTATGTGGCACAGCTACCGGCGTAGGATTACTGCTGCTAAATGAGAAGGCTCTCAGCATTTCTGTAGAGTCCTTTTCTGGTGAGTCATTTAGCAAAGATGTAAATACTAAATAGAGATCACATACACTAAATCTATGTTTAAACAAAAAAGTTTTGTCTAATGAAGAAATAACATCCCTGTTTGGAAGTACGGTTTTGCTGCTTTGTTTCATATACAAAATAAATAAATAAATAAATAAATTGTATTTATTCTCACATTTAAAATTGTTATGCTTGTGTTGGAGATTATATCTCAAAATTGTTAAATGATTGGCAATAATGTTATTTATTTGCTGTTACCTTTTGAGTCTTGCCAAACATGAAATTGATTTCTTAAAAAAAAACAAAACAAAACATGGGAGACATAGGTTGCCTTCTATTTGTTAACATCACTTTTCACAACACAGTCAACTTTTAAAACCACAAATTTTATCTAGCTACATTTCTTATAAGCACATTCGATACAAGATTTAGTTTTCAGTTCTTCCTGTATTAATTATTCTTGTTGAAAATAAGAAAGCAGAAATCTGTCTTTTTTTCTTTTTTTTTTTTTTTAACTTTGTTTTGTTCCTTACTAATCTCCACTGCTTCCAGTTGTTGAAGAATTTTCTAACGTATTTCTAGAATCACATCTTCCTGAATAAGTGAGCCACATCTGAAAATCACCTTGTATTGTAAAGATTGTATGTTTGTTTGTCAAAAAATTCACCTTTTGTTTTGTTTTCATTTCCAAGCTGAGAAATTGTAGACTAAGTAATTGAAGAGAATAAACTAGTAATAGGAAAATCCATGAATCATAGTAGTTCATTTCATTGGCCACAACACTGAACTGTTTCTGGAAATTTATTTTGTGCCTCTCTACATTTCTACATTTTTCAGGTTTCTGTATACTTTCTTCTTCTTCTTCTTCTTCTTCTCCTTCTCCTTCTCCTTCTCCTTCTCCTTCTATTTTTTTTTTTTTAAGTCTACCCATACTTGTTCTAAGACTGCATCCTGATGAGTTTTTCGGCAGGTTTCTTTTTAGATTTGAATTTACTTAAATCTAACAGAGGAAAAGCAAGGGTGAAAAGTTGTTTCTAGTCAACCTGATAGAGTGACATTACTGTTAGGGACAATTATTTTTAATACTTTTTTTGTTTTGTTTTGTTTTGTTTTTTTCTTTTTTCTTTTTTTTTCCCCTTTAATCTAATTCCTATTCTGTGGTACAAAAGTCTTCTATCAAACTCTGGTGGGAATACCAAGTCCTGAAGCCCTTAGAGTAGATCTGCGTTTGGTAATTCTGCATTTCTTACTCCCAATTACTTAACAGACCCAGATAATTTTGGCATCTGTAAATTTCAGCTCTTTCTTAAGAACTTGTTATGACAGATGACTGAAATAACTCAAAGCAGGAATTTTAATAAGGGAGTTATACTTTTCTTTTTGACATGTTTTAGAGCAAAGAATGTTGATAATGAAGCACTATAGACTCACACTGGCCCTCATCTACTCTTGCATCACAGAAGTATATGGCTGAAGGGTGAGGAAGAGGTCAATCATCTAGTTCACTGTTCTACCTCAAAATAAGATCAATTATATTTATGCAAACCTTGGTAGAGACTTACTCAGTCTATTCTGAGTAACCTGGTTGTTTCTGATAGACCTCCTATTCCATTCTCAACCCACACCATCGGAATGTCTCCACCAATTCTGAAAGTTCTCCTTATTGAGGTTGAAGATCATTGTTTCTTGATTAGGATATGGAGAATAAGTTGTACTTCTCTTTGCTGCAGCTTCTTAGTGTTTCAAGACTACAGTTGTATGCTCCCCAGTCTTTACATTTTTACATTAACCAATCCCCAGCTTTTTTCACATATCATGTTACTTAAACATCCACTTTTTTGGACCTTCTCCACTAGTGTCATAATCTTCTTGAATTGATGTACCCCAAACTAGAAGCTATACTGCAATTCAAACCATACCACCACTGCATATAGAGGAAGAACTACTTCACATTTTACAGGCAGTGTTCTTGTTTATTGCTTAATCTCTATTTGCCAACATTTGCAAGTTTTCCCAGAACAGATAAACATATCTCTCTGCAGAAGCTGAGAAGTGATCTGCCTACAGCGTACTGTCACTCTCTACCTCTGATTGTCAGTTTGCTGACCACAGATTTAGCTCATTTTATATTTGAATCAACATTGTAAGGCTTCAGTATTCTCTTTAATCCTATGTTTTGAATCTGGAGAGAGGGTGTCTCGTTAAACTTGCTGAAGCAAAGCAAGAAGTGCTTCTCCTTCCATCAGGTAGTATATATCCTACCATCAGGAACTCCAGAGTATAACTATCTGTAAAACATTGTTTGCCCATGTTGATGCCCAGTTTCTCTCTGTTTGTTGTTGTTGTTGTTGTTGTTTTGTTTGTTTGTTTTTAATTTAAATTTCAGCATTTAACTAGGTTTACATTAAACAAGTAATTGTATGCATACACAAAAAATATTCATAGTATTTATTCATAAGCATTTGGATAAACAAATATTTATTTGCTAGAGCAAGCATTGCAGATAATTTTCATACATATTCACAGATATGAGCTTCTTACATCCATTTTATAAAGCTTATTTTTTTCATTGAAGTATGATAAGGTGGAATGAAAGGAGTAAAAACTGCACATAGCAGAACATTTTATGTCAAATCATTGACATAGAGAATAATACTGTTATTCCAGTTCTCATTCAAAGATGATGTGAATAACTGCACTCGGAAATTTGTGATACAAAAAAACATACATGCTATAGCAATGAAGTATTAAAATCAAATTATGTCCCAGAGCTTGATAGTCCCCAAAGAGGCAAGGATTCAAGAACTTTGTCTGATCTATTATTTAAAGTGAATTAATCAATCCTTCTGGTTAATTTTTTCACTTGCTTAATTCATATAACAATGATTATTACAAGCAATTTTTTAATAAACAGTGTTGTTGTTTACAGTGTCATTGATACATCACTTCGGCTTCCATAATAATAGTTAGAGAAATCTAGTTCTTTATCAGCTTATTAATGACTCACCACCTACTGAAATGAATTTCAGAAATATGATATACCCCAAACAACTTCTTCAAAGTGCAGAAAAACAAAAAGTACCTTCTATAAGCTGAATTATTCAGTGACCCAGAAATACAGCTCTTCTCTGGAATTATAGCATGCTTCATTTACAAAGTGTCACAGCAGAAGATCTTCAGGAATGTAATGTTCCTATCATTTTAGGTAGTTGCTAGCTACAGCCTTAAATATATCATTATTTTATTATTTTTATTTTATTTTATTTTATGTATAATTGACAGCTGGTATTAAGGATATTCAGCTTCACAAAAACATTTTAAAAATCTCTGTCTTTTCTCTGGGATTCATGAGACAGAATGTCACTGACATCCACAAACATTTACAACACTACACTAATAGGTAATAATGAACAAGTAGCTGTACACTGTATGTTGGTACTTTTAAAATTCACATTTGAACATGTTTAAACTGTATTAACTGTTTAAATTGATTTAAAATTAATCAGACTTAACATTCATTTTCTCCTCTGGGGCCCCATTGCACCCAACAGAAATCTGTACTATCTTTTTTCATTATGACTATTCAAAACTTGCATCTTACTTTTGTTTCCTGACCTCAGCTAACATGACAGATGAGCAGACTGTCATTCCCAATATGAATACTATCGCAAATATAAAGAACCAACATATTTGTATAGGTAGCTTTAAAAGCTGATTGCTGGAATTTGTTTCACCAATTATTTGAAGGAAATGTACAAATAAACCAAACCAAATGCAAAGTTATTAATATCCTAAAGCCTGTATTTGTTGAATATATACCATACTTGGCATGCATCTTTTTATTAGCTAGGAATGAAGACGTCAAAATTTTCACTGATGAAATGCTCATTTGAAATTAATCATGGAACTTCCACTGCCTTCAAGGGAGTTTGGATTTGTCTTTAGTTTTGAGTATGGTGATGAAAGACTGCCAGCAGAGTTCTTCATTGTAGACCACATTGTTGACAACACTCTCTTATCATCCTTCAATTAGAAATAAGTTTTGCTCACTTAGCTTTAATGTTCTGGTGATATTTGCTACTCTGATTTGAAAACCTGAATGGGTTTATGATTCCATACATATAAATATTCATGAACACATAAGATGTGAGCTGAAATAGCAGTATGAATGACATATAACTGGCTTTTTTTTTTTTTTTTTTTTCTTTCCTTAGTGTGACTAAAATGCAGAAATACTGTTTTGATAATACTCTATTTGGAGCAGAGGTAATGTTTAAGCAAGTGGATTGTTACTATTTTTACTTTCTTCTCTCGAGCTACTTGGAAGATAACTAGCTAGCAGAAGAGAAGCTGCTGTTCTGCTAAAGCAATAAAAAATCTTTTGCACTTTTTCATTGGAGAATCTAAGAAGTTATTTACAAACATTAATAAAATGAGTCTTTAACATTGAAGTAACACTAGCTTTATTATCACACTTTACAAGCAGGGAATATTGAGATGATAATGTCACACAAGTGTTTGGGCAGAATCCTGAGTGAAAGCCCATATATTCTGACTGTTCATCCTGTGTTTTTATGTCTTCAGATTCAGTAGGTCTGATTTCATATTTGTAAAGTTACTTTGGTGCTAGTAAATGTATTACTTCAAATGTATTATGTTATGTTTCCATATTTAATTTATTTCTCTTACTGAAAAGAGCAGAGATCGTAAATTTTGTTCTCTGTTGTCTGACAGATATTCCCAAAATTTTAACTGCTGAGGATTAAATAGAACAAATATAGTCAGTTAACCCTATCTCTTTATTAATATACACTTTTTCCTAGCTCATTTTTTCCACTGGTAATTAAAAGTAAATCTTTACTTAAAAACATACAGACTGTCTATTTTCTATTGAATGCACAGCTGGCATAACATCTTGTGTGCTGAAGGTATACTGAGACTCATGAAAGGAAAATCGTCTGAGATATAAGAAATTATAGCATATTTTCAGACAAACAGTAAGAAAAAAAAATATAAGAGAATTTGAATGATAATCTGTCCATGTGCTGATCCTGGTTTTACTGCTCTTCCATTTTTTAAGGTATCTATTTCTACTGGGTGTTACTTTTTAACTGCTGCAAAATACATGATTGCAATTAATGTATTTTTAGAAATATGTAGGATTCTGTTGTTGTTTTTGAAAGTAGAACACTAAAATAGAAAATAGTATTTAGAATGCAGTTGAAAAAATATATGTTATATATTTTTGCTAATTGTCAAGCCATATAAGGTTTTATCAAAAATACCTTCTTTGACTCAGCCTTTAGTAGCGTGACTGGCCTTTGGGAATCCCCGGTTCCAGTGACCAAAGAGAACAGCTGGAGCAAGGAAGATATAAACTTCATGTAAATAAGAGTCAGGGAATACTTAAGAAAACTGGACACAGAGGAGTGCATGGGCCCTGCTTGGATGCATCCACAAGAGCTGAGGGAGCTGGCTTATATCATTGTGAGGTCATCTCAATAATCCTTGATTGACAGCTCCTTTGGTGACTGGAGGAAGTGCCTGATGAGAGCAAATTCAATCCGAAAATAAAAAAGGGCAAGAAGGAAGACCTGGGTACTTACAGGCCTGTCAGTCTCACTTTGATCACTGGGAAGGTGATAGAGCAGCTAACGGGAAACCACCTGAAGCATGAAGGGCAAGAAAATCACCAGGAGGAGTCAGCATGTATTCAAAGGAAAAACAATCTGATAAACTTTCACAGTGAAAGACCAGCCTGATGGATGAAGAGAGAACAGGGAATATCATCGACCTGGACTTTAGTAAGGCCTTTGACACTGTCCCCTATTAGATACCCTCACAGTATGATGGTGCTGATGAGTGAACTGGATGGGCAGGCAGTGAGATGAATTGAAAACTGGCTGAATGGCAGGGCCCAGAGGATTGTGTTCACTGATGCGACATCTAAATTGAGGCCAGTAACTAGTGGTGTAGCCCATGGGTTAATACCTAGTCTGGTCCTGTTTAACATCTTCATTAATGGCCTGAACAATGGGCAGTGTGCCCACAGTGAATCTGCAGATGAAACAAAACTGGAAGGAGGAGATGATATTCCTGAGGGTCATGCTTTCATCTAGAGTGACCTTGGCAGTCTGGAGAAATGGACTGACAAGAACCTCACTTAGTTCGGCAAGGAGAAGTGCTAAGTCCTGCACCTGAGGAGAAAAAGTGAACGCACCAGCACATACTGGGGGTCACCCAATTGGAAAGCATCCTGACAGAAAAGGACTTGGGGGTTGTCCTTTTGAACATGAGCTAGCAGTTGTAAATGATTGAGAAATGTGTACTTGCAGTGAAGAAGGCTAATGGTATCCCGGCTTCCATTAGGCAAGGTCTGCCAGGAGGTCAAGGGACAAGATCCTTCCGCTCTACTCAGTACTGGTTAGTCCACACCTAGATTAATGTGTCCATTTCTGGGCTCCTGGGTACAAGACATGGACATGGAAAGAGTCCAATGAAGGGCCACAAAGATGTTAAAGGGAATGGAGCATCATTGCTGTGAGAGAAAGAAGTGGCAGCTGGGACTGCTCAGCCTGAAGTAGAAGGGTCAGGGGGGATCTTATCTATGTTTACAAATACGTGAAGGGAAGTGTAAAGAGGATAAGAACCAGGGTCTTTGCAGTGGTGTCCAGTGACAGGAAAAGACAATGGGCACAAGCTGGAACACAGGAAGGATGCCCTGAACATCAAGAAATATTTCTTTACTGTGCAGGTTACAGAGCAATGGACCAGGTTATCCAGAGAGGTTGTGAAACGTCCCTCCTTGGAAATATTCAAAAGCTGTCTGGACATGGCTTTCAGAAATGGGCTCTAGGTATCCCTTTCCTGAACAGGGGATAACCTCCAGTAGTCCTTTCCAATATAAGCCATTCTGTGGCTCCGTGATTCTGTGATTTTTGATGTCACCCTAGTAGTACTGAAGGAGCAGGGTGAAGTCATCCTCACAATACTCTTTAGGTCAAGCAATTGCCTGCTTGTTATGGTTGGTTAACTGAAACAAAGAAGTTCACAGATCAGTTCTACTTTTTCAAGCACAGAATAGTTACAGTAATGGGCAGGTTTGGCTGAAGGTCCAAGGATCTTGCATGACTAGTTAAATTGTTATTATTTTTAGAAGCACTGTGTGGATGAACACTTACTTATTCTATGCTGCTGTTAAAGAGAAGACTATGCAAAGGCAAAGTAATCTCACTGAATGGCACTTCTTTTATTATCAAAGCCTACCCAGTTACTGGTTCAGTTATTAATAACAACTTCCAGTAAATGTTTTAAACATTATACATATATATATTCATTATGTTTTATATAATAATAGATATAATGAATATATTTATTCATTATGTTATATATAATGAATACATATATGTATTCATTATGCTGTAATGAATATATATATATTATTATATTGCCTGATCTTGTTTTGCTGTTGCTATTGTTGGTATTCCTCACTGTGTTACTGTAACAAAACAGTTTTATAGTTGTCCATCACTGCTGTTGATCCCATTCAAAGCATATGAAATGTCTCTGTGAAAGCATGAGAACTCTGTGTGAATGTGTTGGGTTTACGTTGCAAGGGTTTGGTAGCTGGAGGCTGTAGGGGTGGCCTCTGTGAGAAGCTGTCCCACGTCAGATGACGGCCAGTTTCAGACAGTTCCAAAAGGGACTTGCTGCTGACCAGAGATGAGCCAATAAGCCAAGTTGTTTGTGCCTCTGGGAGAGCAGATTTAAGAAAGGAAAAAAAAAAAATGCTGAGCAATAGCAGCTGGGAGACAGTACTGGGAAGCAGCCCTGCACCCCCCCAGGTGAGTGCAGCAGGAGGGCAGGAGGTGCTCCAGGCACACAGCAGCAGTTCCCCTGCAGCCTGTGGAGAGGCCCCTGGTGGAGCAGGCTGTCCCCCTGCAGCCCGTGGGTCCCACATGGAGCAGATCTCCACACTGCAGCCCATGGGTGGAGGAGCCCCCGCTGGAGCAGGTGGATGTGGCCTGGAGGAGGCTGCGGCCCATGGAGAGGAGCCCACGCAGGAGCAGGGGGTCTGGGGGGAGCTGCCGCCCGTGGGGGACCCGTGCTGGAGCAGTTTGCTCCTGGGGGATGGATGGACCCCGCGGGACGGAGCCGTGTGGGAGCAGTTGTTGAGGAGCTGCTGCCTGTGGGCAGCCCCTGCAGGCTCAGTTTGGGAAGGACGGCATCCATGGGAGGGAGCCCACGTGGAGCAGGGCAGGGAGTGACTGTGAAGGAGTGGCAGAGGTGGAACACCATTGACTGAAATCCCCATTCCCTGCTCCCCAGCTCCGTTCAGAGGGAGGAGGCAGAAGAGGGTGGATGGGAGGAAGGTTTTTTGTTGTTGTTGTTTGTTTGCTTCTCACTGCTCTAGTTTGTTAGTAATAGGTAATAATTTTCTCTAATTCTCTCTTTGAGCCCTTTTCATCATATTTTCTCCCCCTTTCTTAGCACATATATTTGTATATTCTGGAAACAGTTGTTTGTTTTGTTTTGTTTTAAGTTTCTGTTAAAGAAAGAAGGTGAGATAGTTCTTGATCTTTTGAATTTTTCTCTGGTGATCCTGTATTTCTCAGCACTAAATGGCAATTAAAATCTTCTTACCCATGTAACTGACTGATCATAATGCTTCCGAGATTATTATTATTCACATTATGTGCTGTGTCTCTTAATTAACCTACAGATAGGACAGTCTGGCTCTTACCAGTAGTGCCATAGGATGTCTGAATTAGTGGGTAGCAGCTGGAAAACTAGATTTCCAGGGCTGTGCTTGTTGTGGCAAACAATGAGTACTGTTCTTGTAATCTTTTCAATTTTTTATGATTCATTTTTGTGAAATATTTGAATATTCGGCAAAGTGCCCGCTGTATCCTCTACACAATATTGATCTCCCTTATTGAGGCTTTTTAGACTTGACTGGATATTCCAATACTCCTTAATTTTTGCTGGAAGTACAGCTGTGGGATAATGTAACTCCTAGTTTTGTGGCACACCTTACAGATTTAGCAGAAAAGGTTGCAGATATCATGCTGCAGTGTTCCTGTTTCTCTGTGGCAAACTGCTTCCAAGAGAGACGAAGCTTTGTTTAATTAGAAGAACTTTGGAAACCTAGCTTCACTATGTCTTTAGCCTTCGGTATACATTTAGTAGCTGGTATATCTTTAGCATTTTAGCATTAGGTTGGAAACAAATTTAAATGCCTTTGTTTATGTGAGTTTGTTGGTCGTGGTTTGACCCCAGCAGGCAGCTCAGCCCCACACAGATGTTTACTGACTCCTCCCCACTAGTAAAAGTGAGAAAACTCATGGCTTAAGATAAAGACAGTTTAATAGGTAAAGTCAAAACAACACACACAAGCAATGCAAAATAAAGAATCCATTTGCTGCTTCCCATTGGCAGGCAGGTGTCAGCCACTCCCAGGAAAGCAGGGCTCATCATGTGTAACAATTTATTTGGAAGACAAACACAATCACTCCATCCCTGCTTCATCCTTCTGTAACCCAGCTTTTATAGCTGACCATGACATCACATGATATGGGACATCCCTCTGGCCAGTCTGGGCCAGCTGTCCTGGTTGTGTCCCCTCCCAGCTACTGGTGCACCCCCAGCATCTTGCTGGCAGGGCAGCACCAGAAACCGAAAAGTTGTCTGTGGACTACATGTGATCACTGTTCTGCAATAACTAAACACACTCATGTTATCAACATTATTCTCATCCAAATCCAAACACAGCACCATAACAGCTACTATGAAGAAAATTAACTCTATCCCAGCTAAAACCAGTACACACACACAGTTAGTGAGGATGTTATATTCCATTAGGACTTTCCCCAGTCCAGGCTGTCTGGGTACTAAACAGAAAATTTTACCTTTTGTTTCTAGTTAACTTGCTTTCCAGATGTCCCCTACACCATGTCTTTACTTGGTACTATGCTCTAGGAGTGATTGCCTTTGTGTATTTGTTTGTTTGTTTGTTTGTTTTTCCCTCTATTCTTCCTTGATTAATGTCTTGCTGTGGGGGTGTGTGGTAAGCATCTCTCTGTGTGCTTAGCTGCTGGCCAGGGTCAATCCACCAAGAGCTGGAAATATACGAATAGTCATTAATATGTGAATGCACATATGTGTGTGTGTGCAATCTGTAAAATTCACAATCTTTGGCTCATTACTACTAGAGGCTCTTTACAGGGAGGAATCATAATACATTTGTAACAGTGAACACGGATTGAATTAGAATCCCTGGACATGTCAATGCGTCTCTCTCTGCCACTGAGAGGCATTTGACAAAACATGGTGTTGATATTTCTAAAATCTAAGATGGGCCTCTATCATATATACCCTGTCTAGCATCTTGAATTTATTTATGCAATGTAATAACTTATTTGCTGGAAATAAGTACAATGTAAAGAACTAAAGAAACCAGACATTATTATTTCCAGGTGTGTGTGGATTAATTACTGTACGCAAATGATTTTTGACTTTTAGTAAATCTGATTAAATTAAAATGAAAATTCTACCTTCATTGAACAAACTCAATCGTTTTTATGTGCAATTTTCTGAATAAAGTTTAGTAATAGGTCAGACAAGGTCTGTTCCACCATTATGCAGATCTTATTTTAAATAATATTTTTACATTATGTTTTTCTCACAAATTTAATTGTCTCTAAATTTAATAAAAGGTTAAAATAATATATTAAAATACTGCATAGCTGAAATAAGTCTATTAATGTAGATAGTTATTAAGAAAAACTAGATCCACAAAAATGGAAAACCTCTATCCTACTTAATGGAGGTTGTCTTTTGCATTACGTGGGGAGATTTTTCTTGAAAAGCCTCAGACCTGTTGTGGATCAGAGTCAAAACATAAGTGTCCACTACTATGAGCAGAGGGCAAGTCTAAGACACAACTGCACTTTGCTTGCAGTTCTTTAAAATGCACACTAGAGAAGTGACTAGACTACTGCTGTGGTTGGATACTTCACAGTATTGCAATGACATTGAAAACTTTGCCTAAAGTAACAAGATGCAGTGGAGAACACTGTTTCTGATGTTCTAGAGGGGGAAAGGGTAAAAGGGTAAGGAGAAGGCACAGAAAATATATAGGATTGACAGAACTGGAAACCAAAGCACATATTTGGAAATAGTTTTTTCATATACTGTCAGAGACAATGCTACAAATCAAGGCTAATTACACAAAACAGACAAGGGACTTCTGAACAAAAAGATTGAAAACAAGATTTTGACATGTTCTTGACAAGTGAAAATTTTCTCTAAATCTCTATCTCAGTAAAACTTCAAAATACTGCACTTCTTTTTTAGCAAATAAGGTTACATAGGACCGAGTGAGCAAAAGTATTTCAGTCAGCAGTGCTGCTGATTTGGTTGTAGAGCATTCAGAGACAGCTTATTCAATTTATTTAAAGTTTTCACTTGCTACTGAACTATCAAAGTGTTCAGTGGCTCATGTTGTCTTGGGGGAATTTCAGGTATGGTAGCCAGAAGAACCACACTGTCCAGTAGCGTGAAATACAGGATTTGTTTAGTAACTGAGACGGATGCAGTGGAAGTATTAACAATTTCTGTTTGAAGGTATCTAGATACATACATGCTCTGTACAAGTCACATTCGCGCTAGTCAAGGCCTCCAATAAAGCTGTGCCCAGCAATGTGAACTGGGGTAACAGGATATTTGCACCTTTTTTCTCCTTGTTTAAATACAGTGTTACCTGAATCACTACCACTTTCTGATCTCCCACTCCCCAGAAATCTAAAACTCTTCTGAGCTTTGTGTTTCTCTCCAGCACATACCTAATTCATTAAGAACAGAACAGATGTAACCTCTCCCACAACAATTGCCTGCGCCTCATTGGGTTCCCAAAAGATACCAGATTAATCTAATGAGAAGAGCAGAGCAGATATAATCAAAATTATTTATTTATTTATTTCTGAATGAGACATTTGAGCAGACTTTACTCTGTGACATACATATAAAAGCTGGATTATATTAATAGCTTTCTTATAATTCCTTATCCTTGTTATTTTTTGTATTATTCATTGATTCTCCTCTTCATTTCTGGCAGGTAAGCTTCTGTATGCACATTTAAAACAGGTCAAATATTTTTCCGAAATTGCTTTACCAGATAAGTGATGCTTCATCATTGCTGGGGGTAATGTAGGAAAACAAAAGAGCTGGGAAACGGCTATTGTAAATGTCTTGAGACTTTGCATCTGGAGAGAATTTCCTTTCCTATTCTGAATTCTCTCTGAGGTTTGCTTTCAAAAGGCAGGCTGTCTTTGCCATCAGAGCCATGAGAGTAACATTTCCAGCAGGAGTCAAAATTGAGTACCAAGGGTCTGCCTGAGTTCAAGTAGGCCTATTGTTGCTATCATGGCTAAGTACCCCAGTTACTGTAGTTGACGGAGCACAGCAGAGTCATACAGCTACTCCCTGATCAGTGCTGTTGTTGACTCCCTAACTTTGGATAATGGGTATCTGTTTACAGATAACTCACCCAGGGAGAATCTTTGGCCCATGCTGTCAATGCAGACCAAGCTGTCAAGGCAGGAGCCACAGCAAGGTGTCTTGACTTCATTAACAGTTAGTTCTCTCCAAAAGGTGTTACAGAACAATAAAATGTTAAAGATCCATCAGCAATTTCAAGTCTCAATATATAGGTCAGGCAATAAGAGCAAGTTCTGATTTCACCCAGGTGTGCTATACTTCATCTTGACTAGAAAGAAAAGCAGGTTACAGATTCTTTTGTGCTGAACAAGCTGCTTCATCTGTTCTGATGGTCTTTGAAAACTCCTTAGCGGATAAGTAAGGTCACGATTGTTGTGTCAGTTCCAAGGAATGATGCTAACAGGGTAAGTCAAGAGTTTGGAGAAGTCCTTCTTTTCTCATCTGTCTCTCCAGTGATTCTCTGAGACACTCCTGCCTTTTAGTTCTGTCTTTCAAAGAAAAAACACCTTTACTGTTTTTTTTTTGTTTTTTTTTTTCCACTAGAGAGCTCTTCGGTGATCTCTGCCAATGGTGGCAGTGAAATAATTTAATGACAATGGTAATAGCTTCAGACAGATTTTTTTTACTGGAGACACTGTTACGTTAAGTGAAGAATTCCAGCAATAAAGTGGAAAAGAGCATAAAGCAGATGAATAAAATAGCCATTAGTAACTGTGAAGCACTGATAATTTTACAGCAAATAATAAAATCCCTAGTGGTTATAGCATGTTGGAAATTCGGACATAGTGGACAAGATTTTTCACCATTGATAACTATGATATATTCCAGCAATTATTTAATTGCTTAAGATTAAGCAATTGATTAAGATTGCTTAAGCAAAGGAAAAATAATTAAGCATGTAAAACTATAATCCAAAAATACAATCTGCTTGAGAGAAAAATGAAGTAATTTTACCATTTCAACAAATGTTTTTTTTCTGTTGCAACAAAAAAGTTGAAAAAGTCAAATTTTGCACTGAAAAATTTTCAAAATGCATGTCAAATTATTTCCTTGACTCACTCCCAATGTTCTTCTGTATTGATATATCCTGTATTTTATTTAAAATGGGAAAACAGATAATATTTTATGTCAGCATGAGATTTTTTTTCCCTTTTCCATTTGTCACTGAAGATTCTTACAAGTAAATAACAGTATCTCAGTAATATCTTGTGTAAAGAAAAAAAATAATCAATAGCAGTTATAGTCTTTTACTTACAGGCCATAGGAACTTTAAAGCTATAACCTGACCATGTTTCAGGACTGAAGCAAATTTTCTTTCAGTTAAATTACAAAGAGGTTAATCTATCTGTTTTTCTAGATAGAATAATCTAGAATAAAGATGTGTAATCTGAAAGTGTGCTAGAAATGACCTGCTGGGCCCTCTCTAATTCTTTCACTCACAAATATATGTGTATTCCCCTCTCTTTTTGCATATTATTTATAGACAAAATGGAAAAATACATTTCACTGCATGCCTAATTTGTCAGTGTTAGGGGACACTTAGTCTTACTTCAATATTTTTTAAGGAAAAGGAAGGAAGGAAGGAAGGAAGGAAGGAAGGAAGGAAGGAAGAGAAAGAAAGAAAGAGAAAGAAAGAGAAAGAGAAAGAAAGAGAAAAGGAAAGAAAGAGAAAGAAAGAAAGAGAAAAAGAAGGAGAAAGAAAGAAAGAGAAGAAGAAAGAAAGAAAGAGAAAGAAAGAATAAGAAAGAAAAGAAAGAGAAAGAATAAGAAAGAAAAGAAAAAGAGAAAGAAAAAAAAAGAGAAAGAAAGAAAGAAAAAGAGAAAGAAAGAAAGAAAGAGAAAGAAAGAAAGAGAAAGAAAGAGAAAAAGAGAAAGAAAGAAAGAAAGAAAGAAAGAGAAAAAGAGAAAGAAAGAAAGAGAAAAAGAGAAAGAAAGAAAGAGAAAAAGAGAAAGAAAGAAAGAGAAAGAAAGAAAGAAAGAAAAAGAAAGAAAGAGAAAGAAAGAAAGAGAAAAAGAGAAAGAAAGAAA
>CM021797.1:55791802-55803737 GCA_011076525.1 Nettapus auritus | reverse complement strand
AAAAAAAAAAAAAAAAAAAAAAAAAAAAAAAAAAAAAAAGTTTGGGTATCTTCAGGTCAATTGAAGACTTATTTAAATGAAAGCTTGTTGCTTCTATGAAATCTTTAGGCTTGACAGAGTTACTGGGGAAAAATAATCTATAAGCCTTTTTTTCCTAAAGTCATGGCCAAGGTTGGGTAAGGTGTGACTTGAAGCAGAAGACAAGCTCTTGTGGTGATAGGTAAGCATCAAACATCCATTTGCATACCTTCCAGGATGAAACGGTGATTAGACAATCAAAGAGATTTTTTTAGTGGAAAGAGACAAGGATAAAATGAATAAAGGAAATGAAGATGCAGCAATCATTATTTTTGCTTCTTTAACTCTTGTTGTGTGCTTAGTACGTCTCTTGGATGCCCAGCCTTTCAGACTCCCTGTTGTTTTCAGACAGTCAAATAGTGTTAGCAACCAGAATGGCTTTTTTCTATCCTTATCTCATGTACAGGTTGTTACCCTTTTGCTGTCATGCAGGTTCCTTAAGACTATCTTTATGGTTTTTCTATGGTCTATCTTTATGTAATGCATGGAGCTCTGTCTTGGGGTGGATGGAGAGCAAGTTGAGCTTATGGGTAAGGATTAAAGGGCAGGCTACCATGGCTGTTGTGGGTGTTTACCAATGGCCACCTGATGAGGAGCAGGAGGCAGATGAAGCCTTCCTCAGACAGCTCCAAGTAACCTCTCAGTCACAAGCCCTGGTTCCCTTGGTGTACTTCAACTACCCTGATATCTGCTGGCAAGACCACACAGAAAGACACAAACAGTCCAGGAGGTTCCTGCAGTGTATAGATGACAACTTTTTGACACAGGTGGTGGAGAAGCCACCAAGAAGAGGTGTGCTGCTGGACCTTGTATTAACAAATGAGAAAGGACTGGTTAGAGATGTGAAGGTCAGGGACAGCCGTGGCTGCAGCAACCATGACATAGTAGAGTTCAGGATCCTGTGAGGAGGAAGCAGGGCAAAAAGTAGGACTGCAACCCTAGACTTCAGGAGAGCAAATTTGGCCTCTCCAGGGATCTACTTGGAAGAATCTTATGCATATATATAGAAGGAAGGGAGGTCCAAGACAGCTGGTCAGTATTCAAGCATCACTTCCAAGCTCAAGATTGGTGCATCCCTATGAGTAAGAAGGCAAGCAAAGGGGGCAGGAGACCTGCATGGATGAACAGGGAGCTCCTAGTGTAGCTCAGACAGAAGAAGCAAGTTTACAGCATGTGGAAAAAAAGAGACAGGCCACTTGGGAGGAATATAGGGACACCATCAGAGTATGCAGGGATGTGACAAGGAAGACCAAGGCCCATTTGGAATTAAATCTGGCAAGGGATGTCAAGGACAACAAGAAGGGCTTCTTCAAATATATCAGTTGAAAAAGGAAGACTGGGAAAAATGTAGTCCCGCTGCTGAATGGGGCGGGTGCCCTGGTGACAAAGGATACAGAGAAGTCAGAGTTGCTGAATGCCTTTTTGTGGAAGTCTTTACTGCAATGATCAGCCCTCAGGAATCTCAGACTCTGGAGACAAGAGAGGAAATCCGGAGAAAGGAGGATTTTCTGTTGGTCAAAGAGGATCGGGTCAGAGATCATTTAAACAAATTCAACATCCACAAATCCATAGGCCCCAATGGAATGCACCCATGGGTGCTGAGGGAGCTGGCCAATGTTATTGCTAGGCCACTTCTCCATCATCTTTGAAAGGTTGTAGAGCACAGAGAGGTGCCTGAGCACTGGAAGAAAGCCAGTGATGTCACTCCAGTCTTCAAAAAGAAAGAGAATGAGGACCCGGGCTGGGAGGAGTGGCTGATACCCCAGAGGGCTGTGCTGCCATTCAGAGGGACCTCGACAGGCTGGATAGATGGGCTGAGAGGAAACTCATGAAGTTCAACAAAGGCAAGTGCAGGGTCCTTTACCTAGGGAGGAATAACCCCAAGCACCAGTACAGGCTGGGGGCTGACCTGCTGGAGTGAAGCTCTGCCAAGAGAGACCTGGGAGTCCTGGTGGACAGCTGTCTGACCACGAGACAGCAATGTGCCCTTGTGACCAAGAAGGCCAATGGTATCCTGGAGTACATTTGGAAGTGTGTTGCAGGCCAGCGGAGGGGGTCCTCTCCCCCTGCTCAGCCCTGGTGAGGCCACACCTGGAGTATTGTGTCTTGTACTGGGCTCCCCAATACAAGAGGGACATAGAACTACTGGAGCAAGTCCAGAGGAGGGCTACTAAGATTATAAGAGGACTGTAGCACCTGTTGTATGAGGCCAGGCTGTGAGAACTGGGTCTGTTTAGCCTGATAAAGATCTTATCAGGGGAGATCTTATCAATGTGTAGAAATATCTGAATGGAGGGTGTCAAGGGAATGGAACCAGATTCTTTTCAGTTGTGTCCAGCGAGAGGATGAGAGGCAACAGGCACAAACTGAAACACAGGAAGTTCTGGCTGAATATGAGAGGACACTTCTTTACTGTGCAGGTGACAGAGCACTGAAACAAGTTGCCCAGAGAGGTTGTGGAGTCTCCTTCTCTGGAGATATTCAAAACCCATCTGCAGGCCATCCTGTGCAAAGTGCTCTAAGTGATCCTGCTTGGCAGGGGGGTTGGACTAGATGATCTTCAGAGGTCACTTCCAACCTTGTCCATTCTCTGATTCTATCTTGCTTAAACACCCAGCAAGGCAATATGCCTTCTTTGTAGTTGTCCTGGTTTCAGTTAGGGCAGGGTTTTTCCTCCTAGTAGCTGATGGAGTGCTATGTTCTGGATTAGGATGAGAAGTGCTGATAACATGCTGATGATTTAATTGTTGCAGAGCAGTGCTTATACCAAGCCAAGGACTTTTCAGCTGCTCGCTCTGTCCTGCCAGCGGGCAGGCTGGGGGTGCAGCAAGAGCTGGGAAGGGACAGACCCAGGACAGCTGACCCAAACTGGCCAAAGGAGTATTCCATACCATCTGACATCATGCTAAAAAATATATAGGGGTGGCTAGCTGGGATGGGGGGGCCAGCTGCTCGGGACAGACTGGGCATCGGTCAGCGGGTGGTGAGCAATTGCATTGTGCATCACTTGTTTCGTACACACTATATTATTATTATTATTATTATTGTTGTTGTTGTTTCCTATCTTGATAAACTGTCTTTATCTCAATTCTCGGGCTTCACTTTTCCATTTCTCTCCCCCATCCCAGAGAGGGAGGGGGGAGGGTGAGCAAACAGCTGTGTGGTGTTTAGCTGCCAGTCGGGTTAAACCACAACAGTCCTTTTGGCGTCCAACGTGGGGCACAAAGGGTTGAGATAATGACAGATCTGATCAGAGTGTGTTAAACTAAAAGTGATGTAAGTATTAGACCTGCTTAATAGTTGGTAGTCACAATGTTGATTGCTTTAATCTCAAGTCTGCTGTTCCTGTATTCCAAATTGTGTTTTATAGCACATTACTTCCTGTATGTGATCCCTGTCGTGCTGTTTATCCTTTCTGAGCCCTGGTTTAAGATCGTTATGGTACTGTGCTGTGTAGCAATAGCTTATGATATGATAAAATGTCTGGTCATGACTCTAACCTAGTACTTGTACTCAGCACTGTCGTTGACTCTATACTTTGGAAACCATATCTCAGAAACTATTAGAAATTACATCTATTGCCTTTTTTCGTCAGGGAGCCAATTTGTGGAGGGGACAGGTGAAGATATTTTTTCCTACTTGTTCACTTCCCCTTTCTCCTTCACCACCCTCTTATCATCCAAGCTAGTTACGATACTTCTCCAAGATGCTGAATATCCTTGGGATACTCAGACCAGCATGTTTTTGTTGTTATGTCTCCTGAATATGCTTCAGGTTTTGTTTAAGGTTAAACAACTACTTAGGAACCTCATCCAGAGATCAGTCCTGAGGCAGGATAGTGGTGAGCGGCAGGGAGTGTGGGAGGATATGGGCAACCATCTAGAGCAGCGGGCACCTCTGATGTTTTGGAAATTCACCCCTGAACAACTGCAAAACCCTAAAAAACTGGTAGAATGCTTGAAAAAAGGTTGTAACTACTCTGGCAGTTCCAAAGTGACACAACTCACTGTAACGTGCTGGGGTCTGGCCTATGCTTATCGAGCTGCAAATGATGCTACCATCAACCCAGTTGAAACCCTCCTGCAGCCACTCCAGTTCCAGCTCCTGCAGCAGCCGCAGTTCCAGCCCCTGCAGCCGCTTCAGCTCCTGCAGCCACTCCAGCTCCTGCAGTTGCTCCAGCTCCTGGGCCAGAGAAACGAGCTGTAGCAGTGAAGTTGCCCCTGCATAGAGTATTCGAACCCCAGTGGCAGATCCTATGGCTGGGCCAGAGAAACAAGTTATAGCAGTGCAAGTTGCCCCCGTAACCAAGGTGAAAAAATGGTACAGAGAGTCAGGTCGCTTAGAACACAGAGAGTTGTCTGCTGGGTCCAGCTGCAGAGAAGACGAGGCCGGGCCATCCGAGGAGCAGGAGGATGAAGATGAAGATGTAACAAAAACAGCAGTATCTAGCCAAAACCTATACAAGCGTGAGCTACGAGTGCGAAAAGATTTCAGCCGCTGTATAGGTAAGCAGCTTGTCACCTGGCTGCTCCGGTGCTGGGACACTGGAGCCAATAGCGTGGAATTAGAGAGCAGTGAAGCCAGGCAGCTGGGATCCCTTGCTAGAGATGCAGGCACTGACAAAGCAATTGGAGATGGAGTACGATCTTACAGCTTCTGGAGGCATCTCCTGTCAGCTGTGAGGGAAAGGTAACCCTACAAGGAAGAAATTGTATGTCTTCCAGGCAAGTGGACTACTATGGAGAAGGGAATCCAGTACCTGAGGGAATTAGCAGTATGGGAGGTGATTTATTAGGACCTAGACAATGAACAAATATCCACAGATCCAGATGATGTCAAGTGTACACGACTCATGTGGTGGAAGTTTGTACAGAGTGCACCATCATCATATGCCAGCTCATTGGCAGTAATGGCCTGGAAAGAACGTGAGGAACCCACAGTGGATGAAGTAGCTAAACAACTCTGCCAGTACGAAGAAAGTCTCTCCTCTTCCTTACAGGCCTGTGTCTTGGCTGTGGAGAAACTTTCTGAAAGCGTCCACCAACTAAGAGAGAATACTTTGGAGAAACTTTCTGCAGAGTTGGCCCACCAACTTAAAGAAACTTTATCTTCCTCCCCGCCTGTACAAATCAGTGTTTCAGCTATCAGGGGTAAGCATTCATCCACACAAGGAAGGCAATATGGTGGGTACACACCCCATGCCACCCTGTGGTTTTACCTATGTGACCACAGAAAGGACATGAGGAAATGGGGTGGAAAATCTACCGTGACCCTAGAGGCACAGGTACGTGAGTTGCAAAAGAAAATAATTGGGAAAAAGAAGTTCTCTGAAAAGTTGGCTGCTCCAACTTCCAGTAGGCAGTCCTTTAAACACAGAAATGAAGATTCTGACCAGGACTAGAGGGGCCCTGCCTCCAGCCAGCGGGAGGAAAGGCACAATCGAGTTTATTGGACTGTGTGGATTCGATGGCCTGTCACGTCAGATGCACAGAAGTATAAAGCTTTAGTAGACACCGGTGCACAATGTACTCTAATGCCATCAATCTATAAAGGAACAGAACCCATCTGTATCTCTGGAGTGACAGGAGGATCCCAACAGCTAACTGTATCGGAAGCTGAAGTGAGTCTAACTGGGAATGAGTGGGAAAAGCATCCCATTGTGACTGGCCCAGAGGCTCCATGCGTCCTTGGTATAGACTACCTCAAGAGAGGGTACTTCAAGGATCCAAAAAGGTACCGGTGGGCTTTTGGCTACCTTAGAGACAGAGGGCATTAAACAGCTGTCCACCTTGCCTGGCCTCTCAGAGGACCCTTCTGTGGTGGGGTTGCTGAGGGTCGAAGAACAGAGAGTGCCAGTCGCTACCACAACTGTGCACTGGCGACAATATCACACCAATCGAGACTCCCTGATTCCCATCCATAAGCTAGTTCATCAACTGGAGAGCCAAGGAGTGATCAACAAGACGCATTCACTTTTTAATAGTCCCATATGGCCAGTGCAAAAGTCTAATGTTGAGTGGACACTAACAGTGGACTATCGTGGCCTGAATGAAGTGACGCCATCACTGAGCACTGCAGTGCCTGACATGCTAGAACTCCAGTATGAACTAGAATCAAAGGCAGCCAAGTGGCATGCCACAATTGCTATCACTAATGCATTTTTCTCCATCCCTCTAGTAGCAGAGTGCAGGCCACAGTTTCCTTTCACTTGGAGGGGTGTCCAATACACTTGGAATTGGCTGCCCCAGGGGTGGAAACACAGCCGTACCATTTGCCATGGACTGATCCAGTCTGCGCTGGAGCAGGGGGAAGCTCCCGAACACCTGCAGTACATCGATGACATCATTGTGTGGGGTGACACGGTAGAGGAAGTTTTCAAGAAAGGGAAGAAAATAATCCAAATCCTTCTGAAGGCTGGTTTTGCCATAAAACAAAATAAAGGACCTGCATGAGAGATCCAGTTTTTAGGAATAAAACGGCAAGATGGACGTCGTCAAATCCCAATGGATGTGATCAAAAAAATAACAGCTCTCTCCACCAACTAGCAAAAAAGAAACACAAACTTTCTTAGGTGCCGTGGGGTTTTGGAGAATGCACATTCCAAATTACAGTCTGATTGTAAACACACTCTACCAAGTAACCCATAAGAAGAATGATTTTGGATGGGGCCCTGAGCAACGACAAGCCTTTGAACAAATTAAGCAGGAAATAGTTCATGCATGCAGTAGCCCTTAGGCCAGTCCGAACAGGACCAGATGTAATGAGAATAGCTCCACCTGGAGCCTCTGGCAGAAGGAACCTGGGGAAACTCGAGGTCGACCCCTAGGGTATTGGAGTCAGGGATACAGAGGATCTGAGGCCCGCTATACTCCAACCGAAAAGGAAATATTGGCAGCACATGAAGGAGTTCGATCTGCTTCAGAAGTGGTCGGTACAGAAGTGCAGCTCCTCCTGGCACCCCAACTACCATGGCTGGATGTTCAAAGGAAGGGTCTCCTCTACACATCATGCAACTGATGCTACATGGAGCAAGTGGGTTGCGCTGATTACTCAGCGGGCTCGAATAGGAAACCCCAGTCGCCCAGGAAACTTGGAAGTGATTATGGACTGGCCAGAAGGCAAATACTTTGGGATATCACCAGAGGAGGAAGTGGTCCGTGCTGAAGAAGCCCCACTGTACAACAAGCTACCAGAAGATGAGAAGAGATATGCTCTGTTCACTGATGGGTCCTGTCGTATTGTGGGAAAGCAGCTGCTGTATGGAGTCCTACACGATGAGTTGCAGAAGCTACTGAGGGAGAAGGTGAATCAAGTCAGCTTGCAGAAGTGAAAGCCATCCAGCTGGCTTTAGATATTGCTGAACGAGAAAAATGGCCAGTTCTCTATCTCTATACTGATTCAGGGATGGTAGCAAATGCCCTGTGGGGGTGGTTACAACAATGGAAGCAGAACAATTGGCAGCGCAGAGGCAAGCCCATCTGGGCTGCAGCCTTGTGGCAAGATATTGCTGCCCGGGTAGAGAACCTAGTTGTAAAGGTACGCCATGTAGATGCTCATGTGCCCAAGAATCAGGCTACTGAAGAACATCCAAACAACCAGCAGGTGGATCAGGCTGCTAAGATCGAAGTGGCTCAGGTGGACCTGGACTGGCAACATAAGGGTGAATTATTTATAGCCCGATGGGCCCATGACACCTCAGGTCATCAAGGTAGAGATGCAACATACAGATGGGCTCGTGATCAAGGGGTGGACCTGACCATAGACACTATAGCACAGGTTATTCATGATTGTGAAACGTGCTGCAATCAAGCAAGCCAAACGGTCAAAGCCTCTTTGGTATGGAGGACGATGGCTGAAATATAAATATGAAGAGGCCTGGAAGACTGATTACATCACACTCCCTCAAAACCGCAATGGCAAGCGCCACGTACTTACAATGGTGGAAGCAACCACTGGGTGGCTGGAAACATATCCTGTGCCCTGTGCCACCACCCAGAACACTATCCTGGGCCTCGAAAAACAAGTCTTATGGTGACATGGCACCCCAGAAAGAATTGAGTCAGACAATGGGACTCATTTCCGAAACAACCTTATAGACACTTGGGTCAAAGAACATGGTATTGAGTGGGTGTATCACATTCCCTGTCATGCACCAGCCTCCACGAAAGTTGAGCGATATAATGGACTCTTAAAGACTACACTGAAAGCAATGGGTGTGGGGACATTCAAAAATTGGGACACACATTTGGCAAAGACCACCTGGTTAGTCAATACGAGGGGATCTGCTAACTGAGCTGGACCTGCTCAGTCAAACCTGTTATGTACTGTAGAAGGGGATAAAGTTCCTGTAGTGCATGTAAGAAACATGCTGGGAAAGAAACTCTGGGCTACTCCTGCCTCAGGAAAAGGCAAACCCATTCACGGGATTGCTTTTGCTCAGAGACCTGGATGCACTTGGTGGGTAATTCAAAAGGAATTCTGATGTGTACCTCAAGGGGATTTAATACTGGGTGAGAATAGCCCATGAGCTGAACTGTATTATGTTAATTATTGTATAATACTGTATGTCATCACTACCATGATTGCTATATAGCATAGATGAAAATGGTGATTAATTAGAACGTATTGGAAAGACTGTAACCTGAGCATGACATAAATGGTATGGAATAAGGGGTGGATATATGTCCTGGTTTCAGTTAGGAAAAGGTTAATTTTCCTCCTAGTAGCTGGTAGAGTGCTATATTTGGATTAGGATGAGAAGAGTGCTGATAACATGCTGATGTTTTAATTGTTGTAGAGCAGTGCTTGTACCAAGCCAAGAACTTTTCAGCTCCTTGCTCTGTCCTGCCAGCGGGCAGGCTGGGGGTGCAGCAAGAGATGGGAAGGGACAGAGCTGGGACAGCTGACCCAAACTGGCCAAAGGAGTATTCCATACCATCTGACATCATGCTAAACAATATGTAGGGGTGGCTAGCCGGGGTGGGGGGACTGGCTGCTCGGGGCTAGACATCGGTCAGCAGGTGGTGAGCAATTGCATTGTGCATCACTTGTTTCGTATACACTATTATTATTATTATTGTTGTTGTTGTTGTTTCCTATCTTAATAAACTGTCTTTATCTCAATTTTCGGGCTTCACTTTTCCATTTCTCTTCCCCATCCCAGAGAGGGAGAGGGCAGGGTGAGCGAACGGCTGTGTGGTGTTTAGCTGCTGGCCAGGTTAAACCACAACAGTAACAGAGATGTGCTCAGAACTAATGCTTTGGAATTTGTAGGTAATTTCTACAGATTTCTGGGGACAGTTTAGATTGAATGTCAGAAAGAATTTCTTTATAAAGAGGGTGGTTAGACATTGGAAATGGCAGTCTAGGGAAATAGTGGAATTTCTGTCCTGGAGGTGCTTAAGAAATGTGTGAATATGGCACTTAGGAAAATGGTTTAGTGGTGGACTTGCAAGTGTTAGGTTGATATTTGAACTTGATGATCTTAAGAGTCTTCTCCAATTCTGTAATCTCCCATAGCACAATAATTTTGAAAAAGACTCATAAAGACTTATAAAAATGTTTTGATATAGTTAATATATAGTTATAGTATATAATATATAGTTAATATATTTTATTTGTTCATTGTCTTGCAGTATGCATGTTATATTGAACAGATATAGCCTAATCAATGAACTGAAAAAGCCAGGGAAAGTAATATATATATATATATATATATATACACATATATATGAGTTCTAAGGAGCAACACACATATCTTGTGCTTCAAAAATCTCATTTCAAAAACTGCAGTTGCCTATTACCTTCCAAAAACATTATAGCGTAATTCAGTCAGAGCATCTCAGGAACAATTAACTTGGTGTTTTGTTTTTTTTTTCTGAGAGTAGATACTTTGGCATCTCATGTGGCACAGAAAAGTGAAAGCAAATTTCTATCCACCCACTACATAAGGCCTTTTACCCAAAAAGATACCTTGCAGTAAATCACATTGCCCACCACTAGATTACAGTAACTTCTCAGAAGTAATGAAACAGACCTATAAGAACATTCATCAAATATTTCATGACAGTTCAGAATCAGAAGTATAGAACTTCTATGTGCTACTGAATTATAAAGGAATGGGATGTATGTAGTATGTGAGTATCCAACCAGAAGATGTTAAGGAATAACATACTGTGACCATAACAACTCACTGTACAAAAACTGCCACTGAAATTGAAATGGCTATAAAAAATTTCTTGCAACTTATCTTGCAACTCATCTGAAAAGTTTCGCAGGTCAGTGACACTTCATGATGGAAAGCTGCTTTTCCACTGTTTGAATCTGGACGCTGTCAAGGAATAATATTAAAGTAACAATGCACTGCAGTTTTAGTGCAGGTTGTTACGTTGCTCTGTGACTTTTATTTTTTTTAGATAAATCCCACTTGCTCATTATGATGGACTCCAGATCAAGTCTATGGTTATAATGGTGCTATAATTTCTTGTGAGAATAAGCTGAGCAGGATGTGGCTCATGGAGTACCCCTTTCTAATTGCATTCTCTTTCATGCTAAACAAAGATTTTCAGGAAATGGAAGAGAGCATTCCAATTGCAAGTGCAGCTGTCGTGTCTTTCTCTCTTTTCTTCTAGTCAATCCATTATGTAAGAACATCATCACTGTGAGAATATATATATTTCTTAGTGTTTTCACAGTTGTTAGTCAAAGCATTATTGATAGCATTTATAATAAATCTGTCTTACGGTTTGTTTATGTTGTTTGTGCAATGATAGCTGAACTTAATGTATCATCTATTTCTTTCACAGTAATATCTTCCTATTTTCAAATTGGCCATCATCTTTTCTTTGTGCTACATCTTCCCCCTCTATCTATAAACAGACATACAACAATCCTGTTCTTCTGAATTCTAAATAAATTCTGTTTTAATGGTTTCTATCACTCTACTTACATTTTCTAAAAGTATACTTCCTCCTCCCCCCACCCAAAACAAACAAATAACAACAACAACAACAACATGCTTAAAAACACACCCTCAGCTCTAATTGAAAAGCAAAGTAAGTGTAAAGATAGCTTGTGTTTATGCTGGCTTAGGATATCTGTGTGGCTGATCATTTTTGATTATAAATTTGAGCAAGATTTAGTGCAGTTTTAGTGATTTCATCTCTTACTCTTCTGAGGTAACTGGGAGTTTGGTGGTATTCAAGGAAGCCTAACCACCTTTGACTGATTGTTTTTTCACTGGCAGCCAAGCAAAAGGAGCCATGCTGGTATGATACCTATTGTTTACTTTAGAGGACTTCTCCAGAGGTGTGGGTAGCTGTGTATGCTTTGTCAATGCTAGTGAGGTAATCTGCTCAATTTATATTTAAAAATATATGTATTATTATTATTATTATTATATACGTCACATAAATATGGATTAATGCAATTTGATTCTTACACGTGTTCAAATGGTAATCTATGTTTCTTCATACCTCATTCAGCTGTGGTCCACAATCAGATACATACTTTAAAACGATTGTATGTTATTACGTGTGTTCCAGTGAGGCCTTTACTCTTGGTTTTACTATCTCAAGCAGCAAACAGCTACTGAAGGAAGTAATCTGCTTGCATTTCAAGTTATATTTGGTGAAAAGGTATTCATTTCTCATACACAAAGTGGTCAAACTCACTTTAGCTACCAGTAACAGACTAGTGTAAGCAACTAAGACAGTGACAAGTCCTTCTTTTTAAGTATCTAGAAACTCTTAAAGGACCTCTGTTTCCCTTGCTGTGACTACCAGCATGTGGAATGCAAAAACAATACAGAACATCACTTTGTAGTATTTCTTTTTACATATATATATGCCTTTATAAT
>CM021797.1:55768325-55791702 GCA_011076525.1 Nettapus auritus | reverse complement strand
TAATGGGCCTCCTCTGAAAATCTAACTAAAAATAATTACTTCTAGCTGGAGATGCAATGTGCTTGGTTTTAACTTAGAATGAATCTACTATGAACCTACTGCCACCAGTAACCAATACTATAAGAGTGGAGCTGAGCAGGGGATCACAGTGCTCAGGGTGGTTCCTGGGAAGGCCCAGGAGGACATAGAGACCTCCATGGGCTGGTGGAAATCATGAGAGTGTCTGAGGAGGTGTGGACAAGGCCAGGAGTAGCGGCAGCCATGCCCCATCCCCATCAAAGGCAGCCCTGGGGAGCATGGCAATCTGGGTGTGAGGAGTCCACTGGGGTGTGGTGGCTGGTGTTGGAGGGTGCCTCTCCAGGAAAGGCCTCGCACTAGCCAAGTGGGAGGCTGGAAGTAGACCTAACTCGGCAACCTGGCACTGTTCTGTGGCTATCTGCACTGATCAAGGGCATTCATCCTACCTGACCCATGAGGCAAAATGGTGGGTGCTCGTCTGAGAGCACAGGCTGTAGCTCCAGCTGGGGTTCTGCCTGAACTACCTGACTGGTGGCCAATGACTCCACCCAGATCAAGCTGCTTAAAGGAGAGGCTGCAGTGCCAATCTCAGGCTGCAGGAAGTGCCTAGACCTTTCTGCTGTGGCAGGGAAGCAGACATTCCTGCAAAAGGTGCACTTAGGTGGAGGACATCCTGCATCAGATGGGAGCAGCCTTGCCCAGGCCCTCATGAAGGACTTCCTCTACCCCGATATCTTGTGTAGGGGGAACACAGCACAGCATAAGAAATCCAATAGCCTCCTGGAGTGCATTGATACCTTCCTCTCTGAGTGACAGGGAGCCACCAAGGAAAGGTGCTATGATGGACCTCATTTGCACCAACAAGGAGAGGCTGGTGGGGATTGTGAAACTGAAGAGCAGCCTTAGTTAAACTAGAAGAGGGCTAATTCATATTGTTTATTAGGAAGACATTCTTCACTCAGAGGATGGTGAGGCACTGGAACAGGTTGCCCAGAGAAGCTGTGGATGCCCCAACCATGGAGGTGTTCAACACCAGGTTTAATGGGGCTTTGAGCAATTTCATAAGGTGGGTGGCATCCCTTCTCAAAGCAGGAGGGTTGGAAACAGATGATTTTAAGGCCTCTTTCAATACAAACCATTTTATTATTTTCTTGTAAGGAATGTTAACATTTGCAGTAGTTCCCTCCAGATAACTTCTGCCTAGTGATATGACTTACTTTTTCCATTGCTTACATACAAATAAATACATGCACCAGTGCTATCTAGGTGTAAACCTATATGCATAAAATGCTACATTTCTTTCTTTAACTGCATGCTTGTGTTACACAAGAAATGAGTTCAGAATTCACAGAAATGATCTCTATAGAAATAATTGATGGGAAATGCTGTCTGAACTACTTTTCTAATTGTAATTATATCGTTATATTTGTGATTAATTTATTAAATGTCCAGAGAGCACTCTCTGTGAATAATGAAAACAACCCTTCTGTTAATTATGGAAAAAAAAAAAAAAAAAAAAAAAAAAAAAATGCTTGTACATTATTTATTTTTATCTAATAATTAGCATGTGTTTTTGGAGGATGTTGCTAAAATGTAAAGAAAAAAAAGGGGGGATTAAATCAGATACGATTTTAAGCACTTAGTTTGATTTATTAGAAAGAAAATCTCTTCATCTCCATGTTTGTGATTTGATTCTCTAACTCTGTTCTCAAATGCTAACCTATGTTTGGATGCTACTGGTAGTGTCTTGCAACTTCTTATGGAAATGAAAGAAGAGAAGAAATATACTTTCTACTCAGATTAGCATATTTTATGGTATTAGAGTCACTTGCTGGTCCATTTGATGCCAGAGAAGAGGCTTTGTTGACTGGATGATTTTGATGGTTTCTGTTCTACAGATTAAGTTAGTCTCTACATCAGTAATGAAGACAGTTAGGCTGGCCAGGGAAGACGTGCACAAAGATCCCAGTTAGGAATTGAAAAACAGCACTGCAGTTTCATCATTTTCTGTATACAGTATATTCTGGATTACTTTATGATAGACCTTGACAGTAGATCTCATTATACTTCTTTTCTAGACTTCATGAAATACTGACAAAATTGCTTCTGTGTTTGATATTTTTTTCAGTAATAGCTATAGATACTGCTTGGTTCCTACTGGCAATGAGGCAAAACAGTGGCCCATCATCACTGACATATCACAAAGAAAGCACAGCTCAGGAGGCATCATATTCAGACTGCATGCTAAGATAATTTTCTAGTATTTTTTCTTCTTAAAGAAGATCATTCACACAGAATTGCTGAAGAGCTTACGTTGTTTCCTGTTCTGAGTGCAGTAAGTTATTAAGAGATCAGTTGATGGGCCTCTGAAACTGTCTTTCTGCCTCCAAGCAGAGGGTATGTTTTGTTGTTTTTTTGGTTTTATTTTTGTTTTCTTTTGCATGTAGAGTCTCTGAACCCTTTGCAGTACTTGATTCTTACTGTTATAACATATGGCATTAGGAAAAAATTGTCTGAAAAATCACTAAAAACTGCAGTTTCTAAATTATTTTGCAGTAGAAATGATTGTAGCAGACCTCATGCCGTTTTCTATGACAGAAAAGTAGGACTTCTGAGCATATAGCCTTAGTTTTCAAAAGCTAGGATAAGATTTTTTTCACAGAACAGTCAAAGGAAAAGGTCTGAAAATGTGTTTCAAAGAGTCAAGTAGTCACTAAAATAAACAGAGAATACGATGGTTCATTTCAGTACTTGTATGGGCTCCAGCTCACTATAAAATAGATTATATGGCTTCATTGTGCACTAGATCTCTCTCTCTATTTATTTTATATTTATTATTTTGTATAACTGAAGAGATACACCAACCTCTTTACTTGTTTTGCTATACTCTGAAATCAATGCATGGCACAAACTGATGCATACTAAAATTGGAAACAAAAGGCTAATCACCAGTGTCATACCTTTTAAACAGAAAATAGACCCAAGTTATTTTACAAAGTCAACTGAAGTAGCTAATGATAATTGACCTGGTGCCAGGACAGTATTCACTGAAGCTTAATCTGCTCTGGTCAGTTTGTAGAAGTACAGAAGCTAAATACCATCGGATTATTACTCTGTTTAGTGTAACTTTGGGTCAGAACAACATTATGTTTCAATGGAAAACAGAACAATGGAAATATCCTCAGGCCTTTTAGAAGTTTATTAAAAGCTTCTCTTCTGTGTTGTTGTGATCCTATAAGCAACCAATAACCTGAAGACCTGTACTTCTGATGCAGTAGATGTTGCCACTAGAATTTGTGCTCTGATGTACTGATCTAAATGATGTACTGATCTAAATTATTTTATCACTTAGTACTTACTCTTTTAACACACATTTTATTATAGTGATGGCTGTGGATAGTATTTCATACCACCCCATTGATTCAAAGTGTGCTATTCCAGGGATCCAGTAAGTGAATGGTGAAGTAGTTTTGGATCATACTTTGCTAAATTCATTGCTAAAGGTATCCATAATCACATATTTTATACACATGCACCCACCAGTACACATGAATTTCATATAAATCTTTTTGACAGTGTTTCTAGCATGTTGCAGGCTGATAAAGCAATGGGGAAAACTTTGCTGTGGACTTCCTTTCATCCATCTTTAGCAATGTATTCTTCTTTTCTTTCCACTGTTAACACCCATGAATCTCAGAGGGATTCTCAGTTGCTTTCCTGGTCAAGGCCAAATGTGAACAGTTCATCAGCATCAGTGAGACATCCAGATTTCTTCCTGCAACTATATATGTAAAAAAATTAAAAACAAACAAACTAAAAATAGTTGTTGAGGAGTCAGTCATGTACTACACAGTCTCCATCTGTTTTTTCCAGTTAGGGATAATGTATCTTTATTGTTTACTATAATCTATCATGGAAAGCTATGAAACTACCTGGTTAATAGTAAATGCTGATTATAAAATTTCTTCTTTTGCTGCTCATACGTTTAGTAAGGTAACTGTTTGCTTTGGAGACCTTGACATTCAGTAGTACTAATTTTCTGATCTTTTTCTTTTGCTGCGGATATGATTCAGTGAATTGTAGCTATGCTGAGTAAACCTTGAGAATACTTAGGATGTTGGATATAGGATTAGTCCAGGAGTTGCTATTGGTTGGCATCTGGAATGGGAATCTAAGATGCCTGCTGACCCAAAATGTTTGTCAGAAAAGCAAGTCCCTTCTTTTTCCATATTCCATTTTCACCAACTCTGAATTAGAAATAATAACATTCATTTTCTTTAATATATGCAATACTAATTTTTGATATGTTATTAAGAATTTGCATGTATTTAGACCTTTTTCCATGCAAGTTATACTGATTATACTTCATGAAAATTAATCCAGTTATAATCACAAGTACAAACTGAATAGTTTGTTCTGTTTTCTCTATGTTCCTGTCATAATTCAAAGTAACCATCACCCTCTGTTCATAAGCATTTATGGCTACTTTACATAACCAGAGCAGCAAAACCAGCTTCATTGCTGTGAATCTTCTGCATTATTAAGTTTACTTTTTTTTTTCTTTTCTTTTTTTTGGGGGGGGGGGGGGGGAGGGGGGGTAAGTACAGTGATTTTCTGTGATGCTCCTCTAGGTGAACTTTAAATTTAAGAGCCCCAGGATATCTTTGTATAGTATCCATCATCATATATTTATTTTTATAAGTCTAGTTTATGCTGTGTAGCAATTTCAAACAAAATGTTTAAACATGTTCACAGTGGGAAATTACAGATTTTGCTTTGTCCATTGCTTACAGATACCGTTGTGATTTCTCAATGGACTACTGAATTAGTTTCACAGATTTTTTGCTTAAAGCATCCAAGAAAGAAGTAGTAATAATAGCTTATATTAGTTGCTTGTGCCTCAGCCAGTCTCATGGCAAGCATATCATGGATGCCTGTTTATATTTTATGCATGCCCTCAAAACATGGATGATAGATATATTTAAGTACTCTGTAAGTAAATACCAACAACAAAAGCATTACATACTCTTCAAATTGAATTTAGCCTGTCATATTGCCTGTTGGTACAAAAAAAGACACCATACAATTACTGTTTAGACCACACAGTCTTTTAGGGTGAAATGGCAGGATTTTGTTTAGGGGTTATGATGACACTCAATTAGCCTGTAAAAAAAAATATATATATATATATATATACACACAAATAATTTGGCAAAGAAAACTCCTATATTTTGTTGGAAAGTCTCATAAGTAATTTTTTTTTGAAAACAAACAAACAAAAACCTTGAAACTGGGGTGCCAATTCTACTTTTGGATCTTGTGAATATTGGAGAAATGGGGATGGAGAATGATGCATTTTCAGCTGATGTGTGGATATTGTCAAAGATTTATTTTTTCCCCTGTTTTGCTGGTCAGAATGTCAAAATGCATCTCTGGATGGTATGATACACTTGAAGGGCAAGTTCTTTGCATTTTCTCCTGATAGTACATCAGTTGCTATAGGCAGCTTTGTTCTGTTGGAACCTTCAAGCCCCACACCCCCCACCCCCCTCCCACACAGAGTTTTGTAGTATATATCTAGGAGCAGATTTAGTTACTTTAATATTTTCATGGGCATACAGTTTCAATATGCAGCAGTTTGGCATGTGGACATGCTACATGCTCCACTTCCCAAACCCCAACAGCTTTTCTCTGTAGTAACTAAGGAAAGACAAAATGGGAGACCAGTATTACATCATAAACAAACAAACAAAAATAAGAAAAAAAAAATCAAGCCTTTGTTTTGCTTACTTTATTATGCCTATAATGCATTATCTGTATGAATTTTAATTTTCTCTTTTCAAGGGCTGTGAGTTTGCTGAAGCTTGCATAGGCAACCTATACTTCCCACTGAAGATGCCTAACATAGCATCAGCATGATCATTTTTCAGTACTTTGAGATCTGCACACCACTCCCTCCAGTAGACCTGAGTGCAAAAAAAGTTTCACTCAGCTTATAAAGATGTTGTCTAGACCAGTGACACTGACACTTCTCAGTGTGAATTCCAGATAATTTAGTAGTTACTGAAAACAAAGCCATCTCACTGCCTGAAGATAAAAAAAAAAAAAAAAAAAGAGGTATTTTCACTTATCAGAAAAAATCACAAGTTTCAGCACTGTCATGAATTATATGTTTATATGACATAAATCAAAGGGAACATCTTTATGACGCTAAGCTTGTATATCAGATCAGTAAGCAATGTCAAATGAATTCTTCAGTCTGTTTTGTTTATTTGTTTGTTTGTTTGTTTTCTATTCTCAGCCTTTCTTTTCCCTGCATAGCTTTCTGTCTTGCAGTGATAAGAGTCACACACTATTCAAGCTAATTTTGTACAAGGACTTATACTGCAATTTTCATGCTTCCAACAGGTAGGGTTGGACATGTCACTTTAGTGTTTCCTGACTCAATGCTCCATACTTGTCTTGTTTTCTTGACTGCTGTAGTGTGTTTTTGATGGTGCTTTATTACTTTGCTTCTTCATTTTTTTCTCCCTCTTGTCTTTCAGCCTCCAGTGCATTGCAGTGACAATAGATTTGAATGAATATCTTTTATTTGATAAAGTCAAACCAAAAATGTACAATAATTTGGCTTCTTTGTAGCAGCAAGGGTGAGAAAACACCCTTCCCCCCCCCCCCCCCAATGGATTAAATGCTTCCATATGCCACCATCCAGTGAAACAGATAATATAATGACAACACTATTTTAAGGTAAAAAATTAAAATAAATCTCCACTTTGGACAAACACACTGGCAAAAACACATTGATGGTAACTGGTGGAGTACTCTTGAGATGGTGTCATAACCCCAAAACAAAACAAAACAAATTACATGTAATCATTCAAATTACTTTGAATTAATTATTTCTTGTTTATAAGTTTATAATAACACTTGGTTAAAGTGTTCCTTTTCCTTTATCATTTATACTGAAACCTAGCTGTGCTTAGAAATTAATTAGACCTTACCTCTACTAGGAAATCTATAGTTGCCTTTTTGTTAGATGATGAGGTAACCTCCTTTTCAATGAAATCTGGCCCACTTTACACTGGGACAGAGAATAATAAATTCTGAGGTGCTATGGGAAGAAGGAATTTTGACGAGGCACAAGATGTTTTATTAGTCTTTATACTTTGTTAATTACATTTTTCTGAGTAGCATCTATTTGTGAGGTGTACCTTGCAAACCCATTGAGATATGTATTCACAGTAAGATGTGCACTAATGACTTAATCACTCAAACATCAACCAGAAATATAATTATCTATAGCATAATAAAAAATGTGCACATCTGGAACAAGGGAAGACTAAAATGCGTTAAATACAGAACAATATAGGGTCATGAATCCTAGGGGCAACCTAGTTCCCTCACATTTTCTGCTGTGTTTTTGTTTTGTTTTGTTTTTCCATTTCTGTCCTTTTCTGCAGAGGAACTTTTACGAGAAACTTCCTGGGTCTTCAGCAGTTTAACAAGTTTAACATAGCATCAGATGCTGTTTAGAGGTGTACCCTAATTATTGGATGAGCTAGGAACTTACTTAAATTCAGAAGCCATTTGTTTCTAACACATAAAATAATATGCCATTTAGACACCATGAAACCACATGAAGCATAGGAGGCCCCAGCATGGCACAATGGGGAGTTTGTGATATTTTCCGCAAATACATGACTATAAACAGTGTTAAAGAATTCTGAGAAAAGATTACATATGTTCCCAATAGGCAGGAGTCATTGTAGCTCCTCACATTTCCGTGGATAGGAGTAAGCATTTCCAAATGCTAGACAGAGGTACTATAACTAAAACCTTTTATAGAGGCAGAAGTTTCTGTATTTAATCTTTCTCATATGAGTTTTTGGCAGCATCTCCAAAAAGACCTCTCAATATTCTCTCTCCCACTTCATATTTTCATCCTTTTGCATTCCTACTGCCTGGTAGGTAAATGTATTGAGTGTAGGTGGCAAGGCTGTGGTAATGAGGATGCTGCAGGGGTAGCCGCTCTCAGAAGAGGCCAGGGTCTGAGCTATGCTGGACACAGAACAAATTCAGAACATAGCCGAGCCCATCAGCAAAGCTGATGGTGTCACTCGGTAAACATATTTAAGAAAGGTCAAAACACAGCACAGGAGAGGAGGATTGACGAAAAACAGTGTGAGAAACAGCCCTGCAGACACAAAAACCAGTGAGGGACAAAGGGCAGGACATGCTGTAGGCACTGGAGCAGAAGTTCCTCTGCAGCCTGTGGAGTGGACCATGGGTGGAGCAGGCATTCCCTGTGTCCTGTGGAGAAAACCTACTGGAGCAGATATTGACACTGCAGTACATGACGGTCCCCACACCAGAGCAGATTGATAGGTCCTGAAAGAAGCTGTGGCTCACAGAGGAGACTGACACTTCAGAGGAAAAGCGTGAGGAGGAGGGAGAAACAGGGAATAGCTGAAGACTGGCCAGAACCCCCACATTTCCCATCACCCTTGTGCCAACTGTATGGGGAGGTAGAAGAATTGGCAATGAAGAAAATAAGTTGTTTGGGAAAAAACTGTGAGGGTGGTTGGATTTATGTTTTTCTTTAGCTATTGTCTTTGTTTCTTACTGATTTCTATCTAAATGTATTTTATTTGGCAGTAAATTTTTTTTAATGTTCTTTAGGTTGAGTCTGTTTTGCCTGTGATGGCAATTGGTAAGTAATCATCCTATCTTTATCTCAACTCATGTACTTATCATATTTTTTTACCCCATCCTGTTGAGAAAGGGAAGTGAGAGAGCAGCTGAGTGGGTGTATGGCAGCTAGCCAAGGTCAACCCACCACATACCAGGCAATGTCAAGTCTGACCCGGTTTATTTCCCAATCTTTGCTTAGTTTCCCAGCCAAAGAAATATGTTTGAATAACAGGAATGAAAGATGGCAGGTTTTCAAATGAATATGTGCCAAAAACCATACATTTAAGCTTCTACTTCATTTTGTACAATATTTATGTATGTGTATATATTTAGACAGTCTGGGCAACATTTAAGTTATAGACTAGCACAGAAGATGATAAGAGTTATAACATAGTTACTAACCCGTAGCGTGTTCAAATGAGCACTTGTTCTAGCATTGATATAGCAATAGTGAATTATTTCTTGTTTTTCAAAACTATTATTTTTATGTTTAATGCTATGCAGTCACATCTTAGGTTTTGAAAAAAATCCCATGCTTTCTTCTGGAACAGAATTACTGAAAGTAAAGGGTTATGAATGATACATTCCTTTGCTCTTGTACAAGCCAATTACTTTAAATGGTTTCAATGGTTCTGCAGAAACGTCACTGATTGGTGCTTCAGTTGTGCAAATAATCCTGTTGTTGCATAGAAAATGTGGCTCACTTTTTCATAATTGCCTTATATTGACTATGATAGTTTCCAAGCTTAAAAGCAAGGAAAAAGTGTATAAATTCTCAAGAATTAAAATCATTTTACTTAACTATATAGAAATTAGCTTCCTAGATTGATCTATTAAGTGGGTTTCCTTTGTACTCAAAAGACAGACACGTCCAGAAGGTAGTTAAACTGTTTATCATAGATTCTTATTTTAGGATGGACTCAAACATCCTCTTCATGTAAGGGATTTAAAAATATTATATATATATGAATTTGTTGGTACGTGCCTATGCTGTTTTTCAAAATCTCCCTAGACATAAAAATACACTGAAAAATCTGTGCCTAATATCTAACATGTATTAGGCAAAAGAAAACAATGCAAATATTCTGTTTATATATGGCGGTTTACATACATCAGTTGGAACTCAACTGTTAGCATAGAGAATGATTGTTTCTTGCCACACCAAAAATCACTTGTCACCAATTTGTTGCTCCTCATGGATGGTTTATTCCACCAGTGCTCAGAGTAATTCTTCTGCAGTTGCTACCAATAATTTTCTGCTGTGACAGACCATTATTCTTGTATTTACTGACATGCTGCAATAGTGAGGGAGTGGGGGAAGAGGGCACTATGTAAGTGCATCCTGCTTATAGGTGGACATATTTATTCTAGTTTTAATTTTTGCAGTTTCATATGTGTGTGAGCAAATCAGTATGCATGAAAACAAGTAGGGCAAGCAGATGCTAAACCTGATAAATACACCTATTAACGTTCAAAATGAGAGGACAAGAGGTGAATCTAATTGCAGTTTTATAAGAGATTTAGGCGTGATACATGCATATTCCCAGTTTAGGAAAGAAAAAAAAAAAAAAAAAAAAAAAAGAAAGAAACAAAAACAATAAGGTATTTGAATTGAACAGGGGACACCAGTTTTACTGGAAACAACTAGTATCATGGATTTTGAGGAGCCATTCACTCCCTAAGTTCCCAAATCCCTTTTTATGGCCTGCTTAGTTTTAAATTACTATGATGAGAGATAATGCCAAACTTTCAGATTTTTTCCCCCTCCGTATTTTATGTCAATCTTTATGCTTTGTCTCATTGCATGCCCAAGAAACTTAGATTCCAAGATAATCAAGCCAATTTTGAAAACAGTATTGAGTCTTCAAAGCCTCTTACAGACAAGTTTTCAAATGTCTTTGGATACTTGAGGGGCTGACTATATGATTAAGTTGCTGGCATTTAGCTGGGGAGGGAGGTAGAGCACAGTAGCTCCTCCAGGTATAAGTGCTGATATCGTGGTAGATGAAAAGCAACTTATTACTCAGGGGGTAGTGGGATAGCCCAAACCATACTCATTACTGTCAATGTGAAGAAGCAGTGGCTCTATGAAGCCAAATGATTAAGGAGAAAAACAAACAAACTAACTAACAAAACCACAGAAATTAATCCAAGTATCTCATAGACTTTTAAAAGCACTTTTAATGTTTGATTTGCATGGTGGTTTTGCCCTTTGAAAAGGGATTTTACATGTTTGGGTTTTTTTTAAGCATTTACTTCTAGAACATGGTTGTTGTACTTAAGTGTAATGGCACTAAAAATGCTTTAGATGCAGTACCAGAAAAAATAATGGCAATGTAGGTGAGTTATGAATCTATGGGCTTTATTTTCTCAGTCATAACTGCCTGATTACATGATTTTACTCTGATGTAAATATGAGGTAATAAATCGCTTTTATTATCTTCCCCATCTTTATTTTCAATTTCAATGAGATAAATGTTTACATGTGGGCAGACACTAAATGTACACGTGTATACATATGAAGATGTATGTATACATGTATAGATCTGAAACAATGTGCAATACAGAGAAGCTAATTCAGCATTTTCCATTTTCCATGGAATGCAGGTACAAAGAACATCTAATAGAAAACAAAGGGGAAGCTTAAGAGTTACACAGATAAATACCTCTTTTTCTAATGCATAATTCAATTTTATTAATTCATTTTCCACAAGATGGTGTCAAATAAGAAGTAGATATTTATGTAGTAATAAGGACATCTAAAAATTTATTGGGTAGGGAAGGTAACAAGGATTTTGATAGTCACCTGATGGTTTTCTAGAAATAACTGCCATAAAAATAGAGCCGACGCTGTAATTCCAGATTGTTCTACAAGCATCTTTTTAGTTTGCTACGCAAAGCTGGCAGTACCAGAAACAGATCTAAACAGATGCTTGGACACACTCATGCTGTGTGTTCTGTAACTCCTATGTTGGGTTTTTTGTTTGTTTGTTTAGCAGATTCATCTCGTCATAATAAAACTGCTGAATTTTAAGGTGATAGGATTTGTTAAACCACCTACGTTGCCCACTCACAATATTAGGGTTATACTTGTAAGAAGCACTTTGGCAGTGGGGAACACACAGTCTATTAGTGTTGTTATTTTCCTTTCCCTGTGAGAAAGCAGACTTAATTCTTTGATGCTGACTGACATTTTTGCTAGGTATTTATTTATTTATTTATCAAAAAAAAAAAAAGAAAGAAAGAAAGAAAAAAAAGAAAAGAAAGACAATAAAAAAGGTTGAGTGATTTTCTGATTGTCTGGGATTTTTCTCTCGATGAAATATGACACTTCAATTTTGTTCAGACCCAGGAGACATAGAAATTGAAAAACATACACATGGATTTAGTTCCATTGAAGACTTAATGTTCTAAAAATCTTCTCTGCAGAACTGTAAGAATGCCAGCATTTCAGAACTACACCGCTAACTGTAAAGTTCATATTCCTGTAGTATGTAACATATGTTTTCAACAGAATTTCTTCTCTTCTCCCCCTTCCTGCTCAAAAAAGACACAAGATAGTGTAAAATAGCAAAAATCTCCTGCTTTTTTTTTCCTGGGATAATGTGGCAAATTGTCACATAATGACATTGTAACACTAACAGGGTCCATTTAACAATACTTGTAGTTAATCTACTCCATAATTTTAACAATGTATTCTAAATCAAAGTGCATGAAGATTCAGACCACCATTTCTCTGGAAAGAAAATGAAAAGCTCAAGTATAGGTTAGCATTTCAGATTGTTTTTGCAGTACAGCAGTATTAACATCCAACCTAGGCAAAGTGTTCCCAAGTTCAGCATAGGTTTCAGCAGCAACTTGTGCTTTTTCTGTTACCCTGCTTTTTCTGTTACCCTGGAATCTCAGCCACATGTAAAATGCAAGCAAAAGCATGGCATTTCAGTGTAGCTGAGGACTTTTGGCAGTGAAACTATGGAGATCATGAATCAACTACACATCATATCTGAGGTGATTACAATTCTACACTGTACAGCTAAGAAACTGAATGCCCTTGTCACGAAGACAGAAAAAGCGAGATTTTGTTCCTAACAATTTAAATCAAAGAGAATTTAGAGTATATCCATCCACTAATATGAAGAAAAAAAGATCTTGTTAATCATTGATTTACATTACTACACAAAATTATTTTTCTATAGCAAAAAATATCAAAATTAATCTGGCATCAACTTCACCATCTCGTACTATGATTTTGCTGAGCTCTTCTGCCCTCTGCTGATTCAACAGCCATTACTGATAAAAGACAGATATTTATCCAAGAAGAATGATCTACCACATGGAATGTTACCACCCAATTTGGCTGCTAGGACTAGGGTCTGTGTTCACCTGGTTGAAGACTGCACAGCTAGATATATTAGAAAATGCTGAACTCTTTGGTTGGACAATTTTAGCATCTCAAATAGGGCAGCTCCTGCAGAAATTTGGAGACAGGATGAAATGAGAATTATTGCATAAGCTCCAGGGAGCTGGCAAACAGTTAAGCTTTACCCACCACAGCTGCACTACAGTACCTCTCTATGGCATGTCAGGAAAGGATATTCCTGATATTCCTTTGTGCTTTATCTCTTAAGTACACTTGATTTAGAATTTTTTTTATTTTTTATTTTTTTTAAGATTTTATCTTTTTTTATTATTATTTATTTATTATTATTATTATTGTTGTTGTTGCTTTTTTCTTCATGGTTATACCACCTTTAAGATGTATACCCTTAAGATTTAAATTTTAAAAACAGATTCCTGGCAATTTGCAGATGCTGGTATCTGCAGAGAAATAATATGATGGCCCAGGCATTTACCCTGTGCTTTTCCCACTGTCACAAGGGTGAGAGTTTCTAACTAAAGTACCAATGATGCAATTAAACTCAAGAAACCTTTGGTCACATGAAATTCAGCATTTGGATATCTGAGTAGTGGTGCTAGAATCCAGGAAGTGGAGTTTAACAAGGTTCATTATATAATAACAGCTAAACTAAAATTAATTGGGACTGAGCTTACAGTGCCTAAATTCCCGATTCCTGACTGACAAAGGACCAAGATGAACTTGAGGCTTGCAATGACAAGGTAGAGTCACTATGGGTTAGGATCAGCGGAGAGGCCAACAAGGCAAGCATCCTGATGGGGGTCTGTTATAGACCACCGAACCAGGATGAGGGGGTGGACGAGGAGTTCTACAGACAGCTGACAGAGGTTGAGAAATCATCAGCGCTTGTTCTTGTGGGGGACATTAACTTCCCTGACATATCCTGGAAGCACAACACAGCCCAGAGAAAGCAGTCCAGAAGGTTTCTGGAGAGCGTGGAAGATAACTCCCTGACACAGCTGGTTGGTGAGCCTACCAGAGGAGGTGCCCTGCTAGACCTTCTGTTCACTAACAGAGAAGGACTGGTGGGAGATGTGGTGGTCGGGGGCTGTCTTGGGCAGAGTGACCACAAAATGGTAGAGTTCTCGATACTTGGTGAAGTCAGGAAGGGGACCAGTAAAATCTCTGTCTTGGACTTCCGGAGGGCTGACTTTGAGCTGTTCAGGACACTGGTTGGCAGAGTCCCTTGGGAGGTGGTTCTGAAGGACAGAGGAGCCCAGGAAGGCTGGGCACTCTTCAAGAAAGAAATCCTAATGGCTCAGGAGCGGTCTGTCCCCACATGCCCAAAGACGAGCCAGCATAGAAGACCGGCCTGGCTGAATAGAGAGTTGTGGCTTGAGCTTAGGAGAAAAAAGAGGGTTTATAATCTTTGGAAAAGAGGGCGGGCCACTCAAGGGGACTACAAGGATGTGGTGAGGCGGTGCAGGGACAAAATTAGAAAGGCCAAAGCTCATCTGGAGCTCAATCTGGCTACTGCTGTTAAAGACAACAAAAAATGCTTTTATAAATACATCAATACAAAAAGGAGGACTAAGGAGAATCTCCACCCTTTACTGGACGCGGGGGGAAACTTAGTTACCAGAGATGAGGAAAAAGCCGAGGTGCTTAAGGCCTTCTTTGCCTCAGTCTTTAGCAGCAAAACCAGTTGCTCTCTGGACGCCCAGTACCCTGAGCTGGTGGAAGGGGATGGGGAGCAGAATGTGGCCCCCACAATCCACGAGGAAATGGTTGGCGACCTGCTACAGCACTTGAATGTACGCAAGTCGATGGGACCGGATGGGATCCACCTGAGGGTACTGAGAGAACTGGCAGAAGAGCTGGCCAAGCCGCTTTCCATCATTTATTGGCAGTCCTGGCTATAGGGGGATGTCCCACTTGACTGGCAGATAGCAAACGTGGCGCTCATCTACAAGAAGGGCTGGAGGGTAGACCCGGGAAACTATAGGCCTGTTAGTTTAACATCAGTGCCAGGGAAACTCATGGAGCAGATTAGACTGGGCGTCATCATGCGGCACTTGCAGGGTGACCAGGCGATCAGGCCTAGTCAGCATGGGTTTATGAAGGGCAGGTCCTGCTTGACAAACCTGATCTCCTTCTATGACAAGGTGACACGCTTAGTGGATGAGGGAAAGGCTGTGGAGGTGGTCTACCTTGACTTCAGTAGGGCATTTGACACCATTCCCCACAGCATTCTCCTCAGGAAACTGGCTGCCCATGGCTTGGACTGGCGCACGCTTCGTTGGGTTAAGAACTGGCTGGATGGCCGGGCCCAGAGAGTCTTAGTGAATGGAGTCAAATCCAGTTGGAGGCTGGTCACTAGTGGAGTCCCCCAGGGCTCAGTACTGGGACCAGTCCTCTTTAACATCTTCATCGATGATCTGGACGAGGGGATCGAGTGCACCCTTAGTAAGTTTGCAGACGACACCAAGTTAGGTGCGTGTGTCGACCTGCTTGAGGGTAGGAAGGCTCTGCAAGATGATCTGGATAGGCTGGACCGATGGGCCGAGGCCAATGGTATGAAGTTCAACAAGGCCAAGTGCCAGGTCCTGCACCTGGGGCACAACAACCCCAAGCAGAGCTACAGGCTGGGAGATGTGTGGATAGAAAGCTGCCTGTCAGAGAAGGACCTGGGAGTTTTGGTTGACAGTCAGCTGAATATGAGCCAGCAGTGTGCTCAGGCGGCCAAGAAGGCTAACAGCATCCTGGCTTGTATAAGAAACAGCGTGGCCAGCAGGTCCAGGGATGTGATTGTCCCCTTGTACTCGGCTCTGGTGAGGCCACACCTTGAGTACTGTGTTCAGTTTTGGGCCTCTCACTACCAGAAGGATATGGAGGTGCTTGAGCGAGTCCAGAGAAGGGCTACGAAGCTGGTGAAGGGTCTGGAGAACAAGTCTTATGAGGAGCGGCTGAGGGAGCTGGGACTATTTAGCCTGGAGAAGAGGAGGCTCAGGGGCGACCTTATCGCACTCTACAGGTACCTTAAAGGAGGCTGTAGCAAGGTGGCGGTTGTTCTATTCTCCCACATGCCTGGTGACAGGACGAGGGGGAATGGGCTAAAGTTGCGCCAGGGGAGGTTTAGGTTGGATATTAGGAAAAACTTCTTTACAGAAAGGGTTGTTAGTCACTGGAATAGGCTGCCCAGGGAAGTGGTAGAGTCACCATCCCTGGAGCTCTTTAAAGGACGTTTAGATCTAGAGCTTAGGGATATGGTTTAGGGGATGATTTGTTAGTGTTAGGTCAGAGGCTGGACTTGGTGATCTTGTAGGTCTCTTCCAACCTAGACTTTCTGTGATTCTGCGAAGATCTGTTCTACAGCAAAACAATGGCAAAGATCAAGGCAAAACTTATGCTGTGAACTTGAACAATGAGATCACAGGAAAAATATATATGTATATTTCAAATTTTTGTTTCCTAACTGGAAAAAAAAAAAAAAAAAAAAAAAAAAAAAAAAAAAAAAAAAAGGTAATTTAAGGTATATTCTGAAGTCAAGTCTGTGAAATAAACAGGCATTGTGAATATTTTCCCACATAAAACAGTTCCTAAAAACTAAGAAAATCAAGCATGTGTTCTTGGTACCCACTATTTGCCTTTATTAGATACAAAACTGTTATTGTCTGATATTTGCTCTACAAGGTTCACACAATACATAGATGATTCATTTTTACTATTTTTGTTAACTGAAAGCAGAAACATCAAGCATCTGTTCTGTTTAGTTTTAGAGTTATGTAAGTAAAGTTATCCCATAGTATAGTGCAGATGTGGTAGCTTGCTTTCTCCCGTGTTATTTTTTTTTATGATGTTTTTATATGTCAAATGATATCTGATTTACCTTCCTTTCAGATGTCAAGTGATAATCTGATTTAAGTTGCAGTTATTATTGATATTATAATTGTCACATCTTGCAACGATACCTTTCCTACATCCCAGTCAAATCTTTATCTTAACATGGATGGGTTGTTTTGTATTCAGTGACAGGTTATGATTATTTTTCTGTTCTGTCTCTCTTCTTAGACAGGTATTGAAAATCAGTTCTTGTGATCTTTGGATAGTGTTGGCCTGCTCAGTACTGCATTTGTGACAGATGGTGGTTATTGCTTCTGAATAAAAGTCTGGCATAAAAGGTAGCTTATTTCATTTTTTTCAGTAGGATTGTGAGAACTCTTTTAATGGGCAGAGTTTAGAGAAATATTGTCGAATGAAGTATAGATGAAAGACAGTGAAGTAAAAACATACTTTTTTCTTGGCATTCTTGTTCAGTGTTTATAGGAGTTTAATGGTGTTTCTCTTGGGTAGATTACTTTGTGACAGCTTCCTGAAAGAAAATGAACAAGGGTTTAGTACTAATTGGCTTCCCTTCTGGTTGTTTGAAGATCTTGACTTCTGGCTATGATTACTTGTCTTCATTTTTTTTTTTTTTTTTTTGCTTTTTCTTTTCATCCATTAGTTATTGCATTTACTTGACATAAACGCTGATAGAGCCCACAAATTACAAGACCTGTTCCCACAGATCAACTTGTTTCCCTTCTGAGATTTGAATGAAGCTTTTTCATAGAGGTTGAGCTGCTAAATGTAGTTTAATGTGTGTGTGTGTAATAAAATATCCATAATATTTAAAAATAATGAGGTTGCATTAAAAAAAAAAAAAAAAAAAAAAAAAAAAAGTTTGCTAAAGAAAGCTTTGAACATCTCTCTCTCCAACTCATTTTCTACTATTGTATACTGTATGTGCTGTAGATAAAACAGTTCTACAGAAGAAATCATTATAGGTACAGTAGCTTCACTTTAACTTTCCATTGACACAAAAATCAGTATTTTCATCTATTTTTTTAAAGGTGTTCTCTGTCATTTCCCAAGAAGCGCTGAGGCAGAAGGCACTCATTGACAGCACTCCCTTTCAAATCATAGGTGGACCAAGATCACATTGGTGTGCCAGCTCTAACGAAAATATCTGTCTTAGTATAAGCAGGAGATCAGTTGAGATAAAATACTGAATGCTGCATGCATGCAGTGCAGACAGACTCAAAGTCTCTGCTGCAGTGTAGTGCAGAGAAACCCCAGGTAGATTTGAATGGTTTAGCATATTTTCCAACAGCCTTCCAACTCCCCAGTGTTATCTTATCTCCAGCTTAAGTTTGCATTGCTTCTGGTACCTAATGACTGCATACAAAGCCTGTTCAGATATCCTTCACAACCAGACAACATGCAATGTAGGCCGCCTCATTTAAATTATATTCAAGTGCTGTTTTCTCTCCTGAGGCTAATGACAGCAGCAATAAATTCTCTTCATCTCTTTCCCTTCTACTGTCTTTTTCCAGCCTCTGCAGTTGTTGACAGATATTTCTAGAAAACTTGTAGAGGACCAGCAAGCATTATGCTGAAACTGGCAAGCTTTTTCTATCACCTGTAATGCTATAGCCACAGCTACTTCTGTTAAAGTCCCAACTTCAGAGATTGAGAAGTTCTGGACGACAAAAATGACCTCCATTTCATAATTTGTTTAGAAGACGATTTTGAACTGCTTACTGAGACAAAAACTATTAGTGACATCTACCCTTCTTTATCCTAGAAGATTGCTGCAAAAGCATTTCTTAGAGTTTCTGTAATCCCCTTTACCTCTGAAAAGCATAAAAGAATTAATCAGTCTTTCAGACCTTGAAGGAGAGCATAAAGGAATTTAAGGCTTTACTTCTGTTCAGAGAATAAATCTGGCTTAGATGCTGCCAGGTGGGCATTTAAGGGTCTGACTGATATGAAAAAATGGTAATGCATTACAATTTTTAAAGTACAGAATTAGTCACTGCATTCTCTCCTAAGCAGGCAGCCCTGCTTGGGAAGATATAGCAGGGGTGAAGAAACTGAAGAAATTATGGCTGTTTATGTACTTTAAATAGGGCAAGGGAAAGTTCCCAGGCAATGGAACACAAACCTTTTAAACTACTTTTAAACTACTCTAACAATCCCTGTCATTATTTATTCCTTTATTTATCCTGGGCTCATATCAGGAGGGCTTTGCTCTCATCTTTCTGCAAGTGTTTTAGAAGTTAGTGTGGGGTAGGAGTCCATTTTTAGTAAGCAGCTGTGACACTCATCTTATTAAAGAGAGTTTAGTGGTGCAGCAAGTTTTTCAGTGCTAGTTGGCCTCTGCTAAGAAATGGTCTTGTGGTTAGTTTACTAATACAGCTAATGAGTCTCCAGCATATCCTTGAATATCTAGCAGGAGAGCACAGATGGGACTCTTACTGCACCTTCTAAGATATTTGCAAGAGAGTACCACAGTGCAAAATGCTCTTCCTAGGGGACAACTGTCCCTGGAATTGCAGAAATATCTATAATCACAGAAAGGAAATTGCACCTCTTTCTGTCAATGACTTGAATTAAATAAACATTCAGTTCCTGAAAATTGGTCTGGTGGCTTGGTGTGACTGTATGCAAAACTTTGGCAAAACCACAAGGAATTGTTCACATCTGAATTACATTCACCTTTTTACACTGGAAACAGGGCTGTAGACAGGGAAAAGTCCTTTGTGTACAAATGTGTTTGGTTTGGGTGCATTTGAAAGTTCAGAGGTGCCTGAGTTCTTTAAGAGAGGTGAGGCCAGGGATGAAAGTTGGAAGATTCCTGAGATGATGGCAGAAAAAGAAGAACCAAAATACCTCGACATAACTTGCCAAGAAGAGAAGCAGACTGCTGGTGGCTGGTGCTGGAAATTTAAGCTTAAAATTTAAACATGGTAAAACGGAATGTGCATAGCCAGGTAGCCAAATTTGATTAAAGATTATCTTTTTTTTTTTTTTTAATAAGAGAAAGCTGCACCTGGACAACTTGGATGGATGTAGTCACAGCTGATGGAAGACTAGGATGGATTTTGTTGAAAGTGCAGCCTAGATAGAATTGTTTTTTTGTTTTGTTTTTTTTTTTTTTTTTTGTTTTTCATGCAGCATTTTATTGTCAGAAACTTACAGTCATTATAGTGGGTTTGGACTATCACGTGGGGAAACTAAGGCAAGGTGGATGAATCATTACAGTTCCAAAGACACTGCAATAGCTACAGATGAGTCTTCTAAACTGGAGATGGGTTTGTTACTACCCTGCTGCTTAGCAGCAATATCCAGTACTGTATTTAGTATTCCTCACAGTGCCTACCTGAAAATGTACGCTAAACTTTGTGCATGGCCTTTTTGGACTAGAATTTATGTTTTCTTCAAATGATTGAAGTTTGTTCACAGGATTTATAGATGCATTTTTACATATGTATTCCTCAGTATGTTTCCCAGTCGCATCTTCTCAATAATGGAATAGCACGCCCTGCTGTGCTGTTGAATACAATTATTTTTTCCTGTTTTCTGATCTTGAAATTGAGTTCAGCAACATAGAGCTGTATTACTCTTTATGTGCACTACTTAATCCATGGTAGAAAACCAAGAAGTCTTCTTTTCTTTTATTTGTACATACTTAAAAAATATTACATTGGCCCCCACTTGTGTGCCTTCCAATTTGTAGTGTATTTAACATTACTATGCATGAATGTACTGCTGTTTTTTTTTGTTTGTTTGTTTGTTGGTTTTTGTTTTGTTTTGTTTTGTTTTGTTTTTTTCCCCTCCATTTCTTGCTGTTCTATTAAAGCTGAGATTCTCAAGGTTGTTTGATATTGTGATCAGTGACAGACAAATAAATAGTCTTTGGAGGATCTGGGCATAGCTAATTTTCCTGAAGCAATGCAGAATTTTGTGACAGAGGAAGGAAATTAGCATTCCCAGAGCCTATATAAGACTTTAGCTTGGTTATACCAATAATGCTAAATAATTAGAAACTATTAATATTTGTGAAAAGGTGGTGGTGGGACCAAAGCTGACTTACATATATATATATATATACACACACACACACACACGTTCTGGGTCTTCAGTGATGTAATCCTAGGCTAGCACTGCATTGTGGTGTTTTCACCCAGCTGGGCAGCTGAGCTGCACCACAACCACTCTCTCACTCCCCTTCCTCAAATGGAAAGGGGAGGAAAATATGATGAAAAGGGCTCAAGGGACAAGATGAGGACAAAGAGATCACTTAACAACTATCATCATGGGCAAAACAGACTCAGCATAGGCAGATTAATGTAATTTATTGCGTATTGCTATCAAGCTCCAACAGTGAGAAAGAAACAAACAAATGTATTAAAAACACCTTCCCCACAACCACGTTCTTCTCCCTCCCTCCCTGAGCAGTGGGGGCTGCAGTCAATCCCTGAAGCTTTGTCTCCGCCACTACTTCACCGTCATTCCCTGCCCCTGCTCCATGTGGGGTTCTTCCTGAACTGAGCCTGTGGGGGCTGCCCACAGGCAGCAGCTCCTCAACAAATGCTCCCACATGGCTCCATACCATGGGATCCATCCATCCCCCAGGAGCAAACTGCTCCAGCACGGGTCCCCTGTGGGTGGGTGGCAGCTCCCCCCACACCCCCTGCTCCTGCGTGGGCTCCTCTCCACGGGCTGCAGCTCCGGCCCGGGGCCTGCTCCTGCGGGGTCTCTCCATGGGCCGCAGCCTCCTCCAGGCCACATCCACCTGCTCCAGTGGGGGCTCGTCCACCCATGGGCTGCAGCATGGAAATCTGCCCCATGTGGGACCCATGGGCTGCAGGAGGACAGCCTGCTCCACCAGGGGCCTCTCCGCAGGCTGCAGGGGAACTGCTGCTGCCTGCCTGGAGCACCTCCTGCCCTCCTGCTGCACTCACCTGGAAGCAGGGCTGCTTTCCACTCCCCACTCTCCCAGCTGCTGTTGTGCAGCATTTTTTCCCCTTTCTTAAATCTGCTCTCCCAGAGGCACAAGCAACATGGCTTATTGGCTCATCTCTGGTCAGCAGCAAGGCCCTTTTGGAACTGTCTGAAACTGGCCCTTATCTAACATGGGGCAGCTTCTGGACTTTTACAGAGGCTACCCCGGCAACCTCACAGTACCAAAACCTTGCCAGTACACAGTCAGAATTAAGCTTGGATTTCAGATGTTTTCTAAATGGTGGTCTCTTCCGTTAGTAACAGTGTTGTTAATAGTGCTGTTACCACTTACTGATTGATAAATGGTCTTAAAACTGGAAGAGAAATAAAGAAAAATCATCAATAGCTAAACAAAAATATCTGTCCTAAAATAGGATATGTGCAAATGCATTTACTAATTTGTACACAAAATCGCATCCTTTTGAAATGGAATTTGTTTCTAATCATGATCATGGAAAATGGGAAAAGAGAAAATCTCATTAGAATGAAGTCTGAGTTCTGTTACACACAAATAAATGTGTATTCAAGATCGGAATTTGTCAAGAAATTTCTATAATCCAAATATTATTTGTAAATCTGACAAATAAGAAATATTTACAAAGATATAGTTAGCTTAGGAAACTACGGGTAAAAATGGCTTTTCCAGTTTTAAATTATTTTTCATATGTTAAAAGACTAGACTAGTCAGTGAAAGATCTGAGTTAAAAAAAAATGACACACTACATCTGTCTTGAATAATATAACAAGTCGATGATTAAGACACTCATCTAGAATATAAAGATTTAGGGTAAAATGTCATTTTAAAACAAATCACAACAACAACCACCACCACTGAAAGCAGGGATGGTCTGACCCCAGGATTAATTTTTCACGTGCCTGGTAAGGTATCCATTATCAGGAGGATTTTGAAAAGAATTATGTTCACTACTAGGTAAACTAAGGCAGAATTTTCAGGTGGATTAGGGAGTTCTGTATGAATAGTTTGCAACTGTCCTCCTTGGCTGCCAGGTAACTAGGAGACCTTATAGCTGCATGGTAGTGTTGAGGTATCTTTGAATACCATATTTCTGTCTCTGTACCTATGCAGTAGTGCAGTTACTAGGGAAATAAAATAAAAACAAAAAAAAAAAAAAAAAAAAAAAAAAAAAAAAAAAAGCAATCAAAATATATATATGAGACAAAATAAATTAAATAGGAAGGTGCTTTAAAAGCAACCTGAAAATATGAACTTGAATTGAACCTCTTTATTAAAGGGAAAATAACTCCCCACCCCCCTACCCCCCATAATGCTAATAATATTGGTAAAGGAATGTGTGTACTTATCTTTATTATAATTCAATAAATGTTAAACTCACAAGACATTTTCAGTCTAGGGGAATGCATAAACAATGGAATGGAATACGATATGCATCTTCAGTGTAAACTAATGTAAAGTCTGTGCATTGTCTTTTTTTTTTTTTTTTTTTTTTTTTTTTTTTTTTT
>CM021797.1:55580529-55767925 GCA_011076525.1 Nettapus auritus | reverse complement strand
AAAAAAAAAAAAAAAAAAAAAAAAAAAAAAAAAAAAAAAAAAAAAAAGGCTACATCTCAGCTATATAAAATGTTCAATCTAAGTTACAAAAGCTAGTGGTAGACCCAATATAAGATCTGGCTTCTTAATGTGGAACTTACTGGCAAAATGAAAGTATCGAAGTATAAGATGATGATCTCAGACATTGATTACTTCCTGTGCTGCTTTTGAGCACATGCTCCCCTGATTCTTGTACACACATTTCTGCATGGGAGCTTAGTTTCAGCAGGAGATTTTGTCAAACAGACTAATAACTTTAGAGCCTTGTCCCAAAAGGGAGGAGTGTCTGCTTTAACTCCTCAGGGAGAGGGGGGTAATCCAAACAGATCTCACTTTCTTGGTGAGAATATAAAACAGGAAGGCAGGTACTTTACTACCAAAAGCAAACTACAGTAGCACCATAGCTCTGAAAAATGCTGGTTCTTCCTCTGTGCTTTGAAAGAATAGCTGGTGGTACTGTTCTAGGACATTCACAATAAAATTCTGCTTAGCAGCTGAATGATCTTTCTTGGGTAGCTCTTGCTTGGTTTCCCTTATTGAAACTGACCTACTGTAAGAAGCTGTCCTCAGAGAAAGCTCATTAAAGTTCCTAGTATAGAGGCTATCAGTGTTTCCATGAAAATGAGCAGAATCTGCCCAGGAATGACCACAAGTCCACAGATTTTATTGCTTAACAGTCAGTGACTGAAAATATCACTGGTGCATCTGGTATTCATCTGGAAAGCATTTCAGAAGCATAGCTTTTCTGAAAGCCCTAAGCCAAAATTACCTTCTAGTTCTTACCTTGTAGTCTCAGGGCTTCTTTCACTTGCATCATTCTTGCTTAATTCTTTCTTACCTTTTTTGTTTGTTTGTTTTTCTTTTTCCTGAAATTAACAGAACTACATCAATGCACATCAGCAAGAAAATTGGCTTTCTGAAAAGCTGAGAAAATGGAATTGCCCCACTATTTTGCTCCTTACTGCAATGCTACAAGCATTTACAGTACTGTTTTGGGTCAATTAACGAGGGAACATGAGTTGTACTGAATGAGAGGTGAACAATTGTTTACATCAACACTTTTCTTATAATTACAGCTTCCTTAGATGCTTTTCAGAGAAGATTACACCAAGAAAGGATGCCAAGTGCAAAAATGTTTCTGCTTGCTAAAGATCTCAGCTAACAATGAGCCAGTTAGCATAGGACAAGTATCAAAAGTAAACCTGACTGTTTCTGAAATGACAAATTATTCGTAAAGGATGCCTTTCAATAGACTACTATCTTTCCCAAAGCTAGGTAGAAAATGTTAACCAAAGCAATTCTTGTTTTATTATGTTCTGTTTTGTTTTCCTCGGAGACTCTATTTAACCTGAATTTAATCTCATTTTTGTACAATTCTCTTAATCTCAATCAAAAGCTTCCCACAGGGACATTTTTAAAAGTGCCTAGTGTTACCTTTAGATTAAAGTTGATTTTAGAATATTTTGGAATTTTATATTAATATCTTTTTATTTTGATTTAATTTTGATTTAAATTTTGTCTTAAGCTATTTTCTATTAACATTAAACTGGTTTATTTTATCACAAATAGGTGGCACTTACTTACAAAAAAAAAAAAAAAAAAAAGAAGCTGTTCCTGTGGATCACAGATTTAAAGAAAAAAACAAGAACATAATGTAATATTTACACTATCATATTACTATATAGTCATTGGACATACATATACTGATCTTTTAAAGTACAACAATAACATAATTTGAAATAAAGGACACATTGCAATGTGAAAATTGAGGTTTTTCAAATTCCCTTTTAAGAGACATTCTTAAATACTTATTAGCTCTGTAATTAAAAAAAAAAAAAAAAAAAAAAAAAAGTCTGGCACCAGATGGAAATTGTGAATTTTGAACATTTTTTATTTTTAATTGAGCAAAATTGAAATTTTTAAAATAATATTCTCAATTTAGACGTAAAAACTTTAGACAGCATGAAATGTGCTGTAAAAATATATTAATGACATCCTAAAGTAGCTCTAATGACTAGGGCACTTATTCCTCTCATATAATAGACTTGGAAGCAAGTTCTTTTTCTTCTTCTTCTTCTTTTTTTTTTTTTTTTTTTTTTTTTTTCTTATTCTGTTTTTTTCATATGAATTATGATTTTCCATTTTACAATTGATCCTTTCTATGACACAACAACCTTTTCCTATTGAGTTCTCTTTGGCTGTGATTCAGCAGTTGAATGTTTTTGAATATGATTTAAAACTACCTTTAAAATAGAAATTGGACTATGATATCGTATTTTAAAGATGAGAACAGTGGAGGGTAAAGCTTGATATTTAGCAAGACAATATGGTCAAATCTTTTTATTTGCCTGGGCTTTCAGCTATGAAACTAGTGACTGATTTAGTGATGGAACATTTATTATTTTTTAAATACAGTACCTTGAAATGGTTTAACAAAAGACATCTTGAAAGTATTTCCATCTCTGCATTATATCTTGTTGCTTTGCAGGAAATATGTATTTTTTCCTAAACAAATATATTTTAATTTAAAGCAAATGTTAACTTTCTTTTCTTTCTGCCACAGTTAAATATCTTCAACTAAATTTGTCAGTAAATCCTTTGTTTAAATAAAAAATAATTCTATTTTACAGTTGTGGACAAGAAGACTTAACTTCCTCAGGTTTCTTTGGCTTCATCAATATGGATATATATATATAATGTGTGAGTTCTTTTGCTTATGCTTTCTAATATCTCAAATTTTTTAAAAGAAAAGCATTTTTATTGGAACTAAGTATTCAGTAAAATAGGTAATATGAATCACAATTATAAAGTGCAAATGTGGTTGATCAAATGCCACTTCTCAAGCTGGCCTGTCTTTTCTGAAATAGGTTTTTAGTTTTTTAGATGCATTAAGCTTGCTTATAAAACAAACAAAAAATTGTTAAAATGAATGAGATTTCAGAATGAAACACTTGAAAGTTAAAAAAATAAAAAATAAAAGGCAGAATAAGTATTGACTATGGAAACTTAGCCTGACTGAGTTCACATATTGTATTTTCCACAGGCCTTCCTACTTCCTTCAGTGTTCATAATGGATGTAGTTCATTTAATGACCTCCTGTTCAAACTGTGCTCTGTGGACAATGTTAATAACCTTCTCTTGAAGTTTCTGTGGTATTTTTCCTTGTGATTTCACAGAATCACAGAATTGTAGGGGTTGGAAGGGACCCCAAGAGATCATCAGGTCCAACCGCCCTGCCAAAGCAGGTTCCCTAGAGCAGGTTACCAAAGTTGGCGTCCAGATTGGCCTTGACTATCTCCAGAGAAGGAGACTCCACAGCCTCTCTGGGCAGCCTGGTCCAGTGCTCCGTCACCCTCACCATGAAGAAGTTCTTACTCATGTTGGTGCGGAACTTCCTGTGATTCATCTTGTGGCTATTGCCCCTTGTCCTGCTCCCACAAACCACTGAAAAAGAGGTCGGCCGAATCACTCTGTATCCCACAATTAAGATATTTACAAACATTTTAAGATCCCAGATCATTAATAACATTTAAATGTTAATTAATCATTTTCGTATAATAAATTTCAGGTGAGAGAATGACATTAAACCCGTTTTGTAAAGATATCAGCATTTGGCACTAAATTGCATTTGGCCCAGGCTGACGTGCTAGAAGCAGGGGCTTTTGCATATCATTGTGTTTTTATATTTGAAGTACAACTCCTGTTGACTTCAGCTGCTTCTCCATGCATATTGGGTTTTAAATCCTATATTGTGAACCCTCGGTCTCCTTCCTCTTTTTCTCCTCTTACAATAAAAGCAAACAAAGAAAGAAAGAAAAAATGAGGTGCCTCCTCCCCTGCCTTGCACATTATCCTGAGCACTTAGCCTGTGTCAAAACCTCCAAGGGATGATGCTAGCTGGCTATAACACAGAACAGTTCTTCAGCTCATGATAAAACCCTGAGAATTTGTATATGTTTTGTACTGGAATATTCACAAGACCTTCACCACAGTTAATCAGGAAATATGGCTGCGCTGGCAGGATGGAATCCAAAGACTAAGGGAAAAGGGTCCAGATTTCCAGGGCAGTGTTCACTTATTTTAATCAAAACTTAGCCTTTTTCTTGCTTCATTCTAACAATAAGTATTTTAGTCTGCTCACTCCATTGTTCTGTGAGACCAGGACACATAGAATGAGATAGGAAAAAAAGGTCAGGCAGTAAACTATAGATAGATAGATAGATAGATAGATAGATAGATAGATAGATATTCTTTAACTGTCTAAAAGCAATTGGAACTAAGTAAAAGTGCAAGCAACTTGATGGTGATATTTCCTGGTATTAGAGTGCTTAGCTCTACAAACAGTAGTATTCTCACAATAATGATAATATTCTAACAACTTTGTGTGTGTGTGTGTGTGTGTGACAATGGATATTGTCTCATGTGACCACTGTGAATTGGAAAGACAGTGAAATGGCTTCTGGATGCAAGTAACTGATATTTTTCTGCCTGATGATGTTTTGGCACTAACCTAACTGGTAGATAACATAACTTCTGACCGTCATAAGCTCTGGTAGCTTCATCATTTGATTAATTTTCAGAGGTAGGGAAGTAGTTATATTCTAGTGGACATCAACAAAAGATAACATATATCTCATATGAGGAAGCTAAAACAAGCAAAAAATGGTGAACAAAAAACAGGCAGCTATTATAAAATGATTCAGAAGGCATTTTACAATATCTTTTGATATCTACAGTTTTCATGTACATACATAAAATGAAGAATGGAGGAAACGATATTTTTTTTAAAAAAAAAAAAAGTCATGTTAAATGTCATAAAAAATCATAAATGATTAGTCTTTTCAGGTTTCTTGCTACTGAAATTGAATTATTGGAGGAGCTTTTGTTCAAAAATCTTTGCCATGTAACCAAACATGATGGGCTTTCTTTATCAAGAAATCATCCCAAAGAGATTTGGTTGAATAGAAATTAAATTAAAAGTCTTTTAAAAATATATGTTTTATCCCTTTTGAAATACATGGTACACCAGAACTGCCAGGATTTACTCTCATAGTTGACGCCCCACTTTCTTTGTTGTCTTTGCCACAAGACCCTTGTGTTCATTACGAGACCTTTGCATTCTATAAGCGATTAAATCAGTGGCTTATTTTTAAACTTGTGAATGTGTGAAAACTGGCAAGGAAATAATAAAATAGACTGAAAATGGTTGTACGGTACTTGTTTTAGCATAGGAATGGAATCAGATTTGAGCACATGCTATGAGATTTTAATCTGCTTCCACAGAAGAAATTGGTATGCAACTATAAAAAGTGCAATAAGCATAAGAATGGTGTTAATGTTTAACCCTACAGGGGAGAGGGGGATGTGTTTTCTTGATATTTTACTTAGCTTAAACAATTCCTTCATCACAAACCTGCAATTAATGCCAGTCTTATCTACCCTGTTTTGGAAGCTGTAAGCCTGATCACAGCTTCAAATTGGCATTTCTCTCATAGCACAGAATTGTAGAATCAGAGACTCACAGAACAGTTGAGATTGGACGAGAACTCTGGGCATAATCTGGTGCAACCCCCAGCTCTAGCAGGCTGTCCTACAGCAAGTTGCCCAAGACCATGTCCAGATGGCTTTTGAGTACCTACAAGAGGGAGACTGCACATCCTCTCTGGGCAAACTGTGCCAGTGCTCTGTCACCCACACAGAAAAGTGCTTCCTGATGTTCAGATGGAACCTCCTGTCTTCCAGTTTGTGCCCATTGCCTCTTATCCTGTTACTGGACACCACTGAAAAGAGCCTGGCTCCATTGTCTTTACACCTTCCTTTCAGGTCTTTATACACACTGATGAGATCCCACTATGAGCCTTCTCCAGGATGAACAGTCCCAGCTATCATCTGTCCCTCATAGGAAAGATGCTCTATTCCCTTTGTCATCTTTGTGGCCCTTCATTGGACTGTCTCCAGTATGTCCACATCTTGTACTGGCAGGCCTAGAACTGGACACAGTACCTGCAGGTGCAGCCTCGGTATATTTTGTATGCCTAAACTCAAATGAAAAGAAGGAAAATGTCAAAAACTCCTAAGAGCCCCCTAACACAGGAAATATATATATTTCTGCTTTTTTTTTAACCACTACAGCACATTGCAAGTTGTTTGTTCCCATTTTGGAGCTGGCACTTTGTTTTGTGCAAAAAATAAATAAATAAATAAACTAAAAAATGCAACAATGTTTAGACATATATACATATATACATGTGTGTGTTTATGTATGTACATAAATATATAGCGATATAGCATTCAAGCTTCAGGATTGGTCTGGAAATAGGAAAAAAACCTGCATGGTAGTGAGTTGAAAGTGCAGATAGCCAGGATAGATATAACCATAAATAGGGAGATTTTGCTATATTTGTTTTGAAGAACTGACATTATATATGTTGTTTTACAAAGAAAACAATACATATTTTTCCCTGGAGTAGACTCATCCTAATGAGGATAATCCTTCATTTGATGTTACAGGCTTACTTATCTTATATTTTGCACTGTCATAGCTTTCTGCAGTGTCCACAGCAGGGATGGTAATTTTTTGTTGTTGTTGTTGTTGATTCTAGCTGGAGTGCACTTTTGCATTAGCATCACTTGTTTATTTTTAATACAATTCTCGCACATAAATACTCTGTTGTGTAAGATGAATGGTGGAGTACTTTTGCTGCAAAATAAAATGTACAAGGTATATGCAAATGTATATCATCCAGAAGGATCAGATTCTCTCTGTGTTTTATTTGGGTAGACAGTCAACACCTGGAGACGTAACCTAAGAAATCAGTATTGACCATTGTGATGGTTTTACTTGGGTGGGCGGCCGAGTTCCACCACAACCGCTCTCTCACTCTCCCTCCTCAAAGAGGAGCGAGGAGAAAATACAATGAAAGGGGCTCAAGGGTTGAGATAAGGACGAGGAGATCACCCAGTAATTATCGTGACGGGCAAAACAGACTCAGCATAGAGAGAAAGTAAGATTTATTGCTTATTACTAACAAGCTAGAGAAGTGAGAAACAAAGGAAAGAAACCAAAAGCACCTTCCCCCCCCATCCACCCTCTTCCACCTCCTCCCCCCGAGCGGCGCAGGGGAATGGGGGAATGAGGGTTATAGCACTTCTTCTCTGCCGCTCCTTCTCAGTCACTCTTGTCCCCTGTGCTGTGGGGTCCCACCCACAGGATGCAGTCCTTGCTGAACTGATCTGACATGGGCTGTCCACAGGCAGCAGCTCTTCAAGAACTGCTCCATATATGGGTCCGTACCATGGGGTCCATCCCTCGGGAGCAAACTGCTCCAACCTGGGTCCCCCACGGGCAGCAGCTCCTGCCGGGTCTCCTGCTCCTGCATGGTCTCCTCTCCACGGCCTACAGGTCCGGCCCGGAATCTGCTCCGGCAGGGGTCTTCCACAGGCCGCAGTCTCCTTCGGGGCACAGGCTCCACCGTGGTCTCCTCCACGGGCTGCAGCGTGGAACCCTGCTCCGCCGTGGTACTCCATGGGCTGCAGGGGGACATCCTGCTTCACCATGGTCCTCACCACAGGCCACAGGGGACTTCTGCTCCGGCACCTGGAGCACCTCTCCCCCTCCTTCTTCACTGACCTTGGTGCCTGCTAGGCTGTTTCTCACTCCTCTCACCCTCCCAGCTGCTGAGTGGCGCAGCGTTTTTTTTTGCCATCTTAAATATGCTCTCACAGAGGTGCAAAACAACATCGCTTATTGGCTCAGCTCTGGTCAGCAGTGGGGCCCTTACCAAACATGGGGCAGCTTCTAGATCCTTCTCACAGAAGCCACGCCTATGGCCCCCCTCCTACCAAAACCTTGCCATGTAAACCCACTATAACCATGCTCAATAAGATTGTCCAACAAATTAAATATAGAGCTGTACAGTAGGCTTTTTCATGCCTCCCTGGCCCCTTTCATTTACATTTCCAGTTCTTGGCTGTTTTATTGCCCATGTGTACTTAGAAAGGCTTAGGCTGAGTGTAACAATGTTCTATCTCTCTTTGACAGATATAAAGTCCTCCTGGACTTCGCCTTTACTGGGATAGAAGAGAGGCTGACTGGGCTACTGTGCCCTTCTGAGGTCCCTCTTGGAGTGCTACATCCAGGTCTGGGGCTTGCAGACCTGTTAGAGCAGGTCCAGAGGAGGGCAGCAAGAATGATCAAATGGCTGGAGAACCTCTTCTATGAAGAAAAGCTGAGAGAGCTGGGGATGTTCAGGCTGAAGAGAATGCTCCAGGGAGACCTCATTGCAGTCTTTCAGTACTTAAAGGGGGCTTATAAAAAAAGATATGATAGCACAAGGGGAACAGTTTTAAACTAAAAGAGGGGAGATTTTTATTAGATGTTAAGAGGAAACTCTTTAGTCAGAGTGTGGTGAGACAATAGAACAAGTTGCCCAGAGAAGCTGTGGATGCCCCATTCCTGGAAGTGTTTAAGGCCAGGTTGGATGGGGCTTTGAGCAACCTGATCTAGTGGGTGGCATGCCTGCCCATGGCAGGGGTTTGGACCTGTATGATCTTTAAGGTCCCTTCCAACCCAAGCCATTCTATGACTCTATCATTTCTGAGTGTCAAGTTTGTCTAAATGTATCTAACCCAATCCTCCTCAGCCAAGGGAAATCATTCCTTTCTCCAGACTCCAAACTGTTGATAGCTAGAAAGCAGTCTGAAGGAACATTTTATTTTAGGCTTCCCTGTTATCGGTGTGGTTAGTGTGTTGGCTGCTGTTGAGTCCATTATGCTTTGTGCTTATCAGCTTTTGAAGACTTATGATATCTTCAGTATTTCATTGTTCTTTTGTGGAAGCACAGGGACTAGAATTTTTATTGCTGTCTAGCACAGGATATAGGGCTACATTTATTTCATTACAGGATGTTTGAAACCTAAAAGGGTGGGGGAAGAGAGAGAGAGAGAGAGAGAATTAATTGATACATAAAAATGCAATACAATTGATTTCTTCTTTAACAGGGTAAAATTATACTCTATAAATCTACGACCAGTCTTTTGAAGGAGTCAATAAGTATGCAATTAAGGATGATCTGGACAATTTACTACTCCTATGTTAAAGCAAATTTTAACATATTCAGCACTAAATACACTTAGGAAAAACTTACCTGTCATAGGATAAAAAGATGATCTTCATATATATTAACAACTGATTAGGAGTCATTATAAATGGCATGTCTGTACCATGCCATTGTACAGACTTACCTGAAATGTACAGAGAGCCTTTACAAAAAAAGTTTCCTTGTGGTCTACCACGTCTCTGACATTTCAACCTACTCTTTAGAGCCAATAAGATCTTTAGTAGAAGTGAGAAGTGAGCCAAGTGTGGCTGGTTGACCTCAGCTGGCTGCAAAACACCCAAACAGCCACACATTTACTCTCTGCACCCCTACTCCATGGGAGGAGTGACAGAGTAGGAACAAGACTGAAAAAAACTATGGGTCAAAATACAGACAGGGAGACTGCTTACCAATTACTGTAGATGGCCAAATGGGCTCAACTTTAAGTAAATTTATTGCCAGTTCACATATTTAATTACTGATATTGGTATTCAGAAACAAAAGACAAACCCTAAAACACATAAGGAGGAAAATTAGATTCATTAAGATTATACAAACTAGATTCAATGGGGAAACAGGATGTACCTGTAAGTGACACAAAAGAACCACTGAATGTGAGTAATTTTAAAAACTGCAGGGAAATACTTGTCAGTCATCCCATAAGAATTAGGAAGAACTCTTCTAAAAAGGCAATGTAGCCCATAGCCCAGTTGAAGTGCCTCTACACCAATGCACTCAGCACAGGAAACAAGCAGGAGGAGTTGGAAGCCACGGTGCAATTAGAAAACTATGATCTAATTGCTATTATGGAAATGTGGTGGGACAAATCACACAGCTGGAATATTGGAAAGGAGGGCTACAAGTTTCACAGCAGAGACAACCAGGGAAGAAAGGGTGTAGACATTGCCCCTTATGTTAAGAAATGGATAGATTGTGAAAAATTGTTTCTGAGAAACAGCCAAGAGCAGGTTGAGAACCTATGGGTAAAAATTAAGGACCAAACCAACAAAGGACACAAGAGGAGAAACAGTACTGGACCTGGTACTCACCAATGCAGAAGAGCTCATTAAACTGGTTAAGACTGAAGGAAGCCTGGTTTGCAGTGACTATGCCCTGGCTGAGTTTGTGATCTTAGGGGATACAGGCCTGGCTAAGAGCAAAGTCAGGACCCTGAACTTCAGAAGACTCAGCTTCCGGCTGTTCAAATAATTAGTGGATGAGATCCCATGGGACACAGTCCCTGGGGACAGAAAATCTGATCAAAGCTGGCAACTCTTTAAGGATATTTTTCCTAGACCACAAGAGCTCTCTATTCACATATGTAATGCATCAAGCAGGGAAGTTGGAAAAAGTGGTGTGTCTAAACAAGGTCCTGCTGGTCAAACTGAGGCAAAAGAAAGAAATGTACAGATGGTGGAAATAGGGCCCTGTGCCCTGGGAAGAGTACAGAAATTCTGTCCATATGGGCAAGGATGAGATCAGAAAAGCCAAGGTACTGGCAGAACTAAAGTTGGCGAGGAATGCAAAGAATAACAAGAACAATGTACATGTTCTCCATGTACATTGGCTGCAAAAGAAAGACTAAGGAGATCTTGACATCTCTGACATATGAAGATGGAGAACTGGTAACAACAGATGTGGAGAAGACTGAGGTACTTAACAACTTCTTTGCCTTGGTCTTCATTAGTGATCAGGCTTCCCATATCTCTTGAGCCCCTGAACCTCTAGGCAGGGTTTGGGGAAGCAGAGTGCCTTCTATTGTAAGTAAAGAGCAAGTTTGGGACCTCCTGATGCAACTTAACAACTACAAGTCTGTGGGGCCTGATGACATGCATCCCAGAGTCCTGAGGGAATTGGCTGATATATTGCCAAGCCACCCTCCATCATATTCAGTGGATAAGGAAGTGGCTTGATGGCAGTACCTAGAGAGTGAGGTCAATTGATCTGTGTCCAGGTGGAGGCTGGTGATGAGTGGTGTCCCTCAGGGGTCTGTCTTGGGACCTGTGCTTTTCACTATCTTCTTCAGTGACATAGATGATGGGATTGAGTGCACCCTCAGCAAGTTTGCAGACAACACCAAGCTGAGTGGTGTAGTTGATACCAAAGATGGAAGGGATGCCATTCGAAGGGACCTGGACATGCGGGAAAAGTTGGCCGATGTGAACTGTATAAGGTTCAATAAGCCCAAGTGCAAGGTGCTGCACCTGGGTCTCGGCAGTCCCAGACAGGAATACAGACTGGGAGAACACACTGAGAGCAGCCCCTGTGGAGAGGACTTGCGGGTTCTCGTAGACAAAAGGCTCAACATGAGCCAACAGTGTGCGCTTGCAGACCAGAATGCCAACTGCGTCCTGGGCTGCATCAAAAGAGGTGTGACCAGCAGCTCAAAAGAGGTGATTATGCCCCTCTACTCCACTCTTTTGAGGCCCCACCTGGAGTACTTTGTCTAGGTTTGGGGCTCCCAGCACAAGAAAGATGTGGAATTGTTTGAACAAGTCCAGAGGAGGGCCACAAAGATAATCAGAGGGCTGGAGCACCCTTCCTTTGAAGAAAGGCTGAGAGAGCTGGGGATATTCAGCCTGGAGAAGAGAAGACTCTGGGGAGACCTCACTGCAGCCTTTCCATACTTAAAGGGGGCTTACAAAAAGGATTGAGGGAATGTTTACTCAGGTGGGTAATGATAGGACAAGGGGAACTGTCTTAAACTAAAAGAGGGGAGGTTTAGGTTAGACATTAGGAGAAAATTCTTCACTCAGAGAGTGGTGAGGCACTAGAACACCATCCCTGGAGGTGTTCAAGGCCAGGATGGACGGGGCCTTGGCCAACCTGATTTAGCGGGTGGCATCCCTGCATATGGCGGGGGGAATGGAACCTTTAGTGTTCCTTCCAACCCAAACCATTCTATGATTCATTCTTTGATTCAAAATGCCTCCCACATTCCCAGGCTCATTGTCACTCCAGACTTCATTCTTCTAACCATTATTGTCACAGGTTACAGTCTGTCCCTTCAACAAGTGGTGCAAATGGTTTGGAGTCAGGATGGAGTAGTTTCTATCTGACACTCTTTGTTTTACTGTTTTCCCCCAGTCTGTTTTGGTTTCTCAACAGACTGCAGCCCTGATGGGAGAGTACCTTCCCCGCTATGGAGCACCTCCTCCCCCTCTGGCCTCATTGCTCCTGCCATTTTTTCTCAACCCAGCTTTCTTCCCATCTCTTTTCCTTCTCCATTGTTTTTTCTACTTTCTCATTTTGCTGATGTGGATCTGGCTGGAACCATCTGTATCTGGCATGGGGCAGCCCTGGCCTTCTGTCTCAGAGGAGCACTACAGCCCCACAGCTAGTAGAGGGAATAAACTGGCTGCTGCTAGACTAAAGAACAGGCTAATAATAAAGCAAACGTTGTGTCTGGGGTCTGGCTCTCAAGGGAAGCTTGTTTGTGAGGCCTTGCTTCACTCACTGAGGCAATCAGCTCTGGTGGGTGCATGCCACAATGGGGAATTTCAGAGCTGATGAACTACTAATCTCTCTGATAATTTTAGTACATGTTGAAAACACATTCTTTCTAACATGCAGTATTTTTCTTTGGCAATTATATCCCTGTTGTGTCTTCTGAATTCCCAAATTTAATTTCCACAAGTTAACATGGAACCAGTAATTAAAATGAGAATGCATACCTTTACGTTCATCTTGAAGTTTTAGCTTTTTTTGACCAAACAAGTTAATGACCAGGTAAGTTGAAAATAGCTTCCATTTTGGTACATTATTTACTTTTGCATAGCCCAGCTAAAGTGCAGTCACTGCTGAGTATATGAATTGTTTCAACTGTTATATTTATTCAGTATTCTAGTTTTCCAGTTCAGTGTTCAGTATTCAGTATTCTAGTTCATTTTTCATTGAGAGATGTTAAGGTTATCATTAATAAATATGCAGTTTCAGGGTGGTGACCAATCTGCTTGAATTTTGGTAGCAGTAACATGCAGAGTTATGACAGCAGTGAAAAGCAAATTTTGATTTATAATTCAAGGTTGCATTCTCTCACCTCTAAAGGTTGGCAGAGATATTAACTTCATTTCTGAGAGAAAGTGTGGGCATGTATGTGCATGTAACAGAACAAAAGCTCTAGTCTGAAAGTATATAAAGCCCATGTATTCTTTTCAGCCATTTGATATTTGTTTCATAACTGTCAGACTTTTCCTTCAGTAAATGGCAGGCAGTAAGATTGAAGATGTCATGCTGCAGGTATCACCCACATTCTTATTAAACTGCTCACTCACCTCTGCATGTACTTCAACTATGCAGGCTGTATAGTTAAAATGCATACATATTTGTCTGTGTGCACTTTTTTTTTTTTTTTTTCCCTCTTTATATTACAGTACCATTACAGACTACTCTAAAACAAACTGGATTTTTTTTTTTTTTTTTTTTTTTAACACTGTTATTTGATTGGAGGTTTTCTATGATATGCATATGATATTTCTGAGCATGCATAGCCAGTGTATGTTATCATACAAAACTTACATGTCCATTTAGTTCTGGGATGAACTGGGAACATCTATTTTCTTTATGGGGGCAGTGATACTGAGACAAGGCCTGACATCATGTGCACTGCTGTTACACCTCCAGTATCCTGGCTGTGGCAGTTTACATTACATTTTAGCAGTGTATTCACCATGGTTATTCTCCTTCGTTTTGTCATTGGCCTACCATTTTTATAGATAAAACTATTTGAGTTTGAAAGACTTTTAAAAGTTGATAACTGATCACATAATTATGGTTGTTCAGTTCATACCATCATCAACTTTATGGCTTACACCCAGCTAAAAACCCGTAAGTTCTTAGACCCTGAGTAATTTTTCTGTTTTGAAAATTATAATAAAAATTATATCTGAGAGAAAACTGTCTTACCTCAAAAGCACATTGTGATTTATTTTATTTTATTATTTTATTTTATTTTATTTTATTTTGTTTTGTTTTGTTTTGTTTTGTTTTTATTTTTTGGTTTTGATTTCATATCTCTCCACATTTATTTACTCCAAGATCTTTACTCCATTATTTTCCTTCATTTTTTTTTCTCTCTGCCTGCATGTCTTCTGTTTCAGCAGCCACTGATTTTGTGTTCCTCGAATCTATTTGTAGAGTCTACTTCTCCTATAGTTACTAATTTCTTGAAGGTCTTTTTTTATTAAGGCTCATCAATATAGCAAATAAAATACAATTTTTTAAATATTATTTTCAAAATTCTCTGTACCTTTTCTTAAGATGGGCATTTAATCTTCCTCTTCTATCTAAGCAACTGGTAAAATTATATCTTTTTCTCTCTGCACACCAGCCCCATCCCCCATCATTTGTAAGCATCTCAATATCCTTATTTTATGAAATTGTATTTTGATATTTGGAAACTTAATTTATGCTATGTTTAAAAAGTCTGTTTCTGGATAATAAATTGCAATATTCTATTCTATACAACTGAATGTTTTCAATCAAAACTTCTGTTTGTTTGTTTGTTTGTTTGTTTTGACCCCCAAAGGATTTTCAGCTACTTGGATTCCCTTATGAAAACTGTTTCCTAATGCAGATGATATTAGTACTTTAGCAACAAAACAAACACTTATTTTTGGCTTAATACAAAGGAAAATTCAATTTGAAGATTACTGTCACTGAAAGTACCTGGAATGTGCATTAGCTTTTGCAATATGAATATGTGTTTTTTAAACTGGACTACAACTTTAATGGGAATGCAGAACCAGACTTTCAGTCTTTATCACAGTGACTAAGGGAAATAGAGTATGGTATAATGTAGGAGCCACCATCTGTCATCAGATTTTGACCATGCAGGACAATAATGCAGTGACCCCTGAAAAATAAAGATCCCCATAAGACAATACAGCAACATTTCCAAAACGGAATTAGCTAAATTTGCACTGAAACATTTGTTTTCTATATACAGGAGACAGTGGGGATGGGGGTCAGTGGGGGGTTGAGGGGGGGGGGGGGTAGTGAAAATTGTATAGAAGATACCTTCCCAAAAATATCTTTTTGATGCGTTAGGGCAGTTATTATTCACATAGCCATGAGCTCCAGACATGGTTATCTTTAACGTTCAATATGCATGTCATGCTCCTATCACAGTAACTTTCAATGAAAGCGTAAGGAGAGTATTAACCGGAATGCATTGACTTTATGACATGTTGTTACATAAAAGTAAAGCAATTAAATTGTGCCATGACTGTGCATGCTGTCAAATTGCAACTCTCAAGCAGATGTTTTACTGCATTCAATCTTTTTATACTTCATTGTCATGGAAGTAAATGAAGTTTTTAAAATGAGAATTGTATAAGATACATAAAAAAAGGATTATTACAAATTTTAAAATATCACTTTATAGACAGTTAGCTGGGTAAGTGATGGCATAATAATGACAAATCTCCATTTTTCTAGAGTGCTCATTAGTGGCAAGACTTTCTACAAACCTCAAATTTCCCTGTTGCTAGAGGAAAAAAAAAAAAAAAAAAAAAAACAGGCTGGTAAGTATCTGCTGTATTTCAAAGGGAGCTACCAGCAGCAGAACAGCACAAGTATTTGTATGTTTTTAATACAACCTAATGCTAATGGTTTTTGTGTGGTGACTATGTTTCCATTTTCTAACTGTGTGCAAGTGGATAGGACAAATTCCATCAGAGACAGAAGAGTCAGATCCCTCCCTTGAACAGGAAAAGGAGATACAGAAGACTATTTTGGGTAAGCTAGATGCATTTGGATTGGCTGGGTTTGATATTTAAAGATCTGACTACATCACACATTCAGAGTAGGTCATGTAGAGACAAACTTTGTAGCGGTAGGAATGGTAACCAGAAGAGACTGTCTCTAGAAGCTTAATCAATCTGTGAGTTTGCTGTGGTTGACTTATATGCATATATGCTTCTGATCCTGACTCTGTGTCACTCTTCCAATGCTTCAGTAATGTTATAATTCCAGAAATAAAGTCAGAAAAGTTGGAATTATTTTCACATAAATGAGAGACAAAATAGTTACCAAAATAGGTGTTATTCCTTCTTTAGCAGTTATGTCATTTGAGCGGATATTATAATAACAGCTAGCAATAATTGAGACTGACGAATTCTAAAAGGATTGGCCTATTTTACTTATATCTTAGCCAAAGTGATAGTTTTTTAACTCTAGAGCAAATTTTTTTTCTTTCACTGAAAATAGACTTTATGGTTTAAATCTCATTGTTAACTTTATTTCTGACACTCAGCTAAGGTTTAAAACAACCCTTTTGTTCCATTTATCAATGTTTATACACATTGTCATATTTTCAGATTTACAGGAAGGAAATAAAAATGTTGCAGGGCTTTTAGCACATAAAAGAAGGAGTAACTTACAGCACATATGGCATTAGAGATAATTTTTATTCAAAAAAAAAAATAGAAATAGCACTTAATTTGAAATTTACATAGAAGATGAAGTTTATTAGTGAACTCAAGGGTACATAATACTTTTTTTTCTTTTTCTTTTTTCTTTTTTTTTTTTTTTTCTCTTCTGCTTTCTTTCTGAACATCAAGGACTCAATACTATCTAGATGCATACCTATCAGATGTCTCATCAGCCCAGTGATTCTGTGATAGAAAAAATAGCACAGGGTTTCTTTTCACAGTTATTAGACAGCTGACGATGACAAATGGAATGAGAAACCTTTCTCCCTTGCCTGTTTTACCACTTCAGTGTGTGCTGTCAGAATATCGTTTGCAGGTGTCCATAATCTTTGTGTGTATCAGTATAATTTATAATTTTAAGTTGCAATTTATCAACATGCCACTTTATCATTATCAGTCTAAAAATAATAGTACATGGATAGAAGACATTTAAATATTTATATTTGAATATTTTAAATAGTTTTTTTAGATATCTTAAAATAATTTAAATATTCAATAAATAGACTTTTTTTTTTTTTTTTTAATAATCTTGACTGAAAAGAACATCCTTGTTCAGAAAATTGTCACACAAGTGATTCTCTAAATTAGGGCTAGAAAGTACAAAAGCAAAAAATTATGCAATTAATCAATTCTAACATTAAATATAAACTACATACTATTTAACAAGAAAACAAAATGCTTTAGGAATAGATTAAAAAAAAAATACATGGAATGGAAATGCAACAGGATTTAAATCTTACTTTTGGCAGAAGATTCCAAACATTTAAAAGTTCAAATATTATTTTTGAACTCTATTTGAAGCTGGGTTACTAGACACCTCCTCACTTTAAAATTCACTCAAAGCTTAGGAACATTTAATGACCAGGGTTGTAGTTCATTCATTCATACTAGGAAGTAAGTTATTTCTTTTGATTTTTAGGGTCTGACACAACAGTTATCCTTGGAGCATTCTTTCTTGAATATTATTCAATTGAAATGATGTGTTGGATTTGAGAAGCATCTTATCACAGCACTAACAACATGTCCAGTGTACTTTTGCATTTTTTATCTTTTGAAGCTACTGTTATATTAACAAAAAGATAATATGTGATCATATATAAGGCCATAGTATTTGTGTTGAATTTCCTCATTAGCAGAAGCTTCGCTGAAATTAAGATAGCAACAGCATAACTTCAGAGCATATTCACACTTCAGTCTTTAACCTAGGCCCCAAACTCCACATCATGTCCCAGTAAGATGAAGAGTTGATCAGTAGATTTTTAAGATAAAATCCAAACTGAATATGAATGGATTCTGCCCTTTGAGAATCACGTGCTAGAAGTGGGTGCAGACTGAGCCAGTTTCTGTAGTACTGCCTCCGTGCTGCTCTTGTTTGGTGCTTTGACTTCTCAGTGTATTAATTCAACACCTTGTTAAATTTTTTCCTTGTAGATAATATAGGATCTCATGTCTGCACTGTGAGAGTGAATCTTATCTTTTAAATACTTACAAAGTGCAGCCTCTGAAAATAATATGTGATGACTGCAGTCTCCTGGGTACTTTAATGCAGTTTAGTTTTCAAACACAAAACTTGATTATGGATATTAACACATTCAAAAGTCTTCCTATATTTGGCAATGCTCCTTAATCTGTATTTATTTCTATAAATATTAGTCCACATATGCACCCTATTTCTAATTTTAGATTATGAATATAACTATGCCATTTTAAAAGCCTCTCCATCTGTTCTTAAATGTACCCAAAAAGTAGAATGACTCTGAAGAAAATATAGAAACATGCAAATAATAACTGTAAGAACTAGGCAGTATCATAAACAGGGGGCTTTAGTCTGAAATCCTTCCAGTATTTTTGTGATAAAAAAAGCATTATCCAAAACATAAGCAAATTATTATGAATGTGATTTCTGAAGTAACACAAGGGAAATACAGTCCTGCAGTACATGCTGCAGTGTAATAGTTGGTGCTATCTCCCTCTATGCCCTTGCTATTTTACAATCCTAGCAACAGAACTTGAGGAGTTCATATGCATTTTAGTCTGAGTTTTCTTTCTGCCTCCAAAGTGTGGTGGAGTCCTCTCTGAAGAAGTACCTTGTGCAACATTTGGAACTGTAAGGGAAGACAGCTGCTAGCATATTGATCATAGTCCAACCATAAACAGCAGAAAATTATTGATACTGATATGTGAATCAATCCATATAACATGCTTGCAAGCACTGGTTAGTATGCAAAATCTAACTCTAGTGTCTGATGTTTTAATGTCCATAAATATGCTGTTAATCTTATGCCTAGAGATAAGTAAGTGCTTCCATAAAACCAGTCATCAAGACACATTTTCTTTTAAAAAAATCTTCAATAGGGTTTGCTTGTGTGCAGGGGAGCAGTATTTTTTTGCCTTATTATTTTTGCCTTAAGCATTTTTTGCCCTTATTATTTTATTTACATAAATCCAATTGTCAAAAACCCTTCAGATTCTCCCCCGAGAACCCTAGAATAGAAGGTGAGAACATGGATGCAATCAGGGTAGTATTCCAACACTGCCAGCTATTGTAGATTCAGTTACTGCTTAGATAAAAGAACAATTTGATCAAATGTTGAACAACGGTAAATCTGTGCTTTCATATATATAAAAATCTTACTTGGTGGGAGAATGGATTAATTTTTTTTTTTTTCAGATGAGCCAAATGTAACTTAGTTACATTAATTTAGCATACGATATTTCCTAAAATAGAAGTTCTTTTCAAATTGTGCATTGTCCTCAATCCTTTATGAGCCAAACTGATTTGCTAAGGGTAAAAAATGATTTGAGTGGACTCTGTTCTAGCAAATGGAGTTTATTTTGCCTAAAATGTTAAAATATTCTGAAGTAATAAAACAGCTCAGCCTACAACCAGATAGCAAAATGCATCTGGAAAAAGGAAAACTTATAATCTTGTCTCTAAGTACCCCGACTGAGTCTAGAATTTCTGAAAATGGACTCGTACATGCATACTACTATTTTAGGACAACACATATACTTTAAATTAAGGAGAAAGGTGGTGTTTTTTTTTGTTTGGTTGGTTTTGATTCTTTTTTTCCTTAAAATATTTTGGGAAACAAATATCTCCATTTCTTTTTTTTGACTGAGCATTCCCTAGTGGACAGTCTTGCTTCAAATGCCAAAATATATTTTCAAAACATGTGTGGTTGTTTTTTTATTTAGTCTGATGTAATACCTTAGCTAATTGTATAATTGTATGTACACTTGTATGTCTGAAAATCATATGTTAATGAGTCTGACAACAGAATCTGCATCAACACCAACCACATATTGTTTCTTTCATCAGTTTTATTTATTTATTTATTTATTTTTAATATAAAAAGCACATTGTCATTGTTTCTGCTGTTATTGATTGTGTGATCTATTATCTCTTGTCCTGCACACCTTGGCATTTTCCTATAAGAAAACATTTATTGCAGACAGCTTATTTCAGCTAGTGATTTATTGATATATGTTTCTTTCTGTGATATAAGTTTTAAATAGGTGCAGTTTTATAAATTTTAAAATTTAAATGTTTTAAATAGGTGTAAATTCTTTCTTCTTCTGTATACTAATAAAAGCACTTGTGAAATAGAATTTTCACTGACTCCAAAGATTTTCCTTGGGCTTTGCAGAGGAAACCTCGTTTCTAATGTGGCCTTTTATGATATATCTAAGGTGGGCACTGAGTAGTTTCTGACTGGAATATTCACAAGCATATGACCTAGCTTTATAACAGGCCTGTCAAAACATAGGTTTACAGTTTCACAGGGCATCTTGCTATTTCTCCCAAACCATCCCTTCAAGCATGAATCACAGAGTTATTTAAATTCTGAATAACATGATCTAACAGTTTTTCCTGATTCTGTTGGAATACATCATAGCTTCCTGAATCTTTCAAATGAGGAGAATTTAACACATCTGATTTCTCTATGCTGTGATTTGTTTAGAGAAGAAAACAAAAGCTTTACAGAGACTCAGACTGAGAGGTAGGAAGGATTGTGGAGGCTTTACTTCACTTTTACTAATTTATTATTTTTATTATTATTATTTTTGTTTACTTTCTCAAACCACATAATAAAAACATGACATACAAAAGTAAAGGGGGAAAAATCTAATTCTCTGGTCTCTATCAGATGCCTAGTGGCATCAGATGTTACCAGTGTTACTGAAAACTACTGGCTTTAACATCTGCTCTTACAGACCTCCTTAGCTGAACAGTCCAGAAGCTGGGTAAGAAAGTCATCCAAAAGGCTGCTGTATTGGCAGCCAGGTGCTTAAGGATGTCACTGGGGAGTTGAAGTAAGTTTAAAAGATCAAGGAGATGAATTTACAAATCCACCTTCCAATTTATTTATTTATTTATTTATATATATATTTTTTTATTTTTAGAAGAAAGCAGAAGCCCAGGTATTCACTTCAGCTCTTGCTGTGAAACCTCACCTCCCATTTCAACTTCATGGTCTGAGAACACCAACTGCATAAAGGCTTCAAAGGGGAACTCTAGTTTTAAATTGTTTGCACATCTCAGATACAGATTCTCTGAGGAGGGACATCATCAACATACACGGTGTGTTCACAGCTACTTGTCACTGCATGAAAAGTAAGAGCAGCCTGGGGCTACAGGTGAGGACTGATTGCCCACAGAAATGGAAATGGAGTAGAAATTGAGTGACTGGAAGGAGAGGGCAGGTATTCCTTACAACAGAGTTAACTGTGATTGTAGGGGACTGGCTGACATGGTAGCTTGCTTCAGTTAATATTCGCTCAAAACCTGAGACAGAAATCAGAGATCAGCTTTAGTTAATATGGAAGTGGAACATGCTGATGTAGTAGTTTTCAAATGCAAAGTCATGAAGAAGTGAAACTACAGAGGAGTAAGTCTTCCAGTCTTGATTGACTGAGTCTTTCTTAAGAGAGAGAGAATAGTAGCTGTAACATGGAGCAACTACTTACAACAGAAAGATTAAAGCCCCAAAGAGTTACTGTACCAAGGACAAAAAAAAAAAAAAAAAAAAAAAAAAAAAATGGAGATAAGGATGAACAGTACTTTGATACCGTGATTGCAAATTCAAGTTGCCTAAAATAATAAAACCCTGATCCAGAATGTAAATGAAGAAGATGAAGCTACATGCTGTGACAACAAGCAGAAGACAACAGGGTTTTACCTGGCATGTGGTAAAAAAGATGCAAGAAATGCAGCAGGGTTTGCATGAGATGTTCAGGACCCATAGAGCATGTACAGTGTGTGTAAAGAGAAGAACAGCTGCAGAGCAAGCTTAAATGTAAGATTTTTTACTTCTACTTTCCTCTCCTGGTGAATATAAGAATGAGATGTGCTTCAACAGAGCACTGTACTGCTAAGCAAAGTTATTCAGTGTGGTTTTAAAAGCTTTAAAAGATTTACCTTATGAAATTGCTACTTTCCTTGAACAGTAAGGGATCAAATTCATCTTTCAGGAGTTTGAATACATTTCCCAGTGTTAAGGGAGTGCTCAGTAAGGTAAAATCTAAAGCTGTATGTAAGTTAGTGACACACAATTCAATCAGAAAAACTTCCAACGTCATAAAGCAGACAAAGCAAAATAAATGGGCAGTGCTGTGGAGGTGAGGCAGGGTGAGAGGGGAGAGAGGGATGGTGTGGAAGAATGGGGAAACAACACAAAATCAAACAGAGAAAACGTTCTTTATACAAACCCAAAAAAACTGGTGGTCTTCAGGAAAATATGTATATTTTAAGGACAATATATATATATACATATATATATTATTTGCGTGGTGTAGGATCTTTCAACAAAGAAACAAGTCTGTGAACATGTAACAGTGCAAGATTCCATTTCCTCAAATTGTGTTTTGGGAATCCTATAGAAAGACTTTCACAGGCAAATAAAAAAGAATAGCACAGATTCTCAGATTAAAAATTAACCTAACAAGGAAAAGGGATTTTTTGCAGCAAGCCTGAGCTCATTTGTCACCAACTTGCTTGCTGACTGTCAAAGTTGCTTGCACATAAGCACATGTTTTTCTTGAGAATCATCAGTCTCAGTTCTAAAATCATCACCCTAGTAGTGCTGCATTGTGAGATGCACGCCTCAAATCTTCATAATCCAAGATGCTGACAGAAATGCTTGGTGGAGTCTTAGATTCAAACTACATCCTGCACTAAGTTGTCCAGAGAAACTTTGAGAAAGCTGCTGCTTTGCAATGGTGTGATCAAAACCAGCTAATACATCACAGGTGCTGAGGGTCAATACTCTCAAATGGAGGAAGACTCTTGTATCGTACTATAAAATCTGCAAGCTCTTTATTTTTGGGGAAGACAGCACCACCTGGAACTCATGAAAAACAGTGTATAGTTATTGCCAAAAGGGCTTCCCAAGCTCCTCCTCGACCCTGAGAACAGAATATGCCTGTGCTCCAGACTTTGGGCTGGTAGAAATTGGCCCCAGAACAAATGGGAGGATTGACATAGCACACTACAGCTCATTTATTTTTTATTTTTTATTTTTTTATATATTTTTTATTTTTATTTTTTATTTTTTTGAGGCAAGGAGGAAGCACAGACCTAGACATGGCACATCTGTGATATGCTTTGTCGAAATTTTCAACAGGGAATTTCTACACAACTAGTCAACAGTACTTTAGAGAAGCTGAGCAAAAACATTTCAAATGAATTGTTTATGAGCATAAATCTATATTAATTACCTACTTTTGTCTAGCCTAGGCCCAAGAGAGACTTTACCCCTATTCAACTATTCAATCAGCTGAAATAGACATATAAAAAACATTTGTCAAAATGCTGCCCAGATAATTTCAGGTAATTTCCTGTTTAAGCACTTTGAACGTTTGTTTGTCCCTTCCTATGTAATTAGAGTATTTTTACATTCTGTGGTTTACTGCACTTCGTGTGTATGTGTCTGTGTGTGTGCATGTATATATTATATATATACATTTATATGTATATGTTCTTTTCCTTCAGACAATATTCTTTTTCAGGAAGGCCTGAAATAGGGATTTCAAAATCAAACATCCCTTTAGCTTTAATGTTAAAGTTCACAGTCTGTTATAAGCTTGGTAAATCAAATTTACTTTCCATAACATTTCTCTGAACTATAAAAATATTTATTATGCTCTTTATTTTCATCAAACATAGTTATATTTGGTTTTGTGACATAATTTGCTTTTAAGAGCACTAAAACTTAAAGTATTCTAAGCAAAAATAAAAAGTCCTCTGCACTTTATTTAATGTAAATCATATTTTTAAAAGTCAAAAGAAAAAGTCTCTGAAGTTGATACAGTGCTTATATTTTCTTCAGATGAAGTCTTAGAATTGAAAAGCTTTTAAAGGACTTTTATAACTGTGACCAGTTAAGATTTTGTACTCTTTTCCTGAGTCATCAAAATATGGGGTAAAAAAAATCCTCTACGCTGTCTTTGAGCAGATTACAACTAATAGTATTAGATTATTCGTGCAATTTCTATGGGATATGTTTGTGGTTTTTTACTTTTATTTTTATTTTTTCAACCTAAGAGATCATATTTAATGAAATGTAATTTAGTAAAATTATTTATCTTTCTTGACATGTTTTTGTTATATTTAATGGGTTCATATATTGAGTATAGGTCTAGAAGGCAGGAGAGCTGAAATGATATCCTAACCCTGCTGAAGTCAATGAAAATTTTAGCATTTTCTTCAGCAGAGTCAGAAACTCAACCTTAGATTTGGTTCATGTGTTACCACTGACCTAGGGGACAAAAGGAAAATCACATTACATTGTGTGTTTTTCCTGCCCCAGTCAGCATCAGTCTCTTCTATGTGAACGGTAATTTTTGAATATTTGCCTATCCTCTGGGAATTTAAATACCTAGTACCCTGATTATCTGTTGCTGGAATGCTAAATTCCAGTGTGCATAGAAATAAAATAGAAAGGGGAAGAAAAACAAACAAACAAACAAACAAAAAACAAGCACACAAAAAAGAGGCTATTATGATATTAATGCCCTTTAGAGAGAGAAGCTTGCCCTGCCTAAGCCACTGCTTAAAAATCTTACCTGGAGTGTGATAGACCAGAGGTTTTGTCCTCTCTTAAGCATGAGGCTATGGAGTTTCTCTTCCTTCTTCTCCCACTCAAACTGTAAAACTGTCATCAAAAACTACCATTAAAAAATGAACTCAATCACAGCAACACAAGCTGAGACTACAGCTTCACCAACAGGTTACCACAGGAAAAGGTATACTGTGATCTTGCAGTGTCTGTCGGATGTTATACAGTAACTGTTTGCACAGACACTCTTATCACCAGCAAATACAAGATCATTTTGAGGTAGCTTAGCTGTCAAAAAGGGGTTGCTCATTCAACTGCACATACAAGCCAGAGAACCTTCTCAGATGGGGGATTTGAGTCCAAATCCTTTGTATGCTGGGTGAGTGCAGAACAGATGAAATTACTTGTAGGTGTAACCTCTCCCACCAACCAGAAATTCAGTTTTGTATATAGCAAGCATTTCCTTTTGTTGAAACTTATAAAGATGCCACAAAGTGTTGTTGAATTAGTTTTCCAATTAGAGGGGGGAAAAATGGAGAAAAATTCACAAGCTGTAGTCTTGATCTTAGCAAATGCCTCAAAGTGTTGCTGTCAAACAGAGATAAGTAAGAAAATATAGCTTAAGGCATATAGGAAGCTCTTTTGTGTGATTTCTTTTCCTAACACAAAGCAAGAAAAGTCATGCAATTTTGTAGTATCTATACAGTTTAACCACCATTAAATTAAGCAAAATTAAAAATAGCAATAATAAAAATGAGAATTAGTTTCCAAAGAATGAATGGCTCCTGCTGTGGTTTGAATTTAAACAAAAGCTTCCTTCTCTACCTCCAAATCTACAGTGCCTAGGTGGATATCCTGCTGGGAACTATTAGTAAAATGATGGTTGTCACTGGGAGATCATTCATAGTTATTAAGATATAGTAGAACCTTACAAATCCATGTACCATATAGCTTCTCAGAAAGAGATTTTTATTTTTTTTTTCCATTTCTCAGACATGGAAAATTCATACAGCAATCTCTCATTTATATCTTCTCTATGATGTGTTTAGGAAACATATTGCTCTGCATGTAGTAATGAGTTAAGGAACATTATAAATCAATGAAAATAAAGCATAGCTTTTCAGATGAATGAAAAAGACATTTAATATTGTATCTCCCTTGCTTTTCTAACTGTGATTACCCATTTGCAAAAACCAACCAACCAAACAAACAAAAACCCCAAAACAAACAAGCAGACCAAATAATTTCCACCGAGCAGACTCTACATTAATAGATGTAAAGCCAGAATTATTATCTGCTTCAGATACTTCCTTAAACTTGATTTCTGCTGTGACAACTGAAGAGTATTCTGGTAGCTGGCATTCAATCATGTCTTAATTACAATTAAGATAATTTGGGTTCTTCTCACATGGGTCTTCCTGTCCCATGTCATATTAGGCTCTACTGGGATCATTTATCTGAGGACACTGAGTCGACTCAGTTCAGCTGAGTTAGAGATGATCTGGAGACAGTTTGGACCTAGGCTTTACTGTATGCATGAGCAGGAACAAAAGATCAGGGCTACCCCAATGCTAACATTTGTCAGTGATCCTTCTTCACCTTCCCCTTCTGCAATATGAACAGGTCAATTAGCATCATAAGAAGGTGTTCACAGTTCTTTTAAAGTATCAGTAATTTCCCATGGCTTCTAAGGAAAGTCTCAGAGGGCCTGGACTAATGAAGGATTTCTTCATTAACTCTCACAGTCTGACCTGGGAATACTTAAACCCTGGGCCTAGGTTTAGAGTTGACAGAAAAGATGTCTTGTTCCCTTTATGAAGAAAGGAGTTGGAGGCTGGTGTAATCAGAGAGAGGAGTTCTTACTGGAGTTGTAAACATTTACATTTTAATTGTGTTTGTTATTTACAGATTGCTAATCTGCAAGGATGGACAGAGGACCAGAAATTTTCTTGACTTTCATTCATTTGACCAAAAAGAAAATTTTAAGTAAACAGCAGTTTCCTTGCTGAAACAAAGCAGAATTGTATCTAAACGGTGAAGTGAACTTGGAGCTTGAGCAGAGGTGCAGGTACCTTCAAGGAAAGCAGACAACTGTTATTCTTCCTTTCAAAAACTAATTTTTTCTTTGGCTAGCACAGGAAGGATGAATCAAGGCAAAAGACAGACAAAACCATATGTATTTCTTACCTCAGTTTCTTCAACATGAATGAGTTAATCATACTCCTGCATTTAAGTGGTTTCTTGGTTTCTTGTCCCTTCTCTAGACTCCGCTTTTATTCTTCCATCCTTTCATTGAACTAGATACATGACAGTTTCCTTCTCTGCCAGTTCCAAAATGATTAATCCATTCATCCCCATCCTTCTTCTGTATCTGTTTCCTTTCTCCCTTTTTCTTCTGTTAGTTTCCAAGTGTTCTCTAATCCTCATTTCTGCTTCCTATTTTTTTCTGTTCATCCCAGTTACAAAAAATACAGGATGATCATTTTCCCTGAAGGCAGACTGTCCTGAGTCTCGCTGAAAACAAACTATGGGTAGTAGTGCTCATCATTATTGAATTTCATACATATAGCCTCTAGGAATATGATGGTCACTTTGATTTAAAGCAGTGTGTTTTTAGCCTTTCTGAAAGGCATAGTAGCTGATAGACACTTTGAATTAGCAGAAAATTTGCATATTCATACCAAGGTCTATGGGACATTTGCAACATCCCATGTCACAAAGGAAATGAGATCATAACAACTGACAATGTCCTGTTTTAGGTTGACCTCTCTCTGCATATCACTCATCTTGAATGTTAATCTAGTTTATATTTCACAGCTGTAAAAAAATTGTGTCTGGATCAGGGAAGTCTGCAATGCAATAACTACAGTAGTGTGTGCCCCTAAATTAAACATTCTTCCTTGCTGTTACACTGCAACTTCAGCTGGGGACCTTCTGCACAGGATAAATACATGACTGCAGAAATAATGTAAAGCAGAGAACGTGACTTCATTGGGATTTAATTCTAACATTGTCTAAGGACCTACTGAGGCATTTCTTCTAAAAAGTAGTTCTCTTCCTATCACACATATAAAGAAACTGTCCAGAGATTCATGTAAGCTTATTGCAACTGTCTCTACATTATTGATCCTGCAGTTGTTTTGTAAAGCAATTGCAAAGAGTAAGTCATCATTGCATGTTAGTCACAAGAACAAAAGTGGAGATGAATCTGAATACAGATTCTGACCTGCTTTTGGTGTCCTTGAACATCATGAGAAATTTAAGCATCCCTAACCCAAACCTTGAGTCAGTGGAATAAATGCAGATTACAATACAGAAATGCAGCTTACTGGTTCATCTTTAATTCTACAGCACATAGGAAAGCTATTGCATTATAAAGCTGATGTATTTGAAATGCTGCTATTTGCAATACTAGTAATGCTAAAAAATGTAATCTAAGACTATGTTTCTAGTACAATAGCAAGTAGATTACAATTCAAAGAGAAAGACATTTTAACAAAAACATGTACGGATAATGACAAATAGAGGCACAGAATATATTCATAGTTTGTAAGAGTATTTCTTTTGCAAAGTATTAGTGTTTTCTGCACATTAACTTAAGCAAATAATGGGGATGTCTGGTATCTTTGCTTTAACCATCAATGGAAGTATTTAAGGATAGTGATGCTTGCATGAAAACAGATCTAAGTACCAGCTTTACTTAAAAATATGTTAAAGAATCATTCAGTGTTTTAAATGACGTTTCTTTTATACAACAAAACTTGAATAGTTGATACTATTAAGCATGTTGCATAAAGCACAGTTTTAAATTGTTAAGCAAAAGCAAGAATAAAGCATCAGCCAAGCATATTCCTGAAATAGAAGCATGGACATGACCTTGCTACAATATTAAGTATTCTGTAAGAAGCTATTAAACAAGAATCAAATACCTATACTTCACTGTAATTTGAGGAGATTTACATTAGAGTCACACACACATGTACACAGTAGTTAGAAGGCACCTGAAAATGTTACCTCATGTTCCACTATGAGTTAAGAGTCCAGAGATTTGTGCAACTTTGTCCTAAAGACATCCAATGACGAAAATGTTATAGCTTTTCCAGGCAATCTTATTTAGTGTATCTCTATCCTCAGTGTTAATGAGGACAGAATTAAGTCAGAAGATATTTTCTGGGCACCCACATTCAACATGAAACAGTCTTAATGCAAAAAGGGCTTTATACAGTAATATGTTTCAACGAATGTAAATGTCTCAAGTCTTGAGCTACTCTTTTCAGCATGAAATGCAGCCTTTTCAAGAACTCTTTGCCGTAGGAACTAATTAGCAGTCTGAAATTTGAAATGCTTAAATGCATGATTATTTGTATTATTCACATTTTTGCTCCTCCAGTAGTCTTCATGAAAGAAATTTTACTGTCATCACCAGCTGCCATGAAATAGGATTTACTGAACATGTTTCTGGGTCCACAGAGCTAAGCCATTCTTTTAATTCATATAAAATAAACCATACTATTTGATATAAACTCTATTCATTATTTAAATATCATTAGATTGTATGAGAAAGAGGAAAGCATTTCAAGGCATAATTTAGATAGCTTGTTACAGTTATGAAGTGCTGTTGATGATACATTAAAGAAAGGTAATTAAAGGAATTGGTGAAATGCTAGACATGAATGTTTAAATTCTTTATATGGTAAACTCATTTTGTGTTGTAATAAACTTTGTCATTACAAATGAAATGCACCACCTGGCCCAATTATGTTACATATATATTATATGTATAGAGGTATATTAGAGGTATGCTATATACCTCTGCCCTCTACTTAAATATATATAAGAGCTGAAGGATAAAGGTTTATTAGTTAGGAGTCACAATATCACAGAATAACCTGAGTTGGAAGGGAACCACAAGGGTCATGAAGGCCAATTCCAGGCTCCACACAGGACCACCCAAAAAATCAGATCATGTGTCTGAAAGAAACAGATCACGTGTTCTGAAAGAATTGTCCAAATGCTTCTTGAACTCTGTCAGGCTCGGTGCCATGATCATCCTCCGAGTGCAGAGCCTTTCCCTAACCCGCAGCCTGACCCTCCCCTGTCCCAGCTCCATGCCATTCTCTCGGGTCCTGTCGCTGTCCCGAGAGAGCAGAGCTCAGCGCCTGCCCCTGTACTCCCCTCTTGAGGGAGCTGCAGGCCACCATGAGGCCTGCCCTCAGCCTGCTCTGCTCAGAGCTGAACAAACCAAGGGACCTTGGCCACTCCTCCTCATCTTTCCCTCTGAACCTTCACCATCTTTGTTGCCGTCTTTTGGACACTCTCTAATAGTTTTATGTCCTTCTTATATTGTGGCGCACAAAATGGCACACAGTACTTGAGGTGAGGCCGCACCAGTGAATAACAGAGCAGGAAATACCACTTCCTTTGACCAGCTAGCTATGCCATGCTTGATGCCCCCCAAGGCGTGGTTGGCCCTTTTGGCTGCCGGGGCACACTGCTGACTCATGTTCAACTTGCCGTCAACCAAAACCCCCAGATTCCTTTCTGTGGGGCTGATCTCTAGCCTCTCGTCCCCCAGTCTGTATGTATAGCCAGGGTTTCCCCTCCCAAGGTTCAGAATCCAGCACTTGCTCTTGTTAAAATTCACATTTGGTGATTCCCCATCCCTTTAGTCTGTCAAGATCTCTCCGCAAGGCCTCTCTACCATTGATGGAGTCAACAGCTCCTCCTAATTTAGTATAATCTGCAAACTGAGTATGCATTTTAGTCCTGCATCCAGATCATTTATAAAAACATTTAAGAGTACAGTCCCCAGAACAGAGCCCTGGGGAACCCCAATCATGACTGGCTGCCAGCCTGATGTAACCTCGTTTACTGTAATCTTTGAGCCCAACCCATCAACCGATTGTTCACCCATCATATTATGTACTTGTCCAACAGTATGCCAGATATTTTGTCCAGAAGGATACTGTAAGAAACAGTATAAAAATTTTGCTGAATTCCATTTACCAGCTTTCCTTGGTCAACTACATGGGTAACTTACCATAAAACAGTACTTGCCTCTCATGAACCTGTGTTGGCTGTGGCCAATGACTGTGTTGTCTTTCAAGAGTTTTTTCCATAACTCCCAGAATAATCTTCTACATAGCTTTACCAGACGCTGAAGTGAGACTGACAAGCTTGTAATTACTAGGGTTTTCTTTCTTGCCCTTCTTGAAAACTGTGACTACATTAGCCAACTTCCATTCAACTGGGAACTCTCCAGATTCCCAAGACCATTATAAAATAATAGAGAGAGGTCTCATGATGACATCAGCCAGCTCTTTCAATACTGTGGGATGAATTCCAGTGGGCCCTATAGACTTACATGCATCCAGCTGGAGCAGCATATCCCACACAAGTTCAGAGTTGTCTGGGAGCTTATTGTTCCTGTGGTCACAGTCCTCCAACTCAGGGCTCTGGGGATCCCAGGGCCCATCATAGATGTTAAAAACAGAGGTGAAGAAGGAATTAAACATCTCTGCTTTGTTTATATCCCTGTTTGTCAGATGACCAACCTCATCAAATAACAGATCAATACAATCTCTGGTGCTCCTTTTACTGTTAACATACTTTAAAAAACCCTTTTTGTTGTCCCCATGGTACTAGCCAGCTTCAACTCTCATTGAGCTTTGGCCTTACAAATTTTCTCCCTATAATGGTCAACAGCATCTTTGTAGTCCTGCTGTGCAGCCTGATGTTGCTTCCAAAGTTCATACACTTTCCTGTTTGTTGTGGTTTTCCTCAGATGGGCAGCCAAGCTCCACCACAACCGCTATTTCACTCCCTCCCTTCAAAGAGAAAGGGGGGGAAGATAGGATGAAAAGAGCTCAAGGGTTGAGATAAGGACATGTTATCATCATGGGCATGTTATCATTAAGGACATGTTATCATCATGGGCATTTGCTCATGTTATCATCATGGGCAAAACAGACTCAGCATAGCAAGATTTACATAATTTATTGCCTATTACTAATAAGCTAGAGAAGCGGGAAAAAAAGGAAAGAAACTAAAAACACCTTCCACCCATTCACCCTCTTCCAAATCCTTTCCCCAAGTGGCACAGGGGAAAGGGGGAAAAGGGCTTGTGGTCAGTCCCTTATGTTTCACTTTGGCCACTCTTTCATGGTCATTCTCTGCCCCTGCTCCACGGAATGCCATCCTTCCTGAACTGAGCCCTGTGGGGGCTGCCCACAGGCAGCAGCTCTTCAAGAACTGCTCCCACATGGCTCCGTACCATGGGATCCATCCATCCCCCAGGAGCAAACTGCTCCAGTGTCTCCCACGGGTGGGCGGCTGATCCCCCAGGCCCCCTGCTCCTGCGTGGGCTCCTCTCCACGGGCTCCTCTCCAGCCTGGGACCTGCTCCTGCGGGGGGCTCTCCATGGTCCGCAGCCTTCTCCAGGCCACATCCATCTGCTCCACCAGGGGGGCTGCAGCGTGGAGTTCTGCTCCATGTGGGACCCATGGGCTGCAGGGGGACAGCTTGCTCCACCAGGGGCCTCTCCACAAGCCACAGGGGAACTTGTGCTGCATGCCTGTAGCCCCTCCTGCCCTCCTTCTCCACTGATCTGGGTGTTTACAAGGCTGCGTCTCACTTCTCTCACTTCCCAGCTACTATTTTGCAGCAGTTTTTGTTTGTTTGTTTGTTTCCCTTTCTTAAATCTGCTCTCCCAGAGGTACAAACAACATGGCTTATTGGCTCATCTCTGGTCAGCAGCGAGTCCCTTTTGGAACTGTCTGAAACTGGCCCTTTATCTAACATGGGGGAGCTTCTTGATGCTTCTAACAGAGGCCACCCCTGCAGCCTCCCAGTACCAAAGCCTTGCTACATAAACCTAATACACTTTTCCACCCAGCCTTCCAGGATGAGATGAGATCCCTGTTCAGACAACTGGCCTTCTGCCCCATGTGCTTGACTTCTGACACAATGGAATTGCCTGCTCCTGTGCTCTTAAAAGATGGCTCTTAAAAAGTGATCAGCATTTACAGACCCCAATACACTCATGGGGCCTTACTAGTTTCTTGGGCAACCTACAGTCTGTTCTCCCAAAACCTAGCAGCTCTGTTGACAATTTTCTCATACAGTCAAAGACTTTAAACTCAACAGTTCCATGATCACTGTGGCCAAGACAGCTACAAATCATGAATTCAACTATGTTTACAAACAACCAACTATGTTTTCAGAGCAAGGAGGGCATCCTTCCGTGTCATCTCCCTTAGCACCTGTATGAAAAAGTTATTCAGCATACTTACAGAATTCATTAAAGTGTGGTTTGGGAAAGACTGATGGATGATCTCATCTATAAATATCTTGAGGGAGGGTGTCAAGAGGATGGAACCAGGCTGTGTCAAGTGAGAGGATGGAACCAGGCTGTGTCAAGAGGCAATAGGCACAAACTGAAGTACAGGAGGTTCCAGCTAAATATGAGGAGGCATTTCTTTACTGTGAGGGTGACATAGCACTGGAACAGGTTGCCAAAAGAGGCTGTGAAGTCTCCTTCTCTGCAGATATTAAAAACCTGCCTGGATGCCATCCCACGCAATGTGCTTCAGATGATCCTGGTCAGTAGGGGGGTTAGACTAGATGATCTTCAGAGGTCCCTTCTAACACCAACCATTCTGTGAAAGTTTTTTTTTTTTTTTTTTTTTTTCTGTATTTTTTTCAGTATCCTCACTAAAGTGTAAACAGATTGTTTTATCTTTTAATGAGCGAATAAAAGTTTTGGATACTTGATGGTTCAGGGCTTATAGCGACAATATTAGATAGGTTCCTTAGGAGCGCTGGGAGGATCACACAGCACTCCTGATGGTATTTAAAAGCACATATAAATAAATAAATGAATAAATAAATAAAACATACAACAACAACAAAAAAGAACAAGAGAACACACCAAAACCACCACCACCACCACAACAACAACAAAAACAGTCTACTTTCCTGGGTGAGACTGTTGTGGCTCCCTGGATGTAGACTCAGTCTGAAATCAACCTTTTTGGCCTCTTTTGGCCTCTGGAGGTGGGTTTTAGGAAGACTGGTTGCAAGCAGGTGAAGCACAGACAGAAAAGTGCACTGCTGATCAGAGATTTTCCTCATGGCATCCATCCCCAAAACCAAGAATGGCTGTGGCTAACGGTGATATTGTAAACTGTCATTGGTGACAAATTGAGTAAAACCACCACTGAAGATGGAAGAATTTGGGATCCTCTGTATGCATTGTGGTATCTGTTCCTGATGAGCCTATCTAACTACAAAAACAATGCAAAAATAATGTAAAGTATGAAAAACTGTATTACAGGAGTTCAGCAGGGCTGACAGGACCGATGTAACCCTAACTTTCATGCCTAACAAATGATACAGTTTTTGCAACTGTGTCAAGATATGATTTTGCACTGAATCAATTTGTTTTTCTAGAAGAAAATGTCTAATGCAAATCATACCAAGTGAAATTTGAAGTTCAAAGTACTAAAGGATAGAAAGGGTTTTTCTCCTTTTGCTGCTGACGCTATTAGGGTCACTTTCTGAGACTAGGTTATCACAGCTGCAGCAGAGAAGAGCACACAAAACATAGCTTCATCGGGGTTGTGTGAAAGGAAATTGCAAAGTCTCCTTTCCACTGAAGCTGAATTAAACCTTCCCTACTAAAGAAAATTGATTTTTAAGGCATCAAAACTACTAGCAGCCCTGACATTCTCAAGGACTTCTCAAAACCTTTCTTCACTTTAAATGCCTGTGAGTGAATATTCTCTTGGGTAAGAAAAATCCCTACTAATCTCCAAATTTGCCTGCCTCTTGCTGTGAAATATCTGATCCTAAACAGTTCTGGAGAGAGCATATCAGACTAAACAGACACAGGGAAGGTTCTGTCATTCCATACGTGGGTAGGTCCCTTAAATTAAGAGGAGAAGGGTCACACTAGATTTGTCACAAAACCTTTCTGGATCCCCGTGGGAGAAGAGTGATGTTGGTATTGAAGTTTGCCCTGTAAATGCAGACTTAAGGGCTGTAGGCAGATCCCTGTCACACTGAATAAGGAGGGTGCAGGACAGCCCAATCACTTTGAAAAGGGTGAAATGATACTGAGAAAAGTGGATATAGCTCATGATTTCTCTTTCATGTTGCATTATGCATTTTAAAGTTTTTTTTTTTTTTTTTTTTTTTTTTTTTTTTTTTTTTTTTTTTTTTGAGGGTGTGACTTTCAGAGAAATCGTCCCAGCAGAAGTTGGAAAGTCACGACGATGTGGATGATGGGGCGCCGGGTGGCGTGGGGCCAGGCTCCAGGGCTAGCTCGCTTCTCCTCGCCCCCTACTCCCGCCGCAGTCTGCTCCGGTGCTGCGAGGCTGGGAAAAACCTCCCGCGTGCATCTGGGGGGAGGGGGAAAAAGAGAGAAACAAACAAACAAACAAACAAACAAACAGAGCAAACCAGCAGCAGAAGACAAAATCCTCATCCTCAGGAAAAAAGGAAGCGTGCAGTTTCTTTGCGATTGCATCGCGGGCGGCGGCGTTGTGCGGAAACTTTCCGAACCAGCGGTGGACGGGTTGCAGCGCGCTCCAGGGCGGAAAGTCGCTCCCTCCCCAAATACAGAGGGGCTACGTGGGGGCGGGCAGCCGGCCCGGTCCCGGGGGGTGTTTCTCTTGAGCCGAGACTCCCCCCAGCGTCCCCACCCCACGGCGGCACCTCCGGGAGACGGGGTGCTGGGTCTGAGTCTGGGGTCTGCAGTCCGGGCTGTGGGGTCTGAGGCGTGCGGTGCGTGGTGTGGTGTCCGTGGTGTGGGTGCACCCCGGCCGTGTCCCGCCGGCGGCGCTGGGTGCCCGCCCCCGTGCGGCGCCCATTGGCCGCGCTCCGCCCGTCGCCGCCGCCCCGCCGCGGGGAGGGAGGCGCCAGCGTCGCCCCCGGGCCGCCGCCGCGATCGTAGCGGAGCCGCAGCGGAGCCAGAGCCGAGCGAGGAGGAGGAGGAGGAAGAGGAGGAGGAGCGGGGAGCGGAGCGGAGCGGCGCCACACGGACTTGTGCCCACCGGGCCGAGGGGAGCGAGCCGCCGATTCCCAGCCCGGCTGGCGGGCAGGGGAGGGAAGGGGTAAAGAAAAGACAAACTAAACGCCAAACAACCCCCGGCGTCTAATCCCGCCTGCTTTTTGTCTTTTTTTTTTTTTTTTAATTTTTCTTTTTAAAAAAAGAAAATCTGAAAAAAATATTACAGTCTTTTTGTCAAATTGCGCCGCGCGTGGAGTTGTTTTCCGCACACCCCTGACAAACAAAGGAAAAAGGGGGAGGGGGACCGCGCTTCGCAGAAGACATGCGTTCAGTCAGGAAGAGGTGGACTGTGTGCACCATAAGTCTCCTCCTCATCTTCTACAAGACTAAAGAAATAGCGCGGACCGAGGAGCGCCAGGAGGCACCGCTCGCCGGGTAAATGCGGTCCCCGAGGGGGCAGCGGGGCGGTGTCGCTGCCTCGGGTCCTCCCCCGGCGCCCCGCTGGGCCGGGGGCGAGATGGCCGGAGGGCGGCTTGGAGGATGCTCACCTGGCCGTGGCTGCTCCCTGAGGGACGGGAGGGGAGGTGGTGGTATTGGTAGGGGGGCTGCGGCCGCCGGTCCCGTTTGCAGCCCCTTGGAGCCCTCCCGAGGCGAATGCCTCCCTCCCTGAAGTTTGCCTGGGAGCCGCGCGTAACTTTGGCGCTCCTGGGGGCATCCCCTCGGCTCCTGGAAGCCCCGCTCTCCGTCGAGACCCTGGGCTGTGTCCCCTACTGCCCTGCCTCCTGCCTGTCTTCAGCTGAAAAGGCGAAGAGCCCCTTGCCGTTTTCTGTGTGCACCTCAGCTTTCTGTTTCTTTGTTCCTCATCACGTTTGCGTACGTGCATGCCTGCGTTTTCTCCCTTTTCTCCCAACTTACAGCTATCCTGTGAAGAAGTTGGTTTTTCAGCCAAGGGTGTTTATTCTCTGGGAGATGTGATTTTTTGTTTTGGTAGGAAGGATGCATAAATTCTGCGGCGGCATAGTGAACCTTGGGAGGGGTCTCACGCTTTGCATTTGCTTGTGCAAATCTGCTGCGGGGATATGCATTCACCGCGGCTTTTTGTCCTTTGGTGTAAGCCCTTGCCTTAATTTGAGGAGGAGGAATAAAGAGGTTGTAAGTGCTCAGGAGAAGAAGCTGGGGCAATCATAGCCTCCTTATCCCCTACTCCCCCACACCCCTTTGCCACCATGGTGCTCAGAAATAAAAGCAGAAGGTGTGTCCCTCTTCCCTGCTCCTTGTGCAGGCACAGTGGTGTGGGAGGGGGGCGTGAGCACAGCTGGGCACATCTGGGGGACAATGGCCCAGTGCCCCCCAGAGCAGCAGGTTGGTTGTGCCTCTCTATGTGTACAGTTATTGATGTGATGCTTGCTTCCCTTGGTGTTAAAGGTTTTCATAACTTGCTGGTAACTTTCCCTGTTCTTCAGCTTGGGTGGAAGCCCAGTTTCTTCTATGGTGCTGTGGTATCCACATACTTGCAAGCTGTACAAACATGTAAAATGTTTGGTTTGTAGGTGCACAAAAATACACGTAAGAATGAATCTGTGAGGGAGAACCAACATTAACCAGAGATACCCATGTTTCTTAGTACCTACTCCTTCCTGTCAAACTAGAGGTAGTTGCTAAAGTGATTCAGAAATTAGTCACTAGATAGAATCCATACATATTTGCATAAAAAGCCCCCTACATCTTATGCTACGTTTAATTTGATGTGATTTAAAAGGTACTAAAGGGAGTTGATGCTTTAATATTAGATGAAAGAAAATAGGTGTATTTAGTCATAGCTAATGTATGTTTTTAACAGCACTTTAAGATAGAGCTGTAATGTACTAGTGCCCAGACATTTAGTGATATGCCTACTTTGGTATCAGTAAGACTTCTTGTGCAGAACGGGGCTGCTCGCTTTGGTTGAGGATGTTGCAGTATGGTCTCTTTTCCCGGCCCATTGTCCCATCCCCTACCATAGGAGGCAGAAAACAAAAGGCAAGTGTACTGCTACCATCTGCCACTGCTGTTGATGTTATGCTTGCCTTTCTCCCGAAGGAAGGGCTTGCTGGAATGCTTGGTTATTTTTGACTGACCACATGGGAAAACAAAGTGATTTCTCCATGGGATGTTTTACTTCCAGAAGTACCAGTAGGGCTTGCTGGAATGCTTGGTTATTTTTGACTGACCACATGGGAAAACAAAGTGATTTTTCCATGGGATGTTTTACTTCCGGAAGTACCAGTAGCACAGAACTCTGAAGGCTCAAGGTGTCCCATTTTGGGGTTATTGGTGACACTGCAAGTAAATCCCAGGTGTTCTAAAACGTATTGTTGTGTGATTCCCGAGTATACGGTGATACACCTTAAATCAGCAGTGTTTTCACAGAAAAAAAATTGCAAGGACAATAATTGCAAGAGCACGCCATTCTTCAACTAGTCAGTAATGCCCTTTTAAAGGTTACACAAGTAATGAAACACATGTATTATATGGAAGCAGTGTTTTTTAAACTGTGTTAACTTATTCTGATATAAAATATGCTTTTAAAACTTTAAGACATTTATATTTAATGAGCTGTATTCAGGCAAAGAGAGAGTCTTATTGTATTGGTCTGATTGGTGATCAAAGCAAGGTAATTCAGAGTCAGGGTTGACACCATCTGCCAAAAGTTGCCATCATTCTACAGCAGTTGTTTCATTAATATCCACCAGTGAGGAATTGCCGTGATTCTGGGAGACAAAAAGAAGCCCAAATTTATTGTACAACTTTTTACACAGTGAAGAATTTTCTGGAGCATATTGAGCTTTTTATGCATTTAATATTATTTTAATTGAAAATTAAATGAAACTACTAATAGGTAAAAAGGAGGAAAGCATGTAAGTGAACACGTTTGTATTCATACTAAAGCTTTAACTCAGAGTGCCTAGGACCTTATTTTGGCTCATGAGAACTTAAGTCAACATTGTGCTAATGTACCATACATATATAGCTCGCTGCACATGTTATTGTGAGTACAGAAGACAACCACATTTCAGATGCTGTGGTACTTCAAATGTTTTCTACGAAATTTGTTGTTACGTTGTGTCACCTACATCTCTCTTAAAGTGTCTGCTAGATAAGGTTTAAGGCAGCATAAACAGGAGACATCTCTGAAATACTTCCAGACTGTGCACTTTACCAGAATGTATTTTGGTAATTCTTCTCTAAGTGTAAACATTTTATCTTACTGCATGAAAATATATCCACAGCCACAGGAAAATTTTAATGAACAGAAAAATAAAGGATAGCAACAACAACAACAATAATAATACTTACATTCTGATTATTGAATTTAGAGCATTTAGGTAATTCTCCCATCCGTTAAGTTAGTGTGATTAGGACAATTTGCATACATATCTTACACGTATAGAACTGCATATTGTGGTATGTTTTTCGGTAGGTGGCACTCTTATCTATGAGTCAGCACAGTGTCAGTGCTGCAGCTTGTTGGCATGGTGGGGATGAGGGAGGGAGAGCACTGCAAGTGATACTGGGCTGTTTTTGATGAAGTGTTTATTGGTTTATTAGTTACATGGGCTTTTGCAGTCATGGAAGTTTTTACAAATGACCACCTGTTACAAGTTTTGCCAAGTTAGCTTAATTAATGTCCCACTGAAGGATAGTTCAAGTTTGGTCTGCTATATGATTTGCTAAATACTAATACTTAGTACAGATACGTACTGCAGTAATGTAGCTGTAGCTCCTATTAAGGCCCTGGATACAATTGTTTTATGAACTTAAGGCCACAGGAAAACAGCAATTCCATAGATGGCTTACAGTCTCTTGTCTTTTATCGTACATTTTATTGTTGAATGGTTGGAAGTCAGGAGTTCTGTTTGCAAACAAAGTTGAGTTTTTATTATTGATGGTATTTGAGACCATACTTATTTAACAGATAAAGATATTTCTCTATTTTATTGAGATACATAGTCCTCAAATACAAGACATTCTATGTGGCAGAATGTTACACTTAAGTGTTTTTGATATATTTATATACAAAACATTTTATATAACTATACATAGTAGCTGATTTTGAACTCAGCTAAATGTTGCCTAAATGGAAACAAAGTGGAAGATGATGAAAATATATGGAGATAGAAAGAAATTTTAGACCTTAGTTCTTGTGGTGTTTTAGAGACTCTGTTACATCTGTGTTACCCTATTGCTGAATATCTTGCAACTGGTAACATTTTTGCTACTCCATCAGATGTTCAGTGGTCATCAGCCAGAGCTTGCTACATATTTTATTTTTTAAAGGAACTAGCTAAATCTATGAGTATGATGAGATTGGTGATGAGAAGATTAAGACAACTGAGGTTGTTTGGGTATGTGCATACAAAAGTTTCATGGCATCATAGGGTAATTTTGTGGCTTTTATGTCATTAAACTCCAGAATCCCATGCATTAAAGTCTGTTAGCATCAACAGAAAGGAAAGAGAGACTACTAGGCAATTGTATATAACATGACCTATTGCTGGGGGTAGGATTGAAAATTAACACTTAAATCTTAGTTTAACACTGGAAATTTGGAATGCAGAAGTGCAGAATCTGCCCTGCATACATACTGAAATTTAGTCCAGTTTCACAATTTGGAGCTTATGTGTTGTTTTTGATTTTGTTTTTCTTCAGGTCTGTTTCATTACAAATAAAAATGTATTAAGGCTCTTAAATTGCATATACAAATATTGGTTACAGATGTCCCATATTTTTCTTGTAGGTACAGCTTATTTGCTCTAGCAAGTAGAATATGCAAGAAGGGAAGATAATTGCTTCTTTTTGTTGTGAATAAATGAAAATATCACTGGTGCTTGTGAAGTAAATTACTTAAAACCAAAGTTAACCTTAATGTAACTGTGTTTTATCTATATTGCATTGCAGAGATGGTGAGCTGAGTTTGAGTAGGTCAATGATCAATAGCTCTGATAAGACAATCCGAAAGGGTGGCTCTGCTATCTTCCAGCATTCTGTAGAAGGTTGGAAAATCAATTCTTCTTTGGTACTGGAGATAAGGTATGTTTCTTAAATAACACACAGCTCATTTTGTATTACTATTGCCTATAATTTGTGTGGTCTAGAAAACAGTCATTTGATTTACTGTTGGAGATGGATGTTTTATAACTGTACTTACTTAAACCTTGCAATGTTAAATGCAACTAGATGACAGTGGACTCCAAAGTAAAGTCATCCTTTATAAGAGTGAATAAAATGTTTTCATCTGGCTGTGTCAGTCAGACCTTGAGGACAGTGTCTACATTATATGTGCTGTGTAGAACTCTTTTGCAGCTAGTGGTGAGAAACTGGCACTTTAGGACGTGATTTTTCTCTCATCCTGAAGGCCTAAAATAGGGCAGATGGGAGTGGTCTGAAAGTACCTATTTTTCTTCCCTAACTACAAAGAGAGCTTAGGTAGATGACTTAGACGTAGGAGGCAAGAGCTCAGACATCAGGTGCTGTGAATTCAGCCCCATGTGCAGCTGGTCTAAGTCACAAGGTCACACACTGGCAACACTGACATCTCATGCATTTTTCTTTTTCTTGGAGTCAAAGAGGCCAGAAAGAGCCTGTGGCTTATGCTGAAGGTAGGAACACAGTAGAAGTATTAGAGTGGTAGTTCTGATGTGTCGTAATAGAGTGGGTCTACCCTCACTGGGGCCTGAGGGGAGAGAAAGCAGAAGCCTCCTAATGTATCATGGTGTCATCATACATCCTTGTCTTGATCGGTAAGTTGGCCAGTGGGAGAAGTGTGTGGGGCAGGGGTCAGCAGTGTGAAGGGCTAGAAGTGAGACATGATAGAAAAGAGACATTTTTAGTTCCAATTGGTTAGCACAGTAGACTAGATTTTTGGAATATTAAGATGCTGAATAGGAATTTGGTCTAATTAAGATGTAGTTTCTATGTCTTTTCTCTGTCTACTTTTTTTTTTTTTTTTTTTTAATTATTGACGTCTTAGCCAAACCCTTAAGCAGGCAGTGTTTCCATTTACAAAAGCAGGGCTTCTCTGAATGAAGAACTTGAAGGTTTTTTTTTGTTTGTTTGTTTGTTTTTTATGACTACCATTTATGTTCTAATTCTAAAAGTGGTAGAACATATGGTTAGCACAGAAATTACTAACGTGCAAAGGGGTAGTAAAAAGAGCAAGTGGAATACTTGTCACCCCATTCTGGAAGTCTTGTGCTCTGATGGAAGAAGTACATTCCCACTGTGACAGCAGAGGAAGAGCAACAGTGATGAAAAAAGTAAGGTGAATAGGCAGTGAATTTTGCTCCTCTTGGTACTCTGGAGCCTGTAGCTGTGCCTCAGCTGTCTGTCAAGAGCTCTGTGGTGCCCTGCCTTGTGGTGTCTCTATCTCCTGGACTAAGGGACCCTTGGAAGCCCCACTGCTTCCCAGGCACTTGGGGCTCCTCCTGGCAGTCACCCTAAAATGCAGCTGAGGTACACTCCCAAGCCTTAGGACTGGAGTTTTTCCCAAGAACGTCTGGTTGATGTAACCTGTATTGGTCGTGAGGTAATGGTCAGGTTCTGCTCCGAAGGTAGCCTGGGAAAGATATGCACATTTTGTATATCAACAACAATATTTAAAAATTATATGCATGTAAACTGACAGTTTAAGTTGGAGAAATAGTGAGAACTTCAGAAGAACACTGTTGAAATTTCAAATCATACGTTATAGTTCTGACAATTAGAGGAAAATAGCACACTGGTTTACTTTTGAAACAAACTGATCTGCAATCCACTGAGAGACTGTAAGTAGAAACAGGTAATAATTCTTCTCAGCCATTCCTTTTTTTTTTTTTTTTTTAAGAAAAAAAAAGAATCTTATCTTATTTCAGAACCACTTAAAACAAATACACCTTGCTGCTCAAGGCAAACAAACAAGTAAAAATAATACAACAGATTATTGATTAAAATTAAGAGAGAAAAGGAAACTTTTGTTATGTTCATTTTTCACCTGTTTTTGGAAGCAAAATATATTATTCAGACAAAGGGGCAAAACAGTGGAGAGCAACTTAGATTTTATTATTATTTATTTTTAAGCCTGTAACTACATGAGTATCATCTCTGTCTACCAAAAACATGAGTTTCATAATCAATACTTTTTTCCTTCCTGTTGGAGGGTGGTATTGTGAATGAAGAAAAATGAAGAAGCCTATGATGTGATTACATGGTGTTTTTTTAAAAATGGTACAGTGAAGGATGCTTTTTGTCTCAGTAGTTCAGAGAAGAAAAACATATATCCTGAACATTGGTTTAAGCAGCAAAGGTTCCATCAATGTAAATATTTTCTCTGTAACAAGAGGACATAAATCTGAAGTTATTTAGAGACACTGCTAGTCTCGTTTTGAGATGAAATAACAATTATTATTAATGGGGCAGAGAGCCTGTGTTTCCACTGAACCAGTAAAAGATTTTAGATTAATGTGAGTTAGGGACAAAATTTGGAATACAGCGTATGAATGGAATCAGGGCTACCAGCCAGTCCTGTTTTCTTTGTTAACATATATAGCATATTCAGTTACGGTATTCATCTGTGAGGGAGGGAACTTTTGGTGTGATTTCACTTGAGGAACCCCTTCCTTGTGAAATATGTTCCACTCTAGATGCTGACTAAACAATGTTCATTCTTCTTTCACTTTTACAGATTTGCTATATACCTTTCCTCCCTGTCTCAGCAGAGAGAAACAGCTGTAAATATTTTTATACTTACAGACCTATCAGGACTAACTTCAAATGTAGCTAGCAATCTCCTAGAGTGCTCTCATGGTTCAACTAACTGTTCTGCCCTCCAAAGTATGTTGCATGCACTGTGTAGACCATGAAGATGATTCATATTCTATTATAGCAACTGTTAACATGAGCAGTGATAGTCTTGTGGTGTGAGGTTCTTCTTAGCAAGTAGCAGTAGGAGAGAAACATTAAAAAAAAAATAAACAAAAGCTAACATCTTTTGAATAACATATAAAAATTATCACTTAGCAGTGGAGACATAATCTGTGAAACTATTAGTGTATAACCTAAAGACATTTCATAAAACTTGTAATCGCCCATAGATTGCAGCCACTTTGTGTCTTATATCAGCTTGACACCCACAACAACTATTTTAAAACATGGAAAATATTTGTTAGTGAGTTTTGCTTTGTGCAAAGACCGTTCCTTAATGGTATGTCTGGACACAGTTGTCTGCTAGCGGGAATGTGGTGTTTTCCCTGTTGACCACGGGCTCTGTTTTTTGCTTAGGTTGCTGACCAGTTTCTGTCAACAGCAAAGATCCTATGAATTCTTGTCCAGGTCAGACACAGTGAGAGTCAGTGAATGAAAAAGCTTATTATATCAGGACCCTACGGGAGCATGACAAGGCTCCCCTGAGTTTCTAATGCCACAGGATGTTTCTGGGACTTCGCAGCCAGAAAAGACTGGGGAGTGTAGCAGCTGTTTTGGGAGGGCAGCAGCCCATTTTGGAGATGCTAACCAAGCATTAGAAGAAAATTCTAGGCTTTCTGTGATTGAGATGGGAATGGTGGGTATCATTAATTACTAGAGACTGTAGCAGAGTTGCTGCTTTGCCAGTCATGATTGCTCTAGTGGGAGAGTGATTTTTCCACCTGATGTTACCTTCTGATTGCTGACAACTTCTTTGAAAAATAATTAGTAATTCCTGTGCCTAAGGGAAGAAGACTGCTTGCTCGGCCTCCTTTCTGTCACAATGATTTCAGTCACATGAAAGAGAGAGAACCTACCTTCTGCAAGATTTTATGTCTTAAGTCTTTCCTACTTTCTCTAGCAATGTGAAGGTTTTCCTGTTGCAGAAACTAGGAAATTTTTGTGGCATTAGGGGTTTTGCTTTCAAAGGGGAGAGATGTGTCTGAGATGTTACAAACCTGCCTGAGGAAGCCTACCAAATAGGACTGATGATAGCACATCTGTGAGCCGTGTGAACCAAACTACAGCTTGAGGTTTCAGTGCTCAGCTTTCTTCTTCCACTTATTTTTTATTAAATGTGGGAATGTGTTTGTGTTGGAAGAAACAGATAGATATTTTGAATTGCAGGAAAGCAAAATGAAAAACTAATGTGTGCTTAGGGTGTATTTATCTCTTTGCAATGTGAGAGAGAAGTCGGTGAGTGGAAATTTCCTGTCAGAAATGTGTGAGAACTTGTAAGATGCAAACAGTGTAACTTAGAAAAAAAAAGCAAACAAACAAAAAACACAAGAAAAAGCACATGTGACTTCCCCCTTAGAAAGGTTTTGATTATTATCATTGTTTATCTTTCAAGTGAATAGGAAACAGCAATGATAAGTTGCTGAAGTGCAAGCAGTAAAGACTGAACTGGCAATGGAGCAGTGAAATTGCTTGAAGCATTTGGATGAACATCTTAAGGCCAGCTGTGCTGTTTCCTTCAGATCCTCTGCATCTCTAAGATGTGCAAACTGGGGCTTTCCAATCTGGTTTAGTCACAATAAACTGTAAAGGTTTTTTCCTCCTCAGTTCCTTATGTCAACTGAAAATTCAGTGTCTTCTGTCAGTTGGGGTGGTTAACTCCATCAACTCCTTTCTTTTGACTCCAGCTTCCTTCGACTCATTAAAAGCTGACATATGACTGGTCTTCATATGGTAAGCAGCAGTAGTGTCATGCTGTGTTTAAGAGACCACTTTTCTTTTTGCTGGAAATCACTGAATATTTATAGCTTAATTAGTACATGCTTTGGCTACGGAAGTGACCTTTCTGGTCAAGGGAGAGCGTGGGTGCCCTAAAGAGCATGAGGAACTGAGGTGGAGTCAGACAGCAACTGCTCGTAACACAGCACTTCTGGTAGTGTGGTCCCGCAGGGGCTGATGATTGCCAAGAACATTTCCCTGGTTACTTGCAGTTATGCATGTTTTTTAACAAACCCAAATCATTGAAAATTTTCAAAGTGAAATGGAAGGAAAAGTCTACAGTGACTTCAGTGGGACATGGGAATGTCCTGAGGATATGATGTCACTGAACTATTGCTAGTTAAATATCACAAGGATTTTGTATGGTTTGTTGTACAAAATAAATAAATAAATAAATAAAATGGAAAGAACCCCAAAAATCTAAAACTTGAAAAGCCTAGGTTCAATTTAAGAGAGATATGAAATCAGCACTTTAACGGACTGTTTAGTTACTATCAAAATGATCAAAACAATATTTAGAAATTGAAATAATTATTTATGGTTAGTTGCCTTACAAAGCAAATAAAATCATTTGGATATATGTAGTTTGTTTGGTTAGCATGTGAAAAATCTTCCATGCAGTTGCATGAAGAGCATATTCAAGAATCAGAGCTGCACTGTTAAAGCTGGTTAAAACTCCTAACTGTTCTTAGTTTGTTAGGGGGCTCATTGTGATCAGTATGCATTGAGAGAGCATAAAAAGATCATAAAAAGGATGTCCAGGACAGGAAAGATAATTAATCAAACTGAACTATTCATTTTTTCCTCTTACAAATACAGTTTGGCTTTATGTATTCTTTTCATTTTCACTGCTGAAGGCAAGCAGAGAGCTGGAGAGCACTCCTCCTTTGGGACAAGATTATTTTTAGTGTTCTTGAATAAAAACAACAAAACAAGAAAGAACTCTGCTGTAACACAAAGTCACAGCCTGCCCTTGTAGATCGCTCCAGCTCCTGTTTGCCTCCCGAGGCGACGGGGTCTGCAAGTGCACCTGAGTATGGTCTGGCCAAGGAGGCTTGTGTAATTCTCTTTAGCCTAACTGAAAGGGAGTTCTAAGAAAATGTGTTCAAGGGAAGCAGCAGTTCATTGGCAAAAAAAGTATACTTAGGGCATAGTTCTCAGTGATATCAATGGCTGAGAGCCACCTTCTGCCCTCCATCTGGGGAATGTGAAGCAACATCAGGACTTGCAAGGGTTAGAGTAGAATCTTTGGAAAACCAAGTTGTTTAAAAGGCCTGAGTAGATCAATTGGAGAAATTCTGCAGGAGAGCAATGAGAAGGGTCGAAGACCTAAAACAAATACCTGTCATTGAAAAAAAGTTCTTTTTTTTTTTTTTTTTTTTTTTTTTTTTTTTTTGAGTGGGTTCCTAGCCTCAGTTAAATGAAGGATGTTACCAATAGTAATAGGAATAATCATCTGTCCCATACAACGTGAAAGGAAAAGGAACAGCTGCAGTTGTTGGCAAGAAAGCACTAGAAATACTGCAATCCAATAAGGATAGGGAAGCAGTGAAATAGGTGCCATGGAGAGTTCACTGGAGAGGCTGTTAGGAATATGTTAGGTAAACATGGGCCGGCCTGATGTAGATAAATGCCTATCATCAGCAGGGCAGGGTGTGGACTAGGTAGTTGTTCAGGCCTTCTCTGTTGCCATAATGTGGTGGGTGGTGAGCTAGCCTGGTTTCCTGGATGCTGAGGTAGGTTGCTGGTCAGTGGCTTCCCTAAATGGTTGGAGCTCCTGGCCAGACAAGCTGTGGTGCTCCAGCATCAAGGCAGAACTGCCTTGTACAGAAGGAAGGATTTTCCCAGGAAAAGTGTTTGAGATGGAGCTGTGGCCTATTCTGGCCTGTAATGAGAGGTTATATGTCATCGCTCTTGGAAACAGCTTGGAAATTTATTTACAATCATAGAAGCTAAATGTTTCAGTTATTCTTTTTTTCCCGTTAACCACACAGTTCGGAGGCAAATGAACATGAGGCAGCCATTGCCTTGTGTAGTTCAAAGGCTACAAAATCAAACTAGAAAAATGTGTGTAAGTAGAATAATGTCACCACTTTGACCCAGAATAACATGCTTTATATTGTTTGGAAAGCTATCTGAAGAAAATGTTGTTAACATGTACTTTGTTGGATAACCAGGAGTTGTATTTGGTATTTAAATATTATGAACATCTGGTTTTGGTCATGAAAGAAAAATCCCAGGCCAACCACAGGTTGCGACACCATGTTTCTGTGAGTCATGTAAACATGTTGCAAACAGCTGCTGGGCTCCAGATAAGCATGAGCCACATCTGCCTCACCTGCCCACAAAGGGCTCAGGCCACACCCTAGGTACGGTTTTATTCATCAAAATAAAACTTTAAAGCTACCTCAGATAAAGCATTTTCTTTACACATTCTAGCTTAAGGTTGCAGAGGCTCTATCTATTTAACGCTTTTTCTTCAAGGTTCACTAAAAATCGTGCTGTTTTTTTCCTTCCTCTAATTGAGCTTGCTTTTGAATTTTATGCGCAGCAGGATGTGAATTATCACTTATTTTAAGTTATTTTGTTATATCCATTTAATCAGAATAACCTTATTGTGCTATTCTCAGGGCTGTGTGCCCTGGAACAGAATAGATGTTTAAACATGTTTTTATTATTAGTCACAATCAAGACTGGCTGAGACACCCATGTATCTTTCATATGTTTAGGTTTTGTTATATCCCTTAGTTTATTTTTTTCTCTCAACACTTTTGTGAAAATGGGAAGTACTGCTATCTCCATGGTACAGATGAGTCAGTAGCACAGAGGAACTTAAAAACAATAACACGAACATCTGTATTTATAATCATATTTCTTGTCGTATTAACAGATACTTGGAGGCAGGTAATTACAAATTTTAATGCTAGCATTGTTACACATCTCTTATTGAAACTGTTTCTTATGTACACTATAAAATCTGTGCACTCAATTGAATGTGCTAATGACAACTTAAGATTAAAAATATAGGAAATGATACTGAGATTCAGTTACTTTTGTCCACCTCAAAATCTTACTGAAAAAGAAATTTATTAGACATTTTGGAAATTGCAGCCCTGTTTAATGAGTGGTAATTAATAATTCTAATCACTTACTCTTAGATTGGGCAAGTCATTCTTTCTTACTTTTTTTTTTTTTCTTTTTTCATTTTGTAGCCATTTCTATATTTGTTGCAGGGTACTCACAAAATGAATTTATCAAACCCATGGGGATTTAAAGTCCATTAAACTTACAGGCTAAAGTGAAGTCATTATCTTGCTTTACAGAATACTTTGCCTGGCCTTTTACACCATTTGCTAAAAGTTTTTGGTACTCAGGATTTTAATATTCTCCACTCTTCTCCGTTATTCTGAGTTCCACGTATGCCTCAGTGAAAGCTGTATTTACTCTGATGCTGCTTCATTCATACATGACAGCTGTAAAAGACAGCTCAGGCCATTTTCTTTTTTCTCCCTTGTCCCCACGTAGGAAGTGAGAAGAAAAAAAAAACATATATATATTTTTATCGCGTTTCACTTCCTCTATGGCTTTTAAGGTCAATTCCAGAGTGAGTGCTTTGTGGAACTGCAAGGGCTAGACTTACTCTTCCCTCTTAAGGCAGTGACACAAGAGCTGGCTGGTGGGCATGGTGTGTTCCTATAGTTCATTCCTTTTCGAGTGAGGTTATTTCCCCTTTATGTCTCTCAGTGGGTGTTGCAACTGCTGGAGCAGCATCTCTAGTTATCTTTTCCTGTTTTGATCTGTTATAAGGAAGTTCTGCTCTAAAAATTGATTACGTAAAAATAGCATTGTGTTACTCAATAGATTTTCTATTCTAAATCCCATTTTACCTGCCGACAGCAGTGGAAAGTTTAAAGTTACTGTTCTTTTTCTTGTATTGTTAGTGTTGCAGAGACAAAAAATTCTATTTGTATTAACACATAGTGATACCCTTCCAGAGTTCAACATGACTTGTCTGTTCCATACGTATAGTGGACCTAAGTGTGTGCTTAAGATCAAGTGTGATGCTCATGCCTGCTCACAAACATTCATGCTTTGCAGAGAAGAGGTGGGCACAAGTGCATCAGGCTGTGCTCATTTGCAATCCTGAGCTAACAGTGTCTCCTGCAGCTCTGGCCTGGAGTCTTTCACAGCATTTTATCCCAGGGACAGACACGCACTGCAGCCTGCAGGAGACTGCCAGTGCAGGTATCAGTCCGTAAGTAGCTGAAGTCATTAAAAGAGTATTTTTGAACTGGTGTACTTAAAGTGCTTCAGCTTTTACCACCCTGTAAGCAGGTACAAATTACCATGATTTTACTTCCTCAGCTGACATTTAAGTATGCACACTTCACCTGTTGTTTGCTGTGCACTGGGACTATACAAATGCTTAATTATAGTGCACTTGATCTGTGGTAGGTTTTTTAAACCCTGTTATCTTGATCATGTGTGTCTGAACCCTGTTAATAATTTAAACATTTAATGGCAGAGAAGCAAGATAGAGGATCGAGCTAAACTGATTTAAAGCAATGATTGTGTTCCCTAGATGTGTTTCTATGAGTTCAGCTAGCAGCGTGACTAGACCTTGAGCTGCAGTAGTTTAATTTGCAGCGTGTTTTTAAGCTTATTTTGCTTAAATCACTGTAAAAGACAGTAGGTGTTCTTATTTCAAGTTAATTAGAATAACTCTGGCTGAACTTCAGTTAATTAGTAGTAAGTTTATGTTAAGCTCAGTGTGTAACTCTTATTATGTAATAATGAACTATAAGAAAGCAGGGCCATTACTGAACGAAGCTGATTTGAGGGACATGAGATTATAGTGAAACATTTATTTCCTAAATCATAAATACATCATACTTTTAATTGTCATGTTTCTATGAAAACAAAATGCTCTGGTCATTTTGGAAATAGGTGAATATTCCAAAGTTTTGTAAAACATTAAAATATACATAAAAATAGACAAATTTTATACATTAAAATAGACAAATGTATATAAATGTATATATACGTATATACATTTATACAATATATAAATGTATTAGACAAAACATTAGACAAATATACTGTCTAATTTTTAAAGTCATCTTTCCTTGGTCTCCCATCATCGCTATGGAGGGATTGAAATTTTTCACTGCAGTATTTACATGTGATGTTGTAACTGAGATTTTAATTCTGGAACAACTTTTCTCTAACTCCATTCTAGAGCATGGGATATGACCTTAGTCTGTCTTATGCTACCTTCTGCAATGTGTTATATGATATGTACAGTCTTTGTTACTATTAGATTAGCAGTGAATTCTGGGTCTTATCTATGCATTTTTTTGTCAACCCAGAAAGAGTATACTTCGATTCTTGGATGCTGAAAGAGATGTCTCAGTGGTCAAAAGCAGCTTCAAGCCAGGAGATGTAATCCATTATGTACTGGACAGACGTCGCACCCTAAATATTTCTCAGGATTTGCACAGCCTTCTCCCTGAGGTTTCCCCAATGAAGAATCGCAGATTTAAAACCTGTGCAGTTGTTGGAAATTCTGGCATCCTTCTGGACAGTGGGTGTGGAAAAGATATTGATAGCCATGACTTTGTAATAAGGTGAGTTTTCTTCAGCTGTTGATGATGCAACCTGCTCTGCCTCTTGGACAAAATCTGGGAGAAATACTTTAACTTAAGTTACACATTTCAGGGATTATCTGAAAGTATTGAGAAATTAATGTGAAACTGTATCCTTCACTGTGGGATTCCACAAATTTGAATATATTCCTGTATTTTTTACAAAAGGATTATTTTTACAGTGAAAATAAAACAAGAGGCACACTTAGCTAGAGGAGAGAGATTCATGCTACTTATTTCTGCTGCTTGTTGTTTTTTTATTACAAACAAAATAATCATTCTTATGGAAGCCATGGTGAAATAAATGCAAAATTTTTTCATTATATATATATATATATATATATATATATATTTCTTAACCAATTGAGATGTTTTAGTAAATTACTACATTACTACTGTGCATCACTGGGTAAAATTTCAGTGTGATGTATTGATGCTGACCAGATGTCTGCCATTAAGGTAACTGGAAGCCACCCATGTAAGTCTTTTTACATTGCTCTAGAAATATAAGTTTGGGCAAAAAATGTAGATATGCTTCACTTTTTATTCATTCATCTGTCAAGTTTGCACAATGAAATACCAGTGGACTTCACATGTCAATAAGAAATGAATAGGAGTAACTGGTTTCAGTAAGAGGAGGTTAGGCAAAAGATAGGTCTCATTGATTTTGGAGCAGAAGTTTCCATTGGTTTGCTATGAGAAGGGTGGAAGGGCAGTGTTAGAATACAATACAGAAAAGTAACCTGTGATGACGACTACTTCCTCTCACCTGAAGGAAAGATGGTGGCAAATATATATATATATATATATCAAAAGGATATGGAACAGAAAAATTACAGTTTTTCACTACTTAAATCAAAATAGGTTATACACTTGAAAGTTGTATTTGATTTAAAAAGTGTACTAGCAAAGAGCCACTGAAACAATAGCAACCCACTCTTTCATTTTTTATTTATTTTTTTTTTGCTTGTACCAGAACTGGTCTTTCAAATTAGCATCATTATTGCAGAAGGAATCCACAAATATATACCACATTTTTGAATAGCTTTTACCCTATGGAATGGTTTTGTACTTTCCTATAGGTTAAATGTAATTCATTTAACAGAACTTCAGAGAAGTTAACACACTTGATTTTGCAGAGGAAAATTTCTTTGGGAAGGCAAACTCAGAAATGCGATTCAGAAAGTATTAATTCAATATCAATTCAAGTATGTTCTTTTACCTAAATCATGAGTTAAATGTCATTGAAGTTAGATGCATATTCTTCCCCATATTTAACTAGACATGAAACTAGGTGGTGATGTCTTGGGAGATTTTAATTAATTTAAACCATATGGAGTAAAGGTAGGATTCTCTAAGATCTGTGTATGAATAATGAAACTTGATAGGAACATCAGAAAGTTACAGCTGCAGGTCACGCTTTTAGACTTGAAAGATAAAGCATTTGGTGTATGAGTAGGTAAAGCAATCAGTATAAGGAGTAGTTAGTCTTGAGGATAATAGCACATTTTTGATAGTGCAGTCTGTGGACATTTTTAATACAGTTAAGGTTTTGGATTTACAAATAATACTTTGAACATCACAAAGTTCGTCAATTCGCCACGTTTAACCTATATAATTATATATGTATATTTGGGTGGCATATGACTTAACTGTTCAGAGTAAATAGCAATACATTTATTTATATTCCAACTTGAAGAGAAAGGCAAAGCATCTTTCAAAGTTATAGTTTCCTGTATTCCTCTTCTGTTCAAAAAATAAAAAGTTGTATGCATCATATGAAACCCAATGATCTAATAGTACCAGTGCCCTTCATAACCTTTGGCTGTTAGGATTCTGGTATTAAATTGTAGCATGGCACACAGTTCCTCCTTTTGCTTTCAGTTGATTTTTCTAGAATTAAAATGCACTTATTCTACACACCACCTGACATTGTTCTGAAAAACAGTTAGTGTACGTATACAGAAAATCATGAGTGCGGCCAGGTGTGTAGAACGATAAAAAACATTTATATAGAACCTCATGATGCTGACTACATTATGCCTAAGTTGCCTAAGTGCAATGAAAAGTATGCTGTGCTGTTTTGGTTAAAAATATAATCCAGATGATTTTGATAGTATTTTATGTTCTTCTCTAATGAAATGTGAAACAGAAGTGCATGTGTTTGAGAGAGTTTTTTCTTAGAATAGGAGCTCTACTGCTAGATCCAGCATGAATAATCCCATTGATTTCATGACTAAACTGATGCTGAAGGTCTGTGATATTGGCAGACATCCAGCAGTAGTTGCATTAACAGAATCACAGAAGTGTCTAGGTTGGAAGAGACCTCCAAGATCACCGAGTCCAACCTCTGACCTAACACTAACAAGTCCTCCACTAAACCATATCCCTAAGCTCTACATCTAAATGTCTTTTAAAGACCTCCAGGGACGGTGACTCAACCACTTCCCTGGGCAGCCTATTCCAGTGCCTAACAACCTTTCAGTAAAGAAGTTCTTCCTAATATCCAACCTAAACCTCCCCTGGTGCAACTTTAGCCCATTCCCCCTCGTCCTGTCACCAGGCATGTGGGAGAATAGACCAATCACAGCCTTGCTACAGCCTCCTTTCAGGTACCTGTAGAGTGCGATAAGGTCGCCCCTGAGCCTCCTTTTCTCCAGGCTGAACAATCCCAGCTCCCTCAGCCGCTCGTTGTAAGACTTGTTCTCCAGACCCTTCACCAGCTTCGTTGCCCTTCTCTGCACTCGCTCAAGAACCTCCATGTCCTTCTTGTAGTGAGGGGCCCAAAACTGAACACAGTACTCGAGGTGCAGCCTCACCAGTGCTGAGAACAGGGCGATACAGGTAAGGTACAGTAAACCCCAATATCCTAAATTTTAATGTTTCTATAAGGGTGATTTGAAGATGTTAGTAATAACTAATCAAGACAGAGAATATATTCTTTTCCAAGAGTAAAGAAGGTAGTAAGCACCTAGCATTTTGCCAGATGCTATCAAGCTTAAATTAATATCTTGAAAGTCATCCAAAGTTGCTAATAACTGGCCATCTTTCTTTGAGACATTCCAACTTTCTGTTTAACGATACTTTATCAAAGAACAGTGATCTAACAAAGACACAAGATAATTAGAATGCTTCAAGAAGAAGATTTTAAAATAGATATCTAAACTACAGGCAAATAATAAGCGTGCTTGCAATCCAACAAATTTTACAAGTAAAACAATGCAAGTCCTCTTTAGATATCTCTGAAAGTGCATAAATAAGTCATTTTTTCAAGTGAGTTAATATCTTGTCAACATAAGCAGATTTACTGTATTTAATGAAGATTTTAAAGTGGCCTCTTTTTATTCACTTGGTCACATAGGGTTTTATTTTGTTTTCATGGCATCAGAAATCAAGAATCTAGGGACATGTCTTCTGACAGGATAAAATGGATTAGTTCCACAAGTTTAGTAAAGTCATGCTTGCTTTGACAGTAGGAAATGTGAACCATCAAGTTAAAATAGGAAACAGACTCTTTGCTGGAAAAAAACAAAACAAACAAACAAACAAAAACAAAAACAAAACAAAACAAACAAACAAAACAAACAAACAAAAAAACAACGATGACTATAAGCTACTTTCCTGTTTCTCATAACTATTTCCTTTTACTGTTTTTTTTTTTTTTTTTTTTTTTTGATGTTGATACTATACCCAGAAAAAGCTCTGAAGCATTCTAAAATCTGACTCCATAAAGTATATTAGAATGAAAATATAAGATAATTAACCTGACTACACTCAAAATGTATGAAGGACACCACTTTTTGCAGCAGCTGTTTTTCATATGGTGTTGTTTTCAGCTGCTTCTTGTTTCAGCAGTTTCTTCTTTAGCTGTTGGGTCAGATATATGGTGCTTATTCTATCTGAGATTTAAATGAGATAAGATTTACTCTCCTATCATCTCCACTTTCTCATGCCGGAAGTCTCAAGCCAGGGCTCTGCCATCTGTGTTACCTATTACAGAACAGATGAGCTAGCTATGGTAAGTGGTACATTTTGAAATGCAGTAGCTAAGTAGAACTTTCTGAAAAAGAAAATTCTTTTAGATATGTGATGTAAACAATAATACTAAACATTACCAAGTAATAATTTTTAGATTATTGGAATTGCTTCTAACAACCAAGAAGTACCATAATAAATTCAGAAATTCAGTTCAGCTTTTGGTTCTGATTCCAATGATGCCAAAGATCAGAGGAAATATATTCTCCCTGCTCCTTCCCTCATCTCCACTTCCCCTCCATCCTTCCCTCCTTTCTCTCCTTTTTTTGTTTTGTTTTGTTTTGTTTTTTAATTTGATGTTCATGACAGGAACTTTTCAAAGGCAGACACGAAATAGTTACAGAGTTTTTTTTAGTTAAAAAGAAATAAGGGTAAATAAGTAGTGGAATCCTGTGTTTTTGTTCATTATAACACTACCTTTGGAAAAGTCCTTTTCATTTTAGTTAGCCTATGTGGAGAACACACCTGAAATATCTAACACATGTGGACTGAAGTTGCTTGACTGCTGTAGAGCTGCTTTGACAAGGAACAGCCACAAGAAGATATTAGTATTTAATTGCTTCTTAATATGTTTGCTGTTTGATCTTGTGCACTGAGGAAGATAATCTATCCCACTTCCTTCCTGATGTCTTCTTTTTGTGAGTGAGCAGTTGTGATGTGAGCAGCCACAGTTAGCAGCTCTGTTCAAGAAGAAAAAGGAAGAAAGAAAAAGAAGAAAAAGACAGACCTGCTAACTGTACTGTGAGATGTGTTTTTTCATTTCAGGAGAATGGCTTAAATTTCTCTACATCTCTGCTAATCTTAATATGTAAGTGAAGAGTTGTAGTACCTTCTTTTTTCTGTGTTTTTCCTTAAATTGATAGGAAAAAATAAGTTGTAAATTTGTCAGAAGCATAAGATTGAGGGTATTAATTCAGTTAAATTCTGAAACTATTTTTTGTTGTTGTTGTTACACATAACTAACAGCTTTTATATCCAAATGTTTATTTAATAGTCCTTACTTGGAGTATTACCATTGTGCCAGTGGAGTCAGATACACAACGAAAACAGATCTGTTGAAAGTGAAGTTGCCAGAAGACTTACTTCAAAACATGACTCTTCCCTGAAAACTATCCTTTGAAAGTGTCATTACTATCTCATTAGATTGTTTTCAGCTCTTAAATGTGTCAGCTCCTTTTTTCCCTCTCTCGTTTCCTTCTTTAGTATCAAAGTGCTAAACAAATATGGCCTTCAAATGTGCTTACACAGTGATTTAAGTGGCCTCCCATAGACATGAGTAGCCTCTGCCTCAGGAGAACCTTGAAGTAGGCCTAACTTCTTGTGGCCATACTTTCTCTTTTTGGCTTCACCTCATGATGACTTCTACTGCTAGAAGAGGTTCTACATTACTGCTGCTCCAGGAAGCCTGTTCTGGGGACAGAACACCAATGCAGAGATGTATTCTTATGAATTCAAACACTTTGCTCTGTCAGCACATAGCACCGGTTGCTACCTACACTGTTGGACCACAGTACTGGATACATCCTGAAATCACTGAATCATAGAATGATTTGGGTTGGAAGGGACCTTAAAGATCATCAACTTCCAACCCCCTGCCATGGGCAGGGACACCTCTCACCAGACCAGGTGATGAGGCATCTAGGGATGAGGCATCCACAGCTTCTCTGGGCAACCTGTTCTAGTGCCTCACCATGCTCTGAGTGAAGAATTTCTTCCTAACTTCAAATTTCAATCTCCCCTCTTTTAGTTTAAAACCATCCCCCTTGTATTATCATTACACTCCCTGATAAAGATTCCCTCCCCAGCTTTCCTGTAGGCCCCCATTAGGTTCTGGAAGGCCACTGTAAGGTCTCCCCAGAGCCTTCTCTTCTCCAGGATGAACAACACCAACTCCCTCAGCTTGTCTTCACAGCATTAGTGCTCCAGCCCTCTGATCATCCCTGTGGCCCTCCTCTGGACCTACTCTAACAGATCCACATCTTTCTCATTCTGGGGGCCCCAGACCTGGGCGCAGCACTCCAAGTGAGGCCTCACAATGGCAGAGCAGAGGGGGACAATTACCTCCCTCCCCTGCTGCCCACACTCCTCTGTTGATGTGGTCCAGGATGCAGTGGGCCTTCTGGGCTGCAGTTTGCTAAGGATGGCTCAAGCAGTGTGCATAATCATTTAACATTCCAAATTTGGGCAACATATTTATTTTTATTTTTTAAAGGAAGTTAACTATTAAGATCACCTGTCTAGTCGACCAAGGGAAACCAGCTGATGTGATTTTTTTGAACTTTGGCAAGGCTTTCAACACGGTTTCCCATAGGATCCTACTGGACAAAATGTCCAGCATACAGCTTAGCAAAAACATCATCCGATGGGTGAGCAATTGGCTGGCGGGCAGGGCTCAAAGGGTTGTGGTAAATGGGGCCACATCAGGATGGTGGATGGTCACTAGTGGGGTCCCTCAAGGCTCTATTTTAGGGCTAGTCCTCTTCAATGTCTTTATAAATGATTTGGATGTAGGACTAGAAGGCGTTTTGAGCAAATTTGCCGACGACACCAAACTTGGAGGAGTTGTAGACTCGGATGAGGGTGGAAAGGCCTTGCAGAGAAATCTGGACAGGTTGGAGAACTGGGCGATCACCAACCGCATGAAGTTTAACAAAAGCAAGTGCCAGGTCCTGCACCTGGGACAAGGCAACCCTGGCTGTACATAGAGACTGGGTGATGAGATGCTGGAGTGCAGCCCCACAGAGAGGGATCTGGGGGTCGTGATCGACAGCAAGTTGAATATGAGCCAGCAGTGTGCCCTGGTAGCCAGGAGGGCCAACTATATCCTGAGGTGCATCAAGCACGGCATTGCTATTCAGGCGAAGGAAGTGATTGTCCCGCTCCACTCTGTGCTGGTGCGGCCTCAACTTGAGGACTGTGTGCAGTTCTGGGTACCACAGTACAAAAAGGACATTCAACTGTTGGAGAGTGTCCAGAGGAGGGCGACGAAGATGGTGAAGGGCCTGGAGGGGATGACATATGAAGAGCAGCTGAGGTCACTGGGCCTGTTCCGCCTGGAGTAGAGGAGGCTGAGGGGAGACCTCATCGCGGTCTACAACTTCCTCGCGAGGGGGAGTGGAGAAGCGAGTGACCTGTTCTCCATAAACACCAGTGATAGGACCTGCGGGAACAGGGTGAAGCTGAGGCAGGGGAAGTTCAGGAGGAGATTTTTCACTGAGAGGGTGGTTGCGCACTGGAACAGGCTCCCCAGTGAAGTAGTCACTGCACCAAGCCTGTATGAATTTAAGAAGTGTTTGGACTGTGCACTTAGTCACATGGTCTAAACTTTTGGGTAGACCTGTGTGGTGCAAGGAGTTGGACTTGATGATCCTTATGGGTCCCTTCCAACTCGGAATATTCTATGATTCTATGATTAGGTAATATAGGAGGTGATTTAAGGATCTAACTTTAGAAGGGTAAAGGAACAGCAATAAGAAATTTCTTCTATAAACCCATATACACATGCTCATACATTATCCAAATGTCTCTTGAACACTGACAGGCTTGGCACATCAAGCACCACTCTAGAAAGCCTGTTCCAGTGTTTAATCAATCTCAGGTGAAGAAGTTTTTTCCTAATATCCAGTCTGAACATGCCCTGGTGCAGTTTTGTGCCATTCCCTTGTGTTCTATCATTATGAACATTTGCCACTTAGGTTTTGTCCTAAATCCCTCTCTCAGCTTTTCTTTTTGTCTCATTAGACCAATATCTGAACACTTCTGTAGAAAGAGTGCTTAGAAGAAGTAGGGGAGCAATTAGTCATTATCTTAGTGCAAGGTAAAAATGATGTACCTAGAACTTCTGTTTATATAGATGTGTGTGTGTGTGTCACTCTCTCTCTCTATATATATGTAATATTATCCATTTGCCTGAAAACAAAACAAAACAACAATGAAGAAAAAAGGAACTCAAGAAAACCATTATTTTGCAAAATTGTTTTTGCTGGGGCAAGCAGCATTTTGTCATTTTCTCTACAAACAGTCAATAGCTTGGGCTCAGAAGACGGAGTTCTACAAGCCATCATATAATGTGATGGATGTGCTCAATGCTCATGTTTACAGCTATTTTTTTAATTGCCCAAGTCAGGTCTTCAGTGCTACATGTGGCTATTAATTTCAACATGTTCCTATGATCTCAATATGAGTAACTTTGCTGTAAGTTTGCTCTGCTTAGCTGTGACCTGTAGTCCGCTTTCTTGGGCTGGCTTAGGTGAAGGCAATGCTGAAGTATTTTTAGAATGAAAGGGTATGTATGTCATGGAAAATAATGGTATATTGCAGAAAATTGTGTTTTGGGGTCAAATTTCAAGCAGTACTGTAGTTTCAAAGTGTCAATAACACAGAATGTGAGAAAGCGAAAACTCAGTAAATGACAGTCTTCTGTTTATACTTCCTGCTGGATTTGGTATAGCAATGACAATTTAATAAAAATGAAAAAAAAAAAAAAAAAAAAAAAGTTTTTATTTATTCTGTACAAATTCCCAGGCACTTAATGGCAAAACTGTGCAGCAAAGCCCCCCTCACCTACTCATCACTCTTGTAGATATACTTGGTGTTCTGTGCCTTACCACAAATGAGCCGGAATTAAAGAATATAAGCACAGTAGGGTATTACATTGCCAGTTTAAACGTTGCTGAGTTAATAAACTTCTTAATTTACTCAATAGAAAATAAGTATATGTTTATGTGTGTCTGTGTATAGGATTTTTTTTTTTTTTTATGAAACAGTCCTGGGAATCGACAGTGAGATTATTGACATCTACTAGTAATTTAAATAAAAATTGCTACAATTTTATGAAGCTGTAGTATAGTATAAAGTTATATTAGAGATAAAAGCTCAGAAAAGGGGAACAAAAGCTGTCAACATATACTCAAGTGTACAAGCAAATACACGATAGCCAGTGTTATTAGCCCTGAAACATTCCTTTCTATGAAATTTTCTAGCACTCGTCTGGAAATATGTATAATCTGGTAGCAGTTTATGGTGAGTGTTAAAGTTGCACAAACTCTTGAATACATATGTAAACACATCTGATGTAACAGTTCTGTTTACTCCCTACTAAAGAATTACTGGAACTAATATTTTCCAACTCTGTGGATAAATATGAAGTAAATATTGAATTCTGATGCTTCTGATTTAATGAGCACTAGAATTACTCATTGAAGGAAGTAAACTCTAAGAAAATGAGGAGTGGCTTAATGAAAGTAATATTCCTATAACTTGTTCAACTACAGCTGATAATGGTAGTGTTTATTTTCTTAACACAGCTAGAAATTACTGTAAAGCTTATCTTGTATTTGTGTTCTACTAAATTAACAATATCAGCACTGGCAGGGTAACAGCAGCTAGTTACTTTTTTTTTGCAAACAGAGACTTAGAAAGTTCACATGTACTTTATTACCACATCATTTCAAACTTCACTACTACTACAAATACATATTTGTATACCTGAATTTTTGAAAGATCAAATGCTAAGAGGTGCTCAGCATTTGGAATACAAAATGTCTTCTTACCTGCCTTTAATACTATAATTAGGTATTCAGTGTGAAACACTGAAGCTTGAAAAATATGGTGCATAAGATTTGAAAAAAAAAAAAAGTTTTTAAACAACCCCATTGTTATAGAGTACATTTGCTCATTGCTTTCTAAAATTCTACCTGAAAAATCTGAATATACAGCATGTTAAGAATTTATGCTGCTAGATACATTATGCTGTAAACCTTTCTAAAATACAGTAGTTAATATTAAACATAGCACTGTTGAAGCATGCATTGTGGGTAGACCTTGTGTTTGATTTTTTTTTTTTTTTTTTAAGCCCTAGGTGAAGTTACAGTGAAACACTGCTTTAAAACTGCATATGCTTTTAAACTGAAAAAAGATTTAGGCACTAATTCTGTTGACAGGTGAGAAAAGAGCTGTCCAAAGAAATAAAGAATCATATTAGAACCATATGGATTGTTATTTGTGCAAACTTTGAATATAATGCACAGCTTTTTAAACAAGGTTGTGTTTGTACACAGGTTCTTCTCAAAGTTGAACAAAGAGAGAGCTTTGCAATGTCAATCTCTGTCTCATGTTTGTAAGTAATAGATGTTGTCATCTGCATATAACTGACTGTGCTGAACAAAAATCCTGCTGGGCAAAAATCCTTTCTGTATTGAACAGGCCATCTTTAGAAGAGATATTTTAAAGAGCAAAAGTACTTCGTTGAATTTCATGGGTTTATTTTAAGTTTTCTGTCTGATTATTTTTAGATTTTATGCAACACAAAACTTTTGAGAATTCTAGATTAAAGGTTCACATGTTAAAGTTTTTGCAACAATTTTCAACACTAGTAAAAATTTTTGCTTTGTTTTGTTTTGTTTTGTTGTGTGTGTGTGTGTGTGCCCTAAAAACCATTTTCTAAAAGACATTGCTCTTAGCAGCCTGTAATACATGAAGAGGGTTTGTGGAACAGATATGTAAAAATACAGAACATAAATCCATTTGCTAAAAAAGCTTACATCTGCCCACATGTCATCAGAAACATGAACAGCTTTATCTCCTCAGCATATATAGGGTTTATAGTCTTAAGAACATTTCTTTCTGAAGAAGACTGGACCACTCTACTTCACAATTACAGAATAAAAATGATGTTAGCATTATCATCAACAGCTAGATCATGAGATGGTGTTAGTCAGTATCACCCTGCTGACTTGAGTTAATTTTCTGTCAGATGAAGATCTGGCCATTAGAAGATGCTAAAGGATTAAGCTTAATTAAAAAGTTCACAGTGCCAGGAAAGAATTGCAGAACAAATATGATAAAACTGTACTTGTAATATAGTAACATGCAGATGTTTCAAAAGACCCAGATCTGACATCACTTCTTAGCATCCTTTAACCTAACAGTTTGCTAAATTGTGAAAATATTATGCTAAGATGCTAATTTGGTGGATAACAGCTATAGCTGAATTCACTGAGGATGTTCTGGAAGTGATTTGTTTTGGTTGGATCAAACTCATCACTAAAATCAGAATTAGTTTCTGAATTACATTTTGCAACCTAACCTCCAGTGCTGCTTATGGAGAAGTGCTGCCTGCATGATTCATGTATATTTATATAACAGAGATAAAGGACTTTGGTGAGCAAAGGCCTGATGAGACCTTTTTCTCAGGCAGAGAGAAAAAAAAAAAAAAAAAAAAAAAAAAGTTACTGCAAATTAGACAAGGTTTGAATATGAGACATCATGAGAGAATGAAAAGATTATTTAAAAAAAATATTTCAAAATGAAATAAAAGCTAAATTTCAAAACATCCTCAGTTGCAGTGATAATCTAAAGTATAAAACAAACAACAACATAAACTTTATCACAGGCTAATGTTAACTTTTAAATTATATTTAAATACTGTACTGTACAAAAATGCAATGACTAACCTGTATAAATTATACCTTAATTGGCTGATATGGTTTCCTTTAAGAATGTGAGCCATTGATAACAATGACCAATGAACACTAATGAAAGGTAACAGGTGTTAGAAGGCATACTCCAGCTGGCCATGCATGTTAAGGCATGATCACATAGCTTTCAATTGTACAGAAAGCTGCTTTCATCACTTACTCAATGTTTAAAAAAAATTTTCAAAAAGTGTTCAAGTTGGTAAAATGCTATATGCTATCACACCTATTATCACTGGTAGCTTTTCTTCATGTAGATTGAAATGGGCTTGCCTGTTCACTTTCAGCTTTTCCTTCATACATACATTTTTCTGAGTTAATATTTCATATTTATTTTCATTTTCCATTGATTTCTTCCTCTTCAGGTGCAATCTAGCTCCTGTGGTGGAGTTTGCTGCAGATGTGGGAACTAAATCTGATTTTATTACCATGAACCCATCAGTTGTACAAAGAGCATTTGGAGGCTTTCGGAATGAAAGTGACAGAGAAAAATTTGTGCATAGACTATCCATGCTGAATGACAGTGTCCTTTGGATCCCTGCTTTCATGGTCAAAGGCGGAGAGAAGCATGTGGAGTGGGTTAATGCATTAATCCTTAAGAATAAATTGAAAGTGCGAACCGCCTATCCATCACTGAGACTTATTCATGCTGTCAGAGGGTAAGTGTCTGGAAAAGACTGGTCTGTCCTTGGCACAGTGAAACTCATAACTAGAATTCTTAGCAGTCAGAAGAAAGAGTAAGTAATATGTTAAAAGGATTAGCATATTTCCATTATTGCTTCAATGGATTGCATTAATGATGAAACAAACTTGTTTGCTAATAAATGTCCACTCATTTGGCCTGCTCTAATGCAAACAACTGAAATGTATTAGCACAACAGCTTTTCACTTCTGCTTTTATGTACAATATATCTTTATGATCATTACAGTGAGAAATTGATGAAAATTAAACTGGATTCAAAGTATATATGGTAATCTTAGCAAATCACATGACAATGAAAGTGCTGCATGTCTTCTTTTGGGCAAGGCTATGGAGATAAAAAATAAATTTAGGTAGCATAGGGGGTAAGCTAACAACCATACAAGTAACGAAGTCTGGCAGATGTGAAAATGAGCTCCTTCTCAAAAAGTCTAGGATTTTGTAGCACACCTATTTTTGAATTTAGCCGGATGTTTGTTTAATTCAAGAACATTGACCAGAATCACTGAAAATGTTAATGTGACAAGTTGTTGAGAAAAGGTATATGTCCATGCTTCATGCAGATACTTGTTTTTTTCAAGCTCATAATCAAACAAGACTTTTAGTTCAAGGCTCCAATGTCTTTGCCACTCCAAATAAGAGTATGTAGAGCCATTTATACAAAACATTCAGAAGATAATGGTATTGTAATATCTGTTATGCGAATTATGACAGTATGGTATTACTCAGATTGTTTTCCTTGAACTCTCCTGTTTGTGGGTTTGGGGAAATGTCTTAACATATTAATATTGGTTTGTACAACAATTAATAGTTATGTGTCTGACTGAAAAGCTTGTTCTGTTACAACAGCAGAAATAAGAACAGAGGCAGTTGATCTGATACCCCAATACAGCATGAGAATATGAGAATGAAGCTTATAAATATGTTTTTCCTGAGGATATTAAGGATTTTAGATGTGCTCTTCTCCTCCTACCATGGTCGAGATAGATAACTGTGGCATTCTTCATGTGGTATAACTCTAGCTGGAAAAAAAAAAAAAAAAAAAAAAACCAAAAAACCTGTCCCTTTTGGAATTTGTCTCCTTTAATTTCTTACTGTGTTGTTCAGTTTGCTGGTCGATATGGTGGATAGTTGTATTGTTGTACAGTTGCAATTTCACTATTTATGGGCCTTTATTGTGTTGAATTTTTGTGTATTCAGGGTGCCTATAGCACTTGGATAAGTGCAGTAGTTTTTACAAGTGTATATACATCTGAAGAAATTAAGTTTACTTTCAGTTTAAAAACAGCTGTTCTCATTTCCGTCTTCTAAATCTATGCAAAATTATCAAATGTGAGTGTTAATTCAGAATATTTACTTTTTCAGTTTGCCAACCTGAAACTCCTTTACTGGGGCTCAGCTTAAAGAATTAGCATCTTTATTTTCTCTTTGAAAGAAAAGCAACAGAAACTGTCATCAGAATTGCTGATGAAAATTTAGACTTTAATGTATTTCAAATTATACCTATCAATGTTATCTGATATAACTATACATTCTTGTCACATTGTTGAATCTGTCCTCTAACCTATAGCCCCTCCACATTCAAACCTTCTTGTTTTATCACATTGCTTTTGTTGTTGTTGTTCTTTTGGGAGATAATATTGACACGCGGAAAAGACTCCACAACCATGGGGTTGTAAAGTAGGTATACTTTATTTTGGTGCACCGGGCGCACTGGGAATAGCTCCCCCCAAAAAGTGCACACCTGCCTGGTCATCTCTCACAATTTTATACATGAATACTGTTACCTATTACACAGGTTCTAATACATATTCATTATTTTCCCCGAAAATGCAGACCTCTTCCAAGTACTCATTTCCATACTCTCCGCCCTTAGCTCCTTCCGGCTGCGCCTGCACAATGTAGCCTGGTGGTCATGGGCAGGGGTCTTTTAGGATGAAGGCAACGAGGAAGAGGAGGTTAAACTTTTTACCTTTCTGGACTTTGACCCTCTGTTGGACAGCATTTAGAAGTTTTTAGTTTATCTTTGCCTTGTTTCCTGCCAACAAGTTGTTCATTCTTCTCTAACGAGTTGTTTGTCCTCTTCTCATCCGTTGGCCTTGAACAATATCGTCCTTTTACATCTGCTTCTCATAAGATTCTCATCTACATCCCTTATAATATTCTTAGGTTCTTATCTACATCCCCGATAATTAGGTTGTTTTACCATATATGTAACTGTAGCTAAATACTAATTTGGATAAGTTTCAGCGTCTTCCCCATCTCAATATAATCATATATTCTTTACTGTTCTTTTTTCTGTAATTTGAATAAGAACAAAATAAGTCAAAAATTACATGTGAAATTTATATTTAGTCTAACAACTTTAAAAAGCATGATGCATGAGGCGAATATGCCTTTATGAGTCAAATTTGGAAATTATACAGCTAGCAATAATACATTTGGAACAGATACTCTTTAGATTTTATAGAAGGCAGACTTAAAACATTAGCCCACAATAATGAGGTTTGTATTATAGCAAAGTTAAATTTAGGGATCAAATATTGTCTCTTTAAAAGTTGCATTACACCTCTTTAAGATCTCTTTGGTTTATATCTTAAATGGAATACCATGGCAGTATGAGAAATAGATAAGCAAAAAATATTTTTAAATTAAACTGTGCCTGACCTAAAAATTAATACTTTCCACAAATAATAGTATGATTGAATCAGTCCACTTTGAACAGTAATACTTGTCAATACTTAAGCAAGTTGTGGCAATTTTAGTGGTAACTTTAGTTTGAAACTAGAGGACAGCTAACTCCACTGCTATTTAAAGCAGTGTGTGCAGTACTTAATCTTAGTTTTAAGGAAAATCTTCATAAAACCATATTCTAGGTGTAGATATCTGTTGTACTTATGTTTATTTCAAATCTACTGTAAAGTGATAACTTATGAGTTAAAAAAGAGACGCTTCCTAAAATGAAACTCTTATAGAATGTTCCTTTTTATACGAATCTGAACTATTTGTGTATTTTTGTTGTTGTTGATACTTTTGCAAGCTATGTGTTTTTAAGCATAAGTCTTTGCGATGATGTTAAGTAAACAGCGATGATCTGGTGAGGGCCCATGGTGCTGCAAAACAGAAAAGATAAAATAAACAGAATGTGAAGATTGCTTTTAGTTGGATGAGAAAACAGGAAATCTGCCCACAAAACTGCATGTTAACACAAATAGCAAGACGTGTGCAGAGCATCTAATCTCCTTAATAGGGTGTCTGAGCAGATGTGAAAACACGAGGTTTATGATACATCTTAAGGTGTCTTAAGCCATAATGTGGAGATGGAATTTGAGTTATTGAGAAAAAAATGATGAGGAAATCCGAACTGCAAGAGCTATTTTTTATAGATTGCCTTCCTTTACATGAGGAAATTACTGGCATATACACCTGCAACCTTTGTTTTGTAGATTGTGAGCATTCTCAAATACTACTATCTTTGTGTCTGAAAGTATGAATGAATTAATTAATGAATGATTTTTATTAAAATCTACAAATGCTTAGAGTGGACAGACAGGAACGTAGCATTTGTAATCACTGTCCTCCATTAATATTTGTAATGTCCTCAAGCTCCTTTTAACCTTTATTCCAATTAAAAATCACTTTTGTTTCCCTTTTCTTGTCTTGATAGTGTCAACACATTCTGGCTTTATTTGAGAATAAAATATTATTTAATGCATATGAAGCTAGTTAGCGCTACTTTAAATTATACTTTAATGATAAGAGAATTGCTCAAGAAAGTCAGTGTGGCTCATGTTGCTTCCTATATTGTAAAATCTTCCCAAAGTCATAACAACTAAAACACAGAGAATTTTCTTCAACTATGACAAAGACAACACCAGGAGGCTCAAGGGAACTAGAGTCTTTAATTTGAAAGCATTTGCTTATGAAGATTAATAAAAGGCCAAATTTTGAGGTCTGCACCACTTCTATATCATTTAGCTGGGTGAAATGGGGCTTATATTTGAAACTTAAACTTAGTTCATTGCAACTACAAGTCTTCATAATCTAAAAATACTAAATTGTGCTCCAGGCCTAACAATTGCCTAAGATGAGAGTATATCTGTTTGTTAGAATAGATAGAATTACACCTTAGTATTTTAATTTATTTTTTCCTGAAAAACAAATTGCTTGTGTAAATTTAATTTATATCAAGAATTAACGCACTTAACATTTTATGAAAAATACTGAAAGGTAGTGTATTTTGGACTAAATGATTTAGTAACTAGTGCTCATAGTAATTTCAATTTGACATACAGTAGTAACAGAGAGACCAGGCTGATGGCCATAGGATTTGGAAAGGATTTGGAAAGGATTATCTCTATTTTTTTGTTGTTGTTTGTACCATCCTGCCATATTGTTCAAGCAAATTCTTTTTTTTTTTTTTTTTTTTTTTTCCCCTTCATCTATCTTTAAAGCACAATCTTCTTCCTAACATAGGACACTAATTTTCTTAGAATGATGTTCCAATCTAGTATCAATCTAGTATCACTAAATTCTGTGTACAGTTTTAAATAGTAACAGAAATAGTAACAGAGCAGTTTTGCTGCAGTCAGATATTGCACTGAAATTCTGTCTCCTATTTTTCCTTCACTTTTAATAAAAGCAACTTTCTGAACTGCACATAGTGTTTGGGAGTTGCTTTTGATCACATTCTAGCATAAAAACGGTATTCTGATAACATTTTGAAAAACTTTTTTTCTGTCCATTTGTGCAGGTTTTGGGTCATAAAAAAGGTAATATGGTGTTTGAAAAAGAAATTGCTTTTTGGCAGAATCCATGCCTTATTAAACATCTGTGAGTGATGGTTACTCCTTTAAAATCTCAGAGGGATTCAAAGTTTTGAGAACAGATTATGTAAATACTAAGTCTAACATTGTAAGTAGCATAAATTTTGAATGGCTGATGGATTCAGATGTTTGACTTCAGTAGCTTTAGACCAAGAGGATCAAGTAGTTTCATGTGATAATTTATTTTCTCTGTTTTTCTTTTACACTTGGGCAAAAATTTTGTATTTCAAGTTAGAACATGGGATTTGGAACGTGATTTGGGGGCAGATCGATGATTTTCTTATGAAGTGTTTCTAAAGGTTTTTTTCTGGTATTTTTAATTCAGTTGTGCACATATTATTGACAAAATAATTGAGGTAGTCAGTACCTAACAGAGTTTTAAGATGGAAGGAGGATCTATAGATGAAGAGAGAGCTCTATTGATTAAAAGGATTCTATGTTCCCTAATGACGCTTCTAGGAAGACTAATTATAAAGTAATTATGATGTACAAACTACACTACTTTTTTCTTCTATGTTGAATTTAGTAACAAATTTCATAAACCTTGTTTTATTAATAGATCTGAGATTTCATACAGAATCCTTTCATTAGGATCATTTTTAATTATATATTATTCCAAGTAAGTGATACTTTTTGAGGTGTGGAGTGTGCCTGCATGGTCTACTCTCAGTTGCAAAGCTCTACTGGAAGATGCATTAAACTGCAAGCAAATGAGGACTGAGTTTACTGGGATCAGAGTCCAGATGTTCTATCTTACATTCAGTCGTAGCAGACAAATCTGAAAAGAGGATGAGCAGATGTCTTCTGCTATGGATCGTGCCTTGAAGTTCCCTAGAGGGAGTAAGGAGGGCTCTTGAGGCTAGACATAGTGTTAAAATATTAGGTGGAGGCCAGGGTTAACTCCCAGAGCCCACGTCTGCCTATCCTGGTACATACTGGAAGACATAGGCTAAAGATGGAGAAACCCCCTCAAGCTTGCCAGTGCCGTCTTATCTTCTGTAGCATTCTGAGAAGTTTTTTCTCATGTTTCCTCCCCTGATTCCTCAAAACAAAGTTCTCACACTCATCTTAATGTGTGAGAATGTTTTCTTGGCTTTTTTTCCTGTTGGAGTCGTCCCATGAACTATTAGTCACTCGGCAGCGGTAAATCATTGGAATTGCTTCACATAAAATCCCTTGGCCTTTTGGGTATGGAACAATCATGTGGACATCCTGTGGGATTTGCCTGGGTTCTGCTTGCTTCCTCCTTGCTACTGCCTGTATGAGAGTGGTATTGGACTTGATTCTACATTAAACACAGCAGAATTCCCACTGAAAACTCTGTGCTGTGCCTGTGTAAAGAGTATGCTGTGCCTATTTATGGTCACTTTTCAGTGCAGAGTCTTTTTCTTTTTGTTAGTGAAACCAAACAGCTGGTGTTTGAGTAGAGTGACCTTTTACACAGCTTTACCATAGCTCCAGAGTCCTTCACTCTGGGAAATACAGAAAAAGTACTCTGAGAAAATGAAACATGTAGAAATCAAATAGTTCTCCAGCAGCTTTGTGATAATAAGGAAACAATTGCTGGGAGCAATCAATATTGTAAAACACGTTTGTTTCTGGAACTACTAGCAGATTTGTTTTTCATTGTTAAAATATATTCCTTAAAAAAGATATTTTTGTGTATGTGAATGATAGTCAATGCATAAAACAAACAAACAAACAAACAAAAAGCAAGGCTATTAGGCTGAAAATAAAATATCATCATAATAAATAAAATAAAATATAATGTCAGACAAATATTCAAAATATTAGGGAAAAAAAAAAAAAATAAGAACACAAACCACAACTGCCCACTCTCCAGTGCAGTACGCTCCCATTTTCCATAAATGTGAGTGTTAAAATAGTTCTGTGTTACAGCTACCCTTCTGGCCATGAATAACCTATCAGTAGAGCTGGCTTTGTTCACCAGGTTTTTCAAACAAATGGGATGACAGTCACTTCAGATTTTCAGAACTCGCCTATTGTCTGAACTTGCCTATTATCTGAACTCTTTCCTTGGTTCTCTGAATCCTTTCCTGATGTGAGAGGAGGAGGTGGCACTTCCCTTCCTGCAGCTGCAAAACTGCTCTTGGCCCAGCAGCTGATGACCAGAACAGCAGGACGGTGGCAGACCAAAAGGCTGGCTCCTCTGGTGTAGAGGTTCTCAGCATGTCCTTCACTTTTCTTTGCACAAGGTTCTTCTGTCTGGGGAATGTTTAGCAAGATCTGTCAAGAGACATGACACTTCTGGGGAGAAAGCAGCCATATTTTTAATGGGAGCAAACCCAATTAAAGTAGTGGAGGGCACAAGGGGGAAACTGAACATGTTTGATTTTTATATGGTATGTTTTATGGTATAACTTTTATTCTTATTTTCATTTATCTGCCAATAATGAGATTCTGGTTTTGTTTCTTTGTTTGTGTGCTTGTTTTCCTTTTGCTGTGTCAACTGCTCTGTTCCTAATTATCAGCAATGAATGTACTTAGGACTTATAAAACTTACTCTCCTAAGGCTAAGTTTCAGTTTCAAGTAGAGGAGAGCAGCGGAATTGGTCATAGGAAAAATAGTAATGAAATCGCTTATTTTCAAGGTTTTGAAACTTAGTTTGTCTACTGTGAGCAACAGCACTGTGCCTGATGCCAGTGACTGTTAGCAACTAAGTAGGGAATAAATTACACATTGTTTATTCATACAGTGTATTTATATGTTTAAATTTTACAGCAATTTTGCCACTGTTCTATTATTATTATTATTATTATTATTATTAATAATCTTTGCATGCAAAAAAAACCTCTTAATTTCTGTGTTTCTGAAAAATATAAAAATGTGTTAAATTAATTAACTCTAATTTCTCCATATCCAGTAAAAGTAATTGTAGATGTTCAGTGGAAAAGCAAACCAGAAACTGTTTTTATTTCTACAGAGAGCGACCTTAGACAGGTACTGTTAATAGGAGGGGGAATAGCTTTACTGTTTTTTTGATACATCAGTTGAGCTGGCTGTAAATTCTATATGATACACGTGTGGATGAGAAGATTCTGTCAGGTTTACTTACTATTTTAAAGGAAAGTGAAACTTACAACAATTCTGCTTTTGATTCAACTGGAATGCTTAGAGTTTCCAAAGATGTGTGTATTTAGCTTTCATCTTAGTGAACTTTTATGATGAGTAGCAGGTGTGTGGAGTATCTAACCAGTGACTGATCTTTTCATATGATTAATTAATTACTGATGTAAAGTGGAAATAAGCAAACAAATGTAGCTTTAAGTGATCTGGATAAAAATGGCCTTGCTTCTGAACTTTTCAGTAAAACTGAAGAGAGTTCTTATGATATGATAAATTATACTAGTTCTAAACATATTAATATCTTTTACCCAATTGATCCCTCATCTGAAAAAAAATATAAATAGTTAAAAAAAAAGTAAGTAGACTAAGTGATTTTCTCTTTTGATCTATGTTACATGTGTTTTGTTGTTGTTGTTGTTGTTTTTGGGGGGGCAAGAGAAGAGAGATAGAGAAGATAGAAATGGATGCATATACTTGTGATTGCTCCTCTTGTTCTGTGACACTTCCGATTGTTACACTGACATTAAACACAGCTAGAAAAAGAACAGTATAAGCCATATTTTTCTGCATGGATGACTGTGATAGATGACAAATGATGATGGCAGGCCCTGAAGGTTACCTTTTACTCGAACTCAAATAATTGGATTGTTTATGAAAGTGAATAAACAGTCCAGTCCTTCAGTAAAATAATATGCTAGGGTAAGCCTTATAATGGTGTCATTGTATGAATTAGCAGTTTGGCCTAATGTCTTTCATAGTGTCCCCTTTTAATTCACTCAAGCTTCTTCAAGAACATCTTAATGGGTTTGGGTCTTTGGGTTCCTTTTTATGCATTGAGAAAAACTTCAATTTAGGCTTCTTATACCTGAAGTTAACAAATGTTGAGGCTAATAGCTTCCTTCCTCTCAAAGTTAGTTTGTGGGGAAGTAGTCTATGTCTTCCTTTTACACAAGGAGTTCAGGATTTAGAGTACTTCCATTATATGCAAGAAAAAGCTCTTTTTCCTTCCACTGTGTGAGATTTACTAAGTCTGGCTGGGATGGAGTTAACTTTCTTCATAGCAGCACTGTGCCAAAATGCAGGTGCCATATTTTAGATTTGTGGCTAAAACAGTGCTGATGATACACCTGTATTTTGGCTATTGCTGAGTAATGCTTGCAAAGCATCTAGGCCTTTCCATATCTGACCCCAAAAGGAGTAGTCTGGGGTGGACAAGAGGCCAGGACAGATGACATTAGATGACCAAAGGCATATTCATAATGTCACACTTAGCCAAAAAACAAACAAACAAGCAAACAAAAACAAAACAAAACAAACAAACAAAAACAAAAACAAAACAAAACAAAACAAAACAAAAGAATAAAAGGAAGGGTTTTTTGTCTTCCAAGACAGCTGGTGGTGAAAGACTGACAGGCTGGGCCTCATCAGTCTGCTTGTGGAAGGTGCTGAGTTACTGCCTTTGCATCACTTTTTTTTTTTTTTTTTTCCTCCCTCTTTCCTTCATGTTATAAGCTGACTTTATCTTGATCCATGAGTTGTCATGCCCTCTTCCTCTTCCTGCCCTCTCCTCCATCCCACTGGGGAGGGAGCAAACACCTATGTAAGTGCTTGCTGGTCAGGGTCAACCCACCACATGAGGGAAGGAATTTATTTGAATATGTGCTAAATCACTTAAGTATAGGCTTTTTGGTTACTCCAGGAAGCCTTCCAGCCTGTTTGGTTTTGCATCAGAGAATTAAGAGACTTTGTGTGTTACAGGGTGAGAAAATGAGTAAGCATTACTTTTTTAAGGCACTTGTGAAATTAGAAGGCAAGATGGTTAGGCCAGTACTGTAATGTGTACAGAGGTTTTGAGCACAGAACATATTGTGAACAAACATGACTGATCAGATGACAGTTCTGTGCTTCCTTGGTGTTAGAAGACACAGCGTAGCTGAGTTAGAAACTGCGTGCTTGAGTTTCAGAGGGAGTGAGATTTAAATATCTTGCAAGACCTCATTTCCTTCCCACGCTAAACTGAAGACTGCCTTGCTGTACATCTGTCTTAAGCACCACTTTCAGCAGAGGCTGGTTCCTGACGATCCTGTTCTTAGGTCTCTTGCTGTCCTCATGCTCCTATGCAGACGTGAGGACACATTCATATATGTGTGGAAGATTAAGTTCTATGGGGATTCATATTATAGACATAACAGGATGAGTTTGCTGCACTGAAGTAAATTTTTTTTGAGGTTTGTCCTTCAAACTTCAGGAAGTGAATTTACGGGCCATAAGAAAAGTTGAGTACAACTTGTATTTGTGAAATGTAAAACAAACAATCTAAAAAACACCAACTTTTATTTTTACATTGTCTTTCAATATTTCTGTATTGAAATGTTTGATGTACCTCATGAGCATTTTGGAGACATTTTATTTGCATTTTCCTTTCTGTTTTTAGTGGGCACAAGAGTCATTATTTACATTCTTTGAAGCATGCTTTTAGTGAAATAGTCAAAGAAAAATGACTTTGAGAAAGTTATTGCTAGAACCTGTATTTCATTTTAAACTTAGTTGTGCTTTATTGGCTAGCAGTGGGATACAGCAGAATTTCCAATCAGAATGAGTAATAGTTCTCTCTTACAAGTCAAAAAGACCTGCAAAATGATCTAAGACCCTACCAGAGTAAGAGCAACTACTGGTTTCAGAATGTTTATGAGGCTCATGAGGGTTGTTTTTTTTTTATTATTATTATTATATATATATTTTTTCCTTCTTTATTTCAGTATAAATGTGGGTATGCTCACCAGAGGTGCAGAGAGGAAGGAGAGGAAATAGTGGGCATATCAGAGTCATACTGAAACCAACAGGTGGCATGTCTTAGTCTTATGTCAAAATCTTTGACGTGTAACATGTAGAAATGTGTAATATGCAGACGGCGTAAGAGGGTAGTATCCTTGTGATTGTTCCAGAGTGCTCCTATAATATAAAATTCATCTGTGGGCTTTGCAGACTGTTTGAATGGTTCATGTTGGACATGAACTTTACAGAGGAGGCCCTTTTCACCTTTAATCTATAAGGGATAGAATAGAAGATGTGAGAAAGAGCACCATGGGACAGAGAACATGAAACATAGCTCTCAATGACAAGAAGCTTTCAGAAAATAATGTTGAGTGTATTTTTTTTTGTTTGTTTGCTATTTTATTTTTTAGTTCCTTTTGCAGAGCTAGGAGTCATTTAAAAATCATGAAGGAAAAAAACTTGAGGGCTGATAAAGACAGGATCCAGTAAGGAACACTTCTTTCAATGCTGCAGTGTGTTCTCCTTTCTAAATAGCAAATACACTGACTGGCACCCACTGGGAAGCTGCATGGCCACACGAAACTTCACAAGCATAGCTGTGAGCCTTGCTGTGAAAACTGTGTGTCTCCTGTAGGGGATGGGTGTAAGCTGGTGCAGGGTTTGAACTGTAGACCATTGATGACCATTGAGATTTCTGCTGCTTGCAATGGGTTGTTGTGTGATTTATTATTATTATTATTATTATTATTATTATTATTATTATTATTATTAGTAGAGACATTGATGAGCTGTAGTTAGTGGATTTCTCTGAGTCCCCAGGGATGTTTCACAGCAGGAGAAAATCCACAGGGATGATGCTGGATGGCTGTTGAGTCAGTTAAGAGATGAACTGCATGAATTCTGGGGAGGGAGATAAACAGGTTTGAGGCTATGTGGGTAGAAGAAAATTTGGCTGATGCATTTGGAAATCTCAGCTCTGTGATGTTGATGCTAGTGAACATCTGTCCTTTTCCTACTGAATCCACCTAGAGAGCAGTTGGCTCCTCACTGACAAGGGTAATGCAGAAGGGCTGTTGTAGATTGCAGGATTGGCTTGACCATCTCCAGGCTTTAGCTTATGTGATCACCAAGCTTTTTTTTTTTGCTGTTCTGTTACCATGATCGTCCTCTGAAACAGGTGAAAGAGAAGAGGAAATCTGCCTTTCTGGTTTGGTTTTCAATTTCTTTAACTTGTTTGTAATATGCAAAGCAAGTTCAGGCAAAAAATATCTGGGAAATATACCAATGAGTAAACACACTTTGTTCTTGTAACACTGATGGTTTGAAATTGAGTAGCTTGCATTCAGACTGTAGATCTCCCTTCAAATTGTTGTTAATTTACATGGCTGAAGGTAACTTAGTAAAACCACTGGCATAATACCGTGACTAGCATAATAGTAAGTAAATAAGAGTAAGACAGTTCATTTTTTTCTTAAATATTTTAACCAAGAAAGTGACAAGTACTTCCTTTCTTTGTAAAAGAAATATTAAAAATGCATTCATGCTACTTCTTCTACTTTTTTTTTTTTTTTTTTTTTTTTTTTTTTTAATGTAATCTTACAGTTAAGTGAACTGACTAACTGATTTGGTTTTGTTTCATCATATTTACCTTTTTCTTTATGTGATTTATAACAGCAGAAATAAAAGTAGACAACTACTCACCTGGATACCTTTATTGATGCATTTAAAAATATAGAAAACACACAGAAATAAAATAAGCTACACAAAAGAGAGGACACAATTTATTTTTTATTTTTTTTGCATGTACTAACCAGTCATGACAAAGTGGTTGCTGTTATTTTTTGTCCATATTTCTCTATACTCCTTTCTGAAATATGTAGTTGAAAAGAGAAATTGACTCAGAAAGCTGTCACATCAGCAAAACTTAGAGGATGGGAAGCTAAAGACAGGAAATCTTTCTGAAGGAAAAACATACAGTAATCTCCCTACTTGAAAACCACAGGAATTTATGTCAAAAATTACTTGGAAGATTAGTAGTGCGATCTGCAACCTTCCTCATAGGTATCACGTTTATTTCTGAACTAGTGTAGCAGTGACCAAAAGCAGTTTTTTCTCAGCATGTCTTTGTGAAACCAGTTAGTGGGCTTGGCAGAGCTCCGATCATATCATATTGCTGCTAATTGACATTATGGTTGGTATTGTTTGCAGTGACGCTAGAGCTTAATAGAATGTGGAAAGTGAGCAACAGTCTGTCTTTATAGGTGTTTCTTTGGCATGGCAGCATGCGGACTCCTCTGTATTATTAGAGTGTGTTTTTCATATTTGATGGACTTTGTAAACAGGTGAATCTCAGTTCTCCTGAGTTGTGCAGTAGGTTGTCGTGCAACAAATCATTTCTATGTGATCATATTCTTCAAAATGTGCTTTCGTGAATGTTGGTTTTTTTGGGCTGTCTGTAGTTTTGTAGAATCTTGATCCTAAGGAGTAATTTATACCTCCTTATTTTACAGAAGTAGTTTACTTTATCTGTATGAAGCCTGTCTCTTTTGGTTGATTAATGCAATGACAGCTGTGGGATTTACTATGGTAAAATCAGTAGTTTTTATATCTGATTAATCTGTTGTGGTTCATTGCATTGATCAAATCTAAGTATCTGCAACTGATAATTTATCTCTAAAAGGGAGACTCCAAATTGAAATGATTAAATCAAAAGATGTCAGATATTTTTTTTCCTATATAATTGAAGTTAGTCTAACAAATAACGTAACATTGAACATGTTGTTGTACTGTATTTATCAGGAGCTGATGTTAGACATTGAGTTCAGCCTTTCAGGGGAGCAGAGCATAAGCCAAAAGCAGTTTTAAGCTGTTTATCAGTCCAGTGAGCAAAGTGCATCCTGAAGATGTTCTCAGGTTCACAGTTACCATTTCTCAACATGAGTTTCAGTATCCCGGATCATTTTATTAATGGCACTGATACATGGCATAATCCTCACCATGTACATAAATTCTAGATTGGACACAGAATATAATGTTCTACAGCAGAGAACAGAATTTCCTGTAGTTGTGTCTTTTTGTCTTTTTTAGTCTAGATTTAATACTTGATATTAGAGGTGAGAAAACACTCAAGAATATGGGACCTGTGGAATATTTGTTGTCATGAACTAAAAAATTAATCCAGATTTTTCCTGAAGTGACAATGACAAAACTCAGTAATTCATGTAGGTCCTTCCACTGTTGTGTTCCTCATTCCTTAAGATGCATTCCTGTGTATTTTATTCTAATTTCTCATGTATTTTTTATGGCCATGAGAGCAAGTGGATTGATTTGAAAAGAAAGAAAATTTGTTTTCCCTCTTTTTCCTTTAATTAAATTATCCTTATCAACATGTGAGCCCTTTTTTTTTTCTTTTTTTTTTTTTTTCTATCATACTCCCCCCTCCTTGAGGAAACCACCACAATTAGCAAAGAAACTATACCTACCTACAGCCAAGAAACAAATATGACCTATATAATTCACAGTAATGATAAAACTTCTAATAAACCCATGTCAGTCTATTTGAAGATTGTTTTTCTACATAGAGAATGATAATATTCCTGTCGCATGATCATGTTTCAGCTATAAAAGAAGTAGCAAAATGTTCTATTTTAATTTTGAGTGTTAGTTACAACTGAAATAATATATTCCCACATCACTGAAATAATAATATAGTACAACATAACCACAGGTTAGTCTTGAACTTAGGTGCTTGTTCAAATTGTTCACTGTTGCCCTGGCTTCTTCTGGGAAGTGGTGAGGTCACGACAAACCGTTCATTTAAAGTAACTGCATGCAAAACTGTCTCCCATGTCAAACATGGCCAAACAGAGCGGAAAAAGAAATTGGTTTCCAATAACACAAGAGTGGGACTGAGTGCATAAGATTCTCTAACCAGAAGATTCTCTGGGAAATCCATATCAAAAGAAGAACAAGTAAATATATATATATATATATATATATATATATTTGAATGAAAATGGTAATTCAGCTAAGCAAGGTAAAAAGAACAATGTAGTCTTACTGCAAAGTTACAATAATAGTAATGAGCAGCAGACTGGGGGATTTAGCTAAGTGGTTTGAAACAGTTTACATTTATAAAATGTTTATAAAAAAAAAAAAAAAAAAAAAAAAAAAAAATAATAAATTTTTTAATTTTTTTTAAAATATTACTACAACTTACAATTGATTAACAGTTTTCCTCTGAAAATTGCAACAACATGTCACCAGAGTGGCATAATTAAAGTTAACAACATGTACTAATTTTACCTTTCACCATTAGATCTAATTTTTCCTACTGATGTAAATATTTACTCTTACTCTAATGCCCACTAACAATATTTCTGTAACAGAAAAAGAAAATCACTAAAAAGGAAAAAGAGGCAAAACAAATAAAGGCCTTACAGAAGCAAACAATTTTTCTCTGTGTATCATAGAATGTCTTGGGTTGGAAGGAACCTTAAAGATCATTTAGTTCCAAGCGCCCTGCTATGGGCAGGGGTGCCATCCTTCCCATCAGTAAATGATGTTCAGCCACATCCTGGGAAGCAGGGCCTCAATACATGCAGCAGTTATTAGGGAGGACAGACGTTCTCATAACGAGAGTCTCCCCTTCTCTTTCCCATTCCCCACCTCTTATTGCTGAGTGTGACACCACACTGTATGGAATATCTCTTTATTTGGTTTAGGTCAGCTGCCCTGGTGATGTTCCCTCCCCAGCTCTTGCCCATATCCATCCTACTGGCTTTGAGGGAGGAGGTTTGAAGGGAGTCCTGGTGCTGTGCCAGCACTGCCCAGCAATACTGGTGTGATGCCAATGCTGTTCTAGCTACAGGTGCAGAGCACAGCACTGTATAGTCTACTTCGGGGAATACTAACTCTAAACCCAGTACACTGATCTATGCCATTGTCAAGGCTTCCTACCAAGAAATTGTTTCAGTAACCTTTCTGAGGCTTGAATGACTACTTTGAGACATATAAATAAAGACCATAGTCAGGAAGTGAATATGGCTGGTAGAAAACTTATTTATTACTCTGCTTGATCTCTGCTTTTGTAATTGCCTCAGTGGGCCAGGTGAAATCAGATACACTCTTAGGTTCTAACTTCTCAGTTTTAGCCCCAACAGTGGGTGGGGTACCAGCCTTCAGCTTGTGTTCTCCAACCTTCAGCTGGAGGTGGACTTCTGACACTGGAGAACAGCACCGCAGAGAGGGATCTGGGGTTTGTGGTTGACAGCAAGTTGAATATGAGCCAGCAGTGTGCCCTGGCAGCCAGGAGGGCCAACCGTATCCTTGGGTGCATCAAGCACGGCATCGCTAGTCAGTTGAGGGAAGGGATTGTCCTGCTCTACTCTGCACTGGTGCGGCTTCACCTTGAGTACTGTGTGCAGTACTGTGCACCACAGTACAAAAAGGATGTAAAACTGTTGGAGAGTGTCCAGAGAAGGGCAACAAAGGTGGTGAAGGGCCTAGAGGGGAAGATGTATGAAGAGTGGCTGAGGTCACTTGGGCTGTTCAGCCTGGAGAAGAGGAGGCTGAGGGGAGACCTCATCACAGTCTACAACTTCCTCACAAGGAGGAGTGGAGGGGCATTAAGGATTCTCCTTAATCACCAGTGATAGGGCCCGCGGGAATGATGTCAAGCTGAGGCAGGGGAGGTTTAGACTAGACATCAGGAATAGGTTCTTTACTGAGAGGGTGGTCACACACTGGAACAGGCTCCCCAGTGAAGTAGTCACTGCACCAAGCCTGTATGAATTTAAGAAGCATTTGGACTGTGAAGTTAGTCACATGGTCTAAACTTTTGGATAGACCTGTGTGGTACCAGGAGCTGGACTCGATGATCCTTATGGGTCCTTTCCAACTCGGGATATTCTACGATTCTATGATTCTATATCATTCCTGCTGATACTACATAACACATTTCTGCCTAAGCAGCCAGCCCACCATCACGTTTGGTCTGGATCACCCCTCTTGGCCCATAACATGTGCCAGCAGCAGGGAGTAGCATACTATCTCTTGTATCACACTAGTATGGGAAGGGAGCCCTAGAAGAGTGCTCTTGTGAGACCACATGTGAGTACTGCATCCCGTTCTCTGGACCCCAGCAAAAGAAGGACATGGACGCTGCTAGAGTGGGTCCAGAGAAGGGCTACAAAAATTATCAGAGGTCTGGAGCACCTCTCCTATAAAAGGTGGAAAGGAGGTGGCTCCACAGAGACCTTATTGCAGCCTTTCAGTACTCACAGGGGTCTTATAAGAAAGATGGGGAGAAACTTTTTACCAGGGCCTATACTGATAGGACAAAGGATAATGGTTTTAAACTAAAAGAGGGTAGATTTAGGTTAAGGATGAAATTCTTTACTGTGTTGTTTGTGAGGCACAGGAACAGGTTACCCAGAGATGTTGTGGATGACCCATTCCTGGAAGTGTTCAAGGATAGGTTGGATAGGGCTTTCGGCAACCTATATGTGGGAAGTGTCCCTTAACATGGCAGGGGGGTTGGACAACATGATCTTTAAAGATTTCTTCCAATCCAAACCATTCCATGATGTAAGAGGAGTGGAGAGGGAAGGAAGGCTGTCCTACAGTCTTACTGGTTGGGGAAAAGTCATTTCAACATTGCTTTTCTTTCAGTGTAGGACAGCATTCTCCTTCAAAACCTGCATGATTGTGAATCAGTGTATGAGCTTAGGCTATAAATTAATATTTTGAAAATAACAGAGAAGCAAAATACTTGTCTTCTGTGACAGCCTTATTTTGCTGTTAGAAGATGTTGTTTTTGTTGTTGTTTTGTGTTTTTTTGTTTGTTTGTTTGTTTTATTCACAGTACATATTTACCTATGTTTTTCATACTTTCACTCTCTGTTTAGTATTTTTTCCACTTCTACATGTGTTTCTGTGTATGAAAGTTTGATATACCAAAAGCTCTTTTTTTTTTGGTGTGTGTGTGTGTGTGAGTAGAATCATCTTGTGTAATGTCCAACATTGCTTCAAATAATTATCCAAATCATTTAACAGTTTTAAATAGAAAATATGCCTTTAGGTTTGTCTCCATGTACTGAGCTCTGCAACTTCTGGGGTCTATTTCTGAATTCTGGAATTCTACTAATTTACTAATCCAGTAAATCGATAAGTAGGCAAATTTGAAAAAAAATCATAAATTCCCATAAAATAGGTAGCCTTATTTTACTGAACAGAAACTTATTTGTGAAGGCAAAGGTATTTCATTCTGTAAGACCAATTAAATTCTCTTGTGCCATTTCCAATATGATCATGATTTTTTTTCTTCCTCCCTTTCATCCTTTTGGTTCATCATTTCTGTTTAATCTAAGCTAATCCCAATGATCTTTTAGAGTAGGACATATGTAACATTTAAAATGAATATGAAAAGGAAAAACAACAACAACAACAACAACAACAACAGTCAGCTCCTTAAAAAATGCTTACATCTCTTGTCAGATTTAATTAAAATATGTTTGCTTTCTTTTGCCTACTTCCATAACTGCCTTGTTAGGATTGGGCCCAGTGTACTTTCCAGAATGGAAACCCAATACTACTTTTCCTGCTGAGGTTTTTCACTAGCACTGTTAGCATGCTTAATGTTTCTAAGCATTATTTCCTCGTGTGTGTTGAATTGGTGATTGAGAATAGGGACATAATGGTGCTCAACCAGTTACAATGAGTTTAGAGATTCCCTAGTGTATGTTAAATCACAAAGGAAAACTGCAGAGCTTAGCACTAATTAAAGTTGCTGGTCTGATGAAGTGCATTAGAGCAGAGACATTCTCTAGTTGAAGCACATTAGCAAATCTGTGTGGGCAAAGTATCACATATCTCTTCTTCTGTTGTACTTAGCATATTCACCAGTCATGAGCATTACCATTAACTCAAATTCTCTGAATGTCTTGCTGTCTCCACTCATGAATAACTGTTGCTGTTATCACTATCTGTTATGTAGGTTTATGACTATGTGGTAGAACTGTCCTTCCAGCCAACAAATTGTCTCTCTTAGAAAAGCTTTGCTAGGTATTTTGCCTCTTCTTCCTCGGTCATAAAAGAGAACCAAGTAGTGAAAGCTTGGGTTTTCAGAGACCTGAAGGGCCTACAAAATATTGAGCTGAACTGCCTTCAAGATTATACACGAGTTGTTTATGAAGTTCCAACCAGATATTTCTGTTTGATTGAATTGCATGAAATTTGGAGATACTTATGTAACAGGGGACATAGTGTGACTTACATTTTCCTATCATTAATGAAAGTGTGTCATGAGGAAAGATTTGTGTTAGACGATGTGGATCAAATGCAAAGCCCTACTGAAAAAAAGTCAGAAAACTTCAAAATACCTGAGATTGCACCTTTTGCTCCAATATGGCCTTTGTAAGATTAGAATTTTGTGCAGAAGCACAAAATAACTTGATAAGGAAGTCTTTAAAATAGTATGTCAATATTACAGGATGTGTATGCATTCCAGCCTACCCAGTAAGGCTATGAGAAGATGGTTATTGTGAAATGAATATAGGGAATGTATAGACATGTAATTAGTTGGAAGTAGGTCAAGCCCAGTCTGACAATATCACTGAAGTATAAACAGTTAAATTATTCAAGCTTCTATAGTTATCTTTACTTCCAACTTCTCTGATTGGTATCATCTTTATCACATTTAAAATGTTCTTCTTGCATTACTTTTATTTTGGTCTAAATTGTCCTAAAAAATAAGTATATGCACACAGTTATTCCTTTTTTTTTTTATTTTGTTTTTTTTTTCTGTTGTTTACTTTGGTCTTCACAGTGGCAACCAAAGCATGACAATAGCAAGTAAGACCTAGTTTGTGTGCTAACATAGTTGCAAACATTCTTTCTTAATGAGTACCAAACCCAGCTTAGATTTGGCACCTTTTCTCATGATCTCCATTCTTGAGAGATTTGTTGACTCTGAGGAGAATAAAAAGGACATCACCTTCATTATTAGGAAATATCTATCTATCTATATAGAGATGGATGGTTGGATAGATAGATAGTTACATAGGTAAATGATAGATAGATCTGTTGCTTTTTCAAGTACAGTAGGCTAGTTTTAATGTGCGACCTCAAAGAACAGCCTAAACATGCTAATTACAATCTTCAGGAAATATTTTGGAAACTGTTCCTGCTACCATTTAGGTCTATAGTAAGCTGTCATTGGATGTCCATACATGAGTGGTTTTAGTTTGAATCAGGGCATTTTTAAAGTAAATGTCCTGTTCCTTTACTGTTCTTGGAAGGGTCTTAAAGCACATTATTTTCAGGTGAAAATAAACTGGGCCATTCCTGTGGCACAGCAAGTATGCCCCAGCTGCAAATGGGCACTCAGTCTGTGGTGCCAGCTGGAAAAAAATCTGTTATGTGGATGGTGTGGACATCCCATACTCAGTACCAACTGTCCCACCCTACAGAGCAAATCCCAATTGTCCACACTGCTTGCTAATGCAAACCTAGCCACTCATTCCAGAGGGACCAGAAATCCAGGTAACTGAATAACGAAGTATTTATTCCTCTGTTAGTATCTGGTTTCAGAGACATTCTCTGTATATCACGGAATACTCACATAAGAGTTTAAACTATTTTATCAATAAATCCTGTCTAGCAAGATAACTGACATAGCATTTTCAGACTAAAGTCAGTTCAAAACATCTGACAGGCCAGTAGCATGTAAATAACACTCAAATCCAAAGTAGATAATTTTCCTCATATATAATCTCCTTTGCAACCCTCATCTTTAAACAAGTTATCTTTAAACACAGTTATGTCTGTATGTCATTCACTTGACCCAGCCACATGAAAGTTGCTTGTATGAAGGTGGACCTTTACTGGTATTGTCCCTTAAGAGAAATCAGTATGCACCAATATTTTTGAAGTGGTCTACTGGTGTATATGCAAAATAGTTTTAGAAATTTATTTTTTGCTGAATACCTGTACTCAGCTGGTGTCTAAATAATGTGAATGATAGTATCTGTATAAATAGCCAGAAAAGTTATCTTGCCTTTGTGATCATTAGTATAGTGCTCATGGAATGAAAGCAAAGCATTTTCAATCACATTGTAGCTGCCTTTTGAAAAAAGACATTACTTTCTTACTTTGACACAGTTAGCATTTTGGAAGCTGCATCAATTATCTTTCAACAGAAGCACTTGGAGACATCTCCTGTTAGAGCTACGAGTAACTGACTGTCACAAAAGAAAAATATACAGGCTTCTGCTAGTATCTCTGCACTCCTGTTGTTTTCACGTAGCCCAGAGACTGAAATTTAGAGAAAGATGTTTCTCTACAGACTGGTTCTTTATGAACCTGCTAGACCAGGTTAGTACACTATCACTTTTATAGTGATGACAGCTATTCTCATCAGTGAAATCTGAAGTGAACTTTGTGTAAAATCATAGATATCTTTCTTTTAGAAAGTCTTTTTGAAGATAATTACAATTGTTTGCTTGTTTGTTTGTTTTAATATACATAGATAAGTATTCCAACTATTTCTGTAGATTAAGTGCAGCATTAATTGGATTGTGTAGTATTGAATAGCAATAAATATGTATTGTTTATTACTTAAATTACTTAAATTCATTTCTTTTTTGTTCTGTAAGCTTTGCAGATACTGTTTCTTGAAATCTTTTCTCCCAGAGTTTATTATTTGCTGCTGGAACAAACCAAGGGACAGTCAACTTCTTCAAGAAGGAGGGTGTTTCTAATAGAAACTTTGACATTTCTTTGGAATTATAGAGTATATATAAAAAAAAAAAAATACTAAGACTAATGATGGTTTAACATAAAAAGCTGTTGACATTCCTTCAAGGACTGAAGGAGGGATCTTTTCCTTTGGTTGAATGTTCTTATCAAATATCTAAAGAGACTTGTGCATCCTATGATTTTCTTCTAAATGTAGGTCAGTATTTATTTTTTTGTAGATTAAAATTGAAGAAGCTTGTGTGAGTTCTAATGAGAGTATTGTGATGGCTTAGAAATATCATGGAAATGGGTCAAAGATTGAGACATTCTCTGTCTTAAAAGTATCCTGTTAATTAGCCATGTAGTCTCTCTACTTCAGCTATAAGCTTTACTGCCCCATACTTCCAAATAATATGTATTAGATGGCTTATGGCTGTGGAGGATTCTAGCCATTACATCAAAATCTTGTTATGTATGAGCAACAGATTAGTATGCTTAACTGGTCTTAACTTTGACCAGTGTTTCTTAATTCACTGGCAATAGAAGTGCAGTGTTGTGCTATATCTTGATATTTCTTTGTCCTTAGCTGATCCTTTCTTATTGAGGTGATGTGCCATACATTGACTAAAGCACTCTGGGAGCAGATCATTCTAGAACAATGGTGCAAAGCAGAATAGTCTCCTTTATGGGCAATTTGGACCATTTTATTTTGAGACAGGTAAAAGTAAACTTCAGTATGTACTCAATTATTTTGCCAGACACAGTAAACCCTCACACAGTGGGTAAGATTCTGCGGAACAGTGGTTAACACTGAAGGGCAGCCTGCTGGCCATGCCCACATTTATGTGTGGTGATGCAACATACTGTGTTCACCATTAATGTCATTAGTTCTTTTCACTCTCTTTATCAGGAAGATTGCCATACAGAGTCCAGGCTCTTGAGTGTTCTTTCTATTCTGCTACATATGCAAGAATTTGAATTTACTTGCCAATGTAAGTGAAGGCATAATAGAAAAACAAAAATGAGCCCTTAATTTTGATGTAGTGAATTAAGCTTACAAAAAAGTAAATTACAGTTTTGGTGAGTGTTTCAGATTTTCATTAACTACCGTGTTCTTTTGCTGAAATAGTTCTTGTATATGCCGTTTCAAAATACTGCACATTGAAAGCTGTAAAGTAGGTCTTATGCAAACCTTCAGCGAAAGTGTTTCCATGCTGGCCGTCACACTCACAGTATTATTTGCACTAATTCTTTCAAGTTTTTGTTATGCAGCCTTCTGCCTAAGGCATATCTCAGTAAGGAATGGGCAAATACACATTTTTAATTAATACGTTCATATAAACTGAGAGGGTTAGATGAAGGGTTGTGGAATTTTAGTGGAATTTTAGGATTTGACCACAGAAAGGTTAAGGTCAGACAAGTGATTCAACTTACATAAATGTGTAACTGACTACAGTTACAAACATAGATTCCTAGTAAGCTATCTGCTGCTTCTGTGACAAGATACCTCTTTCTTCAGTATAATTTGCCATTTGCACCATGCCATCCAGCATGCCATGCTGGATCTAAGACCACAAAAGTGTCTGTTCAAGTAGAGCCCTCCCTAGCTTGTGGTCATACTGATGTCAGATGCCAACACATAAAAGTTAGAAACAGCAGAAATACCAAGCTGTTCTCTTCTGGTCAGCAGTTTAACAGATCCCTGAGAAGGAGCTTCATCTGCAATGCTTTATTTGCGGATGTTACCAATTTAACACTTTTTAATAGGTTGGCTATTGTCATCCAAAACATCCTCTAACAATGAATTTCATAGTTCAGTGGTGCATTATATGAAAAAGTTCTTTCATCTGCGTATTTTAGATGTACCATTGAATATCTCCATTGGATCCATAGCTTTTATATTGCAGTGCTTGTTTTAAAGTACTCATTAAAAGCCTGTTCACCTTTTTTACACACTACATAAGTTTGGAGCTTTCTTAGTTTTCTCTTTTTCATACTACTTTGTTTTCTCTCTCTTCATACATAAGTTACTTTTTTCTTCCATTATCCTATGTCGGTTATTTTTATTATTATTATTATTATATATTTTTGAGGATATTTTTTGAGAGAGAGTAAGTGAGACAATATACAGGCTCTAGCTTCTTCCTCTGACACATTCTTAAGTAATTTTGGACTGTTTCATCTTTACACACACTTCTTTCCTCTGTCTTACTTACTGTTAATTTTAATTTTTCAAGTACCATATCAGATTTCTGAGATTGCTAATCTGAAATACTCCTTCCATTCAGTGGCTGTAAAAGGAATTTCAGTGACAGGCAAATGTGTATGAATAGGTTCACACAGGGATCAGCCTGCCACTCAGTGAATGGAGCTTGATATGTAATCTTGCAGAGCTATTCAGTGTTATAAACATATATGTTTTCACAGATTCAGTCCTGTCCAGAAAAGTAATTAAAAGTTCAGTGGAATATACCCAGACTGATTCTGATCCCATTTATACTGAGCAACCCTGTGGAATTTGGTATGTAGATGTAGCAATTAAAGATGTTAAATATGCTAAATTATCTGATAAATGAATGTAGCCCACCAGGTCAGATTTTCCCTCTTGACGGAGAACAGCCTTGAGAAAGAACATATCATGTTTTAATCTATTCAGAAGTCACCTATTCCACAGGAGCAAACAATTGTTATCTGAATTCTCCAGTTAATGTAATGAAGATTGGCATCAGTTCTTCCATATATTAGTCATTTGTGGCAAGATCATATATCAAGTATCTTTAAAATGGATGTCTATATTTTTTGTGTGCTTATTCAAATTTAATTTTTGTCAATAGCTGTGGGGGGTCATTACCAGGTAGTACCATGTTATTCAATACCATTTCATGTGAAATCATGCTGATAATAGCACATTTAATTTTACATAATTGTTAAAAGTATCTTCCTAGATGTGGAAGCCTGGTGGTTTTGACTGCAGATTAAGCTATAGGTGATATTTTCATATCGCAGAAGCAGGTTCAGTATTTTTAAAGGACAAAATATTGAGGTTCCGTAAACACGAGTGCAAGTGTCAAAGCAATCTTGTACCAGTGATTACTGGATATATAAAACTGATGCATGTCACATACATTAGTGTGGACTTTTACATCCTTAATTGCTTTTCTTGCAGTTTTCTACCGTAGAAGGAGTTCTGCTGCTCATACTCCTTTCCTTCATGGTTCCATTCATTTTTCCAGATCATTACAAATTATACCAATTTACTGCTGACACAAGGCTTAAGACCAATGTACAGTACACCTGATTTGTAACTTGCACTGCATTGTAACTGTTTCAGAACCCAGTGGCAAAGAACTGGGTTGGAGTGTTGTACCTGTGATTGAAGGTAATCATTTTGCCAGGTGGTTTACTCCCTGATCAAAGAAGGAATGTTTTATATTATATTCTGCTCACACCCCACATTTCATTTGGTTTCACTTTTTTTCAGTTACTTTTATTCAAGGTTGAGTTAAACAGTTTGAGCTCAGCTGAAGTTAAGAAAATATGACTTTCTGATGATTTAAAGACCTAGTAAAATGTTTTGTTGTTGTTTTAAACAATACCAAAACAAGTGTGTGTATATATACATATATACACACTCAAAAGTAGATTTAGAAAGCCATATCATAGGTATTCTGAGAGTTTTTTGACTGCAATGGTAAAAAAAATCCTTAAGCTTCTATTTTTCTAATGCAATTTGCTTTATTCTGATAGAGGTACAGCAAGTATGGGATGGCAACATCTTGGTAAAGAGTCATCCAATTTCTGCTTCTTTACGTGGAGTGGAAAGGCTTCTTTCAGTTTCTGGGATAACAAGAATTGACATGCAAGTATCTCAGATGACAGACACATAATAGTAAAAGTATTGGTAGTTTGCCTTGTTGGCTCATATGCAGCTTTGGACCAGTTCTAACCTCTGCTGCACTTCTGAAGAAGTACATGAATTATTGAATTGAATCTTATTTTTTTCTTGAATCTAGCAAGCTTAGTTTTTGTTTTCAGTCCTATCCTCTACCATGCTATCTGCATTCACTTCAGCATTGTTTTCTATTCCACAATGTGGAATTGTGTTACTTTCACATGGTGACAGGACACATCCTTGCAGAATCTCCCAATGTGCAACTTTCTATTGATCGAGAACTACTGCTGTCTGCTGATTATTGTATTTTTATTCTTATAGAAATACAAAAATAAGCTTCCACAAGAAAATGTCAAAATCTTTTCTAAGAGTAGCAATTAGAATTTGTTTGTTGTCAGTGTGAATAGGAACAGAACACGATCTTATGTGACAAAGGTGAGTCACTTTAAAAGGAACTTGCTTTATGAATGGACAACTGCATGCTTTTACTAAGTTTAGCTGGTAAAATAACTGTGCATTTTACAAACATTCTACATTTTGTATATGAGGGGAGGGCGCTGTGTGTCATATACCACAGTGACAGCAAGGCATTAGGCACTGTCTTCCACAATACTCTTGTGTTCAGTTTAGGACAGTATAGTGTGGATGACTGGATAACTAGCTGGGTGAAAATCTAGCTGGATGACTGGAGGCATGGACCAGCAGGACACATAAGAAATTCAGCAAGAACAAATGTGGAGTCCTACAACAGGAAAGGGGTAACCCTTGTAGCAATACAGACTGGGGGCTGACTGAGTAGCTGAGATCAGCTCTCCTGGAAAGGACCTGGGCATCTTGGCAGGCAGCAAAAAGGTGTAAGGAAAGAGAGAACAGAGTAAGTAATGAGAAGCCTTTCCCTGTGAGGACAGACTGGCAGTGGCCTTGGGGAAACTTTAGAAACTGAAAGCAGGTGCAAAAAAGCGTTTACAACATCAATTATCTCTAAAAATCAGCCTTAACAAAATTTCATATTTGAGTAGCTGAGTGACTAAGCTTGAGTGACTGAAAAGATAACACGTATTTCAGTACCAAAATCACAAAAGGCTACTCACACCAAACAGTCCATTTTATCAATTCAAGAAGAGGTTGGGAACCAGGAATTTGCAAAGATCAAACATGCTGCAGAAAGCTGGAGCTCTGAATGCCTCTAACCATTTCATTCAGTGTGTTACTCATATTCTTTTAATCTGAGGCAGGATTTACGCCAGGTTGCAAACTTTCAACAGTAAGCACAACCAGTACCATATTTTGAATGCAGAATTTGGAAACCAATAAGTTAAATGTCCTTTATCTATGATTTTGGACTATGAAAAGCAGAAGAAATGATTTGCATTTAAATTCTAAAATTATGAGAAACTCTTTATTACATCTTTAATACTTTTTCCTGTACAAAAACTCTCACTAAGTAGTTGTTGTGGCCTTTTAAGATATTTAAATACAGCCTCCTTTTCTCCAGATTAAACAACCCCAGTTCCATCAGCCTCTGTTCAACCCCATTGTTTTCTAGTCCCTTCACCAACTTTGTTGCTCTTCTCTGAGTGTATTCCAGAAACTCAGTGTCCTTCTTGTAGTAAAAGGCCCAAAACTGAACACACTATTTGAGGTACAGTCTCACCACATCCAAGCACAGAGGGACAATAACTTCCCTAGTCCTGCTGGCTGCACTATTCCTGATACTTGGCGACCTGGACACACTGCTGGCTCATGTTCAGCCGGCTGTTGACCAAGAGTCATTAGAATCTCCCCTTTGGCTTGTCTTGTTTTAAAATGACGGATCAGTTTCTCAGAGTAGGAAACAAACTGCTTAGTATTATATCTCCAGAACTTCTGCCTGAAAACTCAGGTTTAGGAAAACATTAGAAAAATGGTCATGAGTCATTTGTATATGTAACTACTCCCATTGCATTTGCTTCTTGAATATGCTTTCTACCATCCTGTTTTTTTACAGCCAAAGAAAATTCTGAGTCATTCCCTCTGTTGACTGTGGAGAGGCAATCAGTCAGCCTAGAATTGCTTTCTGCTTATAGAATCCTTCAGTTTTCTAAAAAGAAATTGAGTACAATAGAAAAAAAAAAAAAAAAAAAAAAAAATCTCTTTCACACATATATGTGTCTGTGATTTGAAAGACATGAGCCTTTAGGGCCTGTGTATTTTTTGGAAAAGAGGGAAACTGAAGAGGCCAGGTTCAATGGGATGGTTATTTTTAATGTTGCATAGCACCTGATGCTTTTAAGACACTTTAACGTTCGATTAAAGACATATTTTTGCTATCTTTTCTCATTCGAGTGAGTGGATGTTCTAAAGTATCATTCTTCTATATCCCTAAGTGCCTTTAAAATAATCTAGTTGTATACTCTAAGCTGCAAACTAATTGTGACCCTGTTTAACACAAGGCTAACTCTGGTCTGGTGAGGCTAATCTCCCTTGCCCCCTTGTCTAGGCTGTGGTAGAAATAATTAACAATCTACAGTTATCTAAGAGAGCAGTGATACAGTGCAATGGTTTAGGTTTGTGTGGCAATGCTTTGATTTTTTCCCTATTTGCAGCTGCTTGTTTCCACAGTTGGACAAGGTTTAGGTTTCTAAATGCCTTTCAGTGTTTCTGTAAAGTGTTAATAAACTCTATAGTGAATCAGGCCTGAGAAAAGCACTTTACCAGTACTGCCAGACTATTATTATTTACTATATATATTTACTATACATATTACCAAACCAGGCTAGCACTATTTCACTGAAGTTTTATTTTTAAAGACTGGGGGTGAAAAACAATGTTGGTGACAAATTTTGAAGGTAACAATGTGAGTTACTTGTTGCAATCCTGTTCAGTTCTCGCATTTGTTCTGTATCTACCCACTGTTTGTGTCTTTGAAAACTCCCTGTGGCTTCTAAATTCACAATCAGGCATGTTATTACTGGTTCAGAAAAAAAAAAAAAAAAGAAAAAAAAAAAAAAAAAAAAAAAAAAAAAAAATAAAAAGAAAAAAAAACCAGTCCCATAGCTTCAGTAGGTTTTTGTGCTACTGAGCACAAATACAAACCATTTTACAATTATTAATGTAAGATTTTGACATTTTCAAAGACTGCCATTAGCAAACAGAAAGCCTTAAGTAGTTACTCAGAAACAAAGTAAGTAAAGCTTCATTTGTATTTAGTTCTGTAGCGTGTTACATTTCCTATTTTTTTTTTTTTTTTTTTTTTTTTAATTTAGTCAAACAATCTGTGAAATAATCACTTGGCCAGAGTAGGGCTGACTTGATAAGGTGAACTGGACACTGCAGGAGATCAAAGATTATAGCAAGAGGCTGTGTTGCCTGACCACTGGAGTGAGGAAGTTAACTGCAATTTTCTAGCATTTGCAGAAATTGTGATTTCTTATTAGGTTTAAAGCCTGAACTGAGAACCTCATTTAGACAGCTTTTCTTCAGCACTGTCACTTTTCTTCTAGGTGATATAAAGGCATGCCATATCCAGTGTCACCATTCATGATCTCAGCTTAGAGAGAATAAACTTTTTGTTTGTTTTATATTTAAAATAAATGCATAAAAATGAACAGATAAAAATAAGTTTATAATCACAGAATGGCTTGTGTTGGAAAAGACCTTTAAAGATCATCTTGTCCAAACTCCCTGCCGTGGGCAGGGACAGCTCCCACTAAACCAGGCTGCTCAAAGCCGCATCCAACCTAGCCTTGAACACTTCCAGGGATGGGGCATCCACAGCTTCTCTGGGCAACCTGTTCCAGTGCCTCACCACCACCATAGTAAAGAACTTCTTCCTTATATGTAATCTAAATCTAGCCTCTTAATTTAAAACCATTAGTTCTTGTCCTCTCAGTATAGTCCCTAGTAAAAATATCTCCCCACCTGTTTTTTTATAAGCCCCTTTTAAGTACTGAAAGGCTGCAATGAGGTCTCCCCAGAGCCTTCTCTTCTTGAGGCTGAACACCCTCAGTTCCTTCAGCTTTGTCTTCACAGGAGAGGTGCTCCAGCTATCTGATCATCCTTGTGGCCCTCCCCTGGACTTGCTCCAGCAGGACTGTGTCTTTCTCTTGTTGCTCCCTCAACCTGCTAGCTAGCTACAGTTCTTCTGATGCAGCCTGGGGTACTCTTGGTTCACGTTGCTAGTTCATGTTCAGTTTTTTCATCCACCAGCACCCCAGGTCCTTATCCTCAGGGCTGCTCTCAATCCATTCTCCACCCAGCCTGCATTTGTGCTTAGGATTGCCCTGACCCAGACGCAGCACCTTGTACCTGGCCTTGTTGAACTTAGTGAGTTTCACACAGGCCCATTTGTCAAGCCTATTAAGGGCTCTCTGGATGGCATTCCTTTCCTCCAGTGTGTTGACACTCCAATGTGTCATGTTGGTGTCATCCAGCGTGACTCTTTTACATGACTGACATGATTAATTCACATCAAGTTTCTTGCAATTTTTTTTAACATACTTTTTTTTCTTTACAGCTATTGGCTGACGAACAAGGTCCACATCAAACGACCCAGCACTGGTCTCCTCATGTATACTCTTGCCACCAGATTTTGTGATGAAATTCACCTGTATGGATTTTGGCCATTCCCGAAGGATTTACATGGAAAACCAGTCAAATATCATTATTATGACGATCTGAAGTATCGGTACTTTTCTAATGCCAGTCCTCACAGGATGCCATTAGAGTTTAAAACGTTATATGTATTGCATAACAGAGGAGCACTTAAATTAACAACAGGGAAATGTGTACAGCAATAAAGCACACGCAAAGTACAGTAAGAACTACAGAAGATGCACTTCATCCTAAAGATGTGGAATGGCAATGGGATCCCAGTGAGGATATGTTTCAATACCTGCTAAGCCATTGGAAAAAGGAATTTTATCAGAAGTACATAACCAGCTATTATACCTGTAAAGTGCTATAAAACTAAGCTATCTTGACTGCAAGGGTTCAAGTAAGTGCCACTTTCACTAAGAACAAAGCTTGAATGTATACTCAGTAGTGTTTACAGAATCCAGTGATACATTCATCATGAATTAAAGAAGAAAAATATAGCCTGCTTACTGCTGACTTGCCACTGTGGTCAGACAGCCCACAGAAGAAATCCCCTGTGGACTGAATATTCCCTTGAGCAAATAAACCAGGCTTTTGCAGAAAAATTAAAAAAAAAAAAAAAAAAAATCATTATGGGATTGAGTAGAGAAAGTGAAGTCCATAAGATCAAACAATTAAGTAAATGCCTTCAGTCAGGGGACTGTTTCTGATCTTGTATTATAACCTCAGCTTTTGTTGCTGTTTTTCTTATTGCTGTTGGTTGGATTTTGTTGTTTTTGAGTATTTGAATCCTTAAACGTTTTTGAGGATGTTATGAATAATTAAAAGTAAATATCTTACTGAATTGTCTTGAGAAAAAAAAAAAAAGAAAAAAAAAAGAAAAAAAAAAAAGGTGGGAGGGTGGAGGGAAATATCAAATACTTTGTCAATTGTTGTGTTGTATCCTGCTGTCACACAACCTTTAACCTCCCAATTGTTTTTCTAGCTACAGCTGTCTACATGGAACCACTCAGAGAAAGGTCATTTTGAGCCATTTTTTAATGAGAAGTGTTTCTGTTGTGTTCAGATTTGAAGACACGCTTACAAAAAGGTGCCCTTATTTTTGGTACCAAAGATTACTCTTATAGTGTACACTATTTTTTCCTTTCCTCAAAGAAATAGAGTAGATTTAGTATGATGTTTCTTTGCTGCTGAAGGGACCATGCTTTTTATGTTTTGAGTGAAGCATCTCAAAGCAAAGACTCTTTACTTACTTTGCCTATAGAATTTAATTCTTCAGAAAAATCTGCCGGAGTAAAGAAATTATTTCATGCGTTCAAGTATAAATGTGATTTTTATTCTTAATTGAAAGGAAAACATAAAGTCTAAAGGAACTCAGGTGACATAGTGGAACATGTTAAAGAAAAAAAAATGGTTTAGCCAATTAAATGCAAAATAAATCAACTGCAGATCAAGCAGTTCTTTTAAAGCTTAAATTTCTAATGGTGTTGGATGATATCTCTAATATACCTCTTTTCTGTGAGCTTGATGTTCTGATGTGTAATTGCCTGAAATAACATAGAGATGCATTATCTTACACTGATTTTTCTGAGCATCCTGTTTATTCATGAAAATGAGAATTCTTTTCCTCTCTTCTTTTAGAAAAGAGAACAGGGAATTACAGGAGGGTAGGGCGGGGTGGAGTATCAGTGCAACTTGTACAAAGATACAAAATGTGTGTGCGTAATGATACGTGTTATCTCTAATGGAGCAGGTAAAGGAAAAACACGGTGGTTCCACCATTTTCATGTCAGTCTAGGATAAGGAGAAGACATGCAGGTACAATGTGTGGGTATTTTCTTGCTATGTTTTCAACTCTAGGTTAGGTCCTCATCTCCAAATATTATATTCAGTGCATCTCTTGAGCTTTGAACTAGTCTGAGCACTTTCATATGTAGCACAATACTCAAAAAAAATTACTAGCTAAAAACACCATTTGTTACCTATTTTCCCTCTTAAGTTCACATGTGTTTCATCATGCATGGCCAGAAGTCTGTGATTATGCAAGTTTAGTAGGCTTGTAAACAGTTTTGCCAGAAGTTGATGGGAAACAGAAAGTCATTATGCTGTACCTAGGACGCAGTAGCATCTTTTCTTATTCACCTGTCTGTCCTACACGGGACAGTTTACTTCAGCTATATATTAATGTTTGGAATGTGGTCATAACATGAGTAGTACACACTAGAATGTATTTAATTCTTGTTGATTAACCACAGAGTGTTCTACGTAAGCTATATAAACCTGTAGTTTAGGACAAGGCTATTTCCTCAATGAAGGGTGGGCACATTCCTCTTCTTTCCATTAGGGTTTTGCTGCTGTCAATTTTTTAAAACTTATTTTATATACATTGACTGACTTTCCTTTGTTGAATTCACAGATGCCAGTTTCACAGAAGCTCAGGAAAGCACCTGAGGAGCTTTACCTTTTACTCTGAGAACATCTTTTCTTCTTCACTGTAGTGTTAGGCCAAAAAGGGAATTCAAGTAGACTAAAACACAAACTGACAGTTTATTGTTGCTGTTGTTTTTGTTTTGTTGTTTTGTTTTGTTTTGTTTGTTTGTTTGTTTGTTTCACCTCAGGGCAGGTTTTAGTCACAGGGAATCACACAGAATGGCTGAGGTTGGAAGGGTTCTCATCTTGTCCAACCGCCCTTCTCAAGCAGGGACACCTAGAGCAGATTGTCCAGGACCATGTCCAGATGGCTTTTGAACACCTCCAAGCAGGGAGACTGCACAGACTCTCTGGACCACCGGTCCAAGTGCTCTCTCACTTTCACAATGGGCTTGTTCTTTCCCAAGTGCAGGACTTTGCATTCTTCTTGTTGAACTTCATGATGTTCATGTCAGCCAATTTCTCCAGCTTGTCCAGGTCTTTCTGGATAGCAGCATGACCCTCTGGCATATCATCCACCCCAAAGATTGCCTTTGCAAGTCAGCATATGAAGAAAAATTTGTCCTGAGCCTGTTTTGCAAGAGTCACATTTGATTCTCTGTGAATGAAATCAACTTTAATGCACAAGCCAGGGAGTCCAAATTTCCACCTTGTGATTAATGTCTGATAGAACAGTGTGACTCAGGGCAAGGTTTCTCAAAGCTGCTTTGACACACGCTGTGATAGTAGCACCTGCTTCCAAGGGAACAGTAGCTTGTCTATGCCTTCTCAAAGCTGGACCTTAACCTGCAGACTTTCTACCTTCATATTTCACACTTATGGCACCATGAGCCTCAGTCTCGTGGCTTTTTACCCTCACTCCCAATCCTTCTCGAAGCACCATCCGCTCAGACTGACACCCAGATGTGTCTCCACACAGAAAGGATATGACGCCTCATTAACCCATCTCTTGTCTCACCTACCTCAGCTTTGTCCTGAGTTGGACTTGTAAGGAGGTGAGTGGTGGGTTTCAGAACATCATCTGAGGCAAGTAGCAGTTGTAATCTTTGACCATGCAGGTTTTCACAAGTGCTGAGACTTTTTACTCGACTGCTCTTGTATGAATTAAAGTATGTGTGTCCAGATGGAAACCAAAGCTTCTGGGGGTCACTGGTATGTATGCAGTTTGGTGTGCTGCAAAGTGTCCATTTTGAGGTGCTTTGTGACCATCAGTTATAATAGGGTGACCTGAGCTGGGACATGTTCAGATGTTTTCCTGTTAGCCCTCTCATTGCTGGGAGGCTGTAACAGTGGACTCATTGCAAACATCCTCTGACACCATTCCCTTAGATGTAATGGCTCTATATTGCCCTGGAAGTCTTTCTGCATTTGAATCCAGGCAGCCCAGGTCCTGAAAGAGACCAGTTAACTTCCCCTGTGTGACACTTTCCCTATAGATGACCTGGGGAAGGAGAGGGATGCCTTAGATGAACGGGGACTTTAAAGCAGAATAAATTTCACGTTGTGGTCCTTCACAGTGTAGCAGTCACCAGCTTAAGCTTCTGTAGCTGCCTTGGAAGATTTCTGTTTTTCATAAACATTCATACATCCTGTGCTGCCTACAGCACATATCAGATAAGCAGGCTTTATTATGATTATTACTTTTATCATCCAACACTATCAACAGCTAATATGAAGTAGAGAGGATAAAAATAAGGATCCCTAATATTGTGACAATATCTGCACTGTTGAGGATCATCTGTGGAACACCTATGGACTGAGTGTTCCTCAAATTCATCCTCACATAAGTGATATCAATTGCCAGCTATGGTTCCTAAAAGTATAATAAAAATAAGAACCGGAAGCTACATCAGGACAGCAGACAGTGTATATTTTTCAAATCACTATGTTAATGTTTCTGTGGCAGAGAGTTTTTCTCTTTTATTTCATAAAAATAATAGATAAATACCTTTGATAAGTTTTCAGCTTTGGGACAATTCTTTCTCCCACAGCTCTGAGCCACTCTCCAGTCACAAGATCTACTGAGCCTTTCAAACTTTGGCCGGTTTACACAATCTGATGTCTAATAAAAACTGTACCATTCTTTTGTTAAATAATAAGATCAAGACATACTTGAGTTTTTTTTTTTTTTTTTTTTTTTTTTTTTTTAGTTCATTGCAATTTGAAGAAAAAGAGCTGTGATAAAAGAACCTTTTATTAGTGTTTGATCTGGAAAAGTGCTGAGCACTCCTTCCGTTGACTTTCCTGGGTGAGACATGTCCAGGATTTAGATGGGGATCTAGATTAGCATATTTCAGAATATGAGTCTGAAATTGCACATTATTTATTTTTAAGAGCACTGTTACTTTGTGTAGGAAAAAGCACAATTCTTCTAAATGTAGATAAAACAGAGGAAGAGCGTTTACAGAGAGCATCATTCCTGCACAGTACTATTGCTACTGAGCATATGTAATACAATTTCTGTGGTTTAAAGTATTGATATGTATTCTGTCAGGATTGTCATGTCTGACACTTTAATATTATTTCCAGTATAGCTATTGGGGATTTTTTTTTTAATTATTATTTGTACAACTGTAAAATAAAGATTTTTTTTTCATTTTTTTTTTCTGCTATATTCTATTCCATATTCCTTTGTAACACAGTTGTGATAGTATTTTTGAATTACATGCTAATTGTAAAGATATTTGGAAGGAGAGAGTATCTGTTCCTTTAAGGGTGTCTGTTCAAGGACTTTCTCAACACAAAAGGGGATATTAAGAAAAGGAGGAAGCCATAAACAAGAACACAGACAGACACAAACCTGACCGACAAGTAACAGAGGTATTAACCAGGACCAAGCCCAGTCAGTCACGCTGCTGGTAAGGATACGTGGAGTGTGAGAATGTTTCTTCCATTACGGTTATCTGATTGAAGACCTTCTCAAGTGGGCACTGAGGAAAAGGGGGAAGCAATACAGCACACAGAGACACAAACATGGCAAACAAACGTAATGGCAACAAAGACAAGATGGTCACTCACACTAACCGATGGACTGTCAAGAAACTGCACATGAACTGGGACTTAGTGACTGACAAGGATGCAGACCTGAGGGTCCAGGATGTCAGAGGGGGTCAGTGGGACTGTGCCAGGTGATGAGGAGATGGGCAGGGGAAAATGTCAGGAGACATCAAAATGGGGAACAGACAGAAAGGGTAGGAAAGGGGCCGGTCGCGTGTAAGCTGTAGCCGGTCAGTGTGTTTGTCTGACTGAGCCTTGCACCTGATTGCCACAGCCTGTCTTGTCTCCCCATTAAATCCTCTCTCAGCAAGCTCTCTGCATGATCTCAGTCTCTGTCCTGTGTGTGTGGGAGCAGCAGGGACTCGGTGACAGCTCCTGGGGATCAGGGTGAGTGGGCTGGCTGCTGGCTACCGGAGTCAGATTGCGGGCATCAAGCAGGTGGGGGTCCCATGCTGGCACTCAGGGGGCTGCAAATGTGGGTGCCCATGGATTGAATGTGTGGGCACTGGTGCATGCAGACAGCTCGTTACAAATCATAGATTCACTTTGGCTGGAAAAGACCTCCAAGATCATCAAGTCCAACTGTTAACCTAGCACTACCAAGTCTACCACTAAACCATGTCCCTAAGAACTACATTCACACGTCTTTTGAATACCTCCAGGGATGGTGACTCAATTACTTCCCTGGGCAGCCTGTTCCAATACTTCACAACCCTTTGGTGAATACTTTTTTCCTAAAATCCAACTGGAACCTCCCCTTGAGGCCATTTCCTCTTATCACTTGTTGCCTGGGAGGAGAGACTGACCCCCACATCACTAGGACCTCCTTTGAGATGGTTATAGAGACAAATCTTTCCCTGGGCCCCATATGTGATCAGCAGCAGGGGCCCAGGACCAAGGCCATCCACTGCTCACAGAGTTGCTTTGAGGGTTTCTGCCTCTGGGCAAGCCCCACATACAAAACCCCTACAGAGTTTCTGCTCCAAGGAGTGGTGGGTGGCAGGCGTCTGTGTGGCCCACCAAACCCTGGGGAGCCCTTCACTTACAGAGTGTACTGGTTTTACCATGCTGGGCAGCTGAACACCACAACCGCTCTCTCACTCCCCCTCCTCAGATGAGGAGGGGAAGAAGTAAAGGAAAGAACAACTCACGGGTTGAGATAAGGATAATTTAATTAAAGGGAAATATATATATATATTAGGGAAATACTATTAATTAACAATTTAACTAAAGGGAAAAAGGGAGGGTAAAAGGGAGGGGGAAAGGGAACAACAAAACAAAACAAGTAAAGGCTATGTAGAAGTGCAGAGGAAAGAAATTATTCTCTACTTCCCACAAATGAGCGATGCCTGACCACGTCCTTGAAGCAGGGCCTCAACGCACGTAGCCGTTGTTCGTGAGGTGGACAGATGTTTTCGCAACGAAAGCCCACCCCTCCCCTCTTCCTCCTTTTTCCACCTTTTATTGCTGAGTGTGACATCATATGGTATGGAATATCTCTTTGGTTGGTTTAGGTCGGCTGCCCTGGTGATGTTTCTCACTTTTTGCCCACCCCCCAGGAGGGTTAGAGAAAGTCCTGATACTGTGCCAGCACTTCTCAGCAGCAGACACAACACTAGTGTCATACCACTGCTGTTCTAGCTACAAGTGCAGAGCGTGGCACTGTATGGGCTGCTGCCAAGTTAACATCCCAGCCAGACCCAGTACACAGAGCCAAAAGAAAAGTATATCATGGTGCTACTGGGGCCATGCTGAGCTGCCTCTCATGTTGGCTGAGGGGGCAGCTACAGCTCTGCATCCTGGCCATCATCCAGCTCCCAGCCCTCCTGCTCCCAGGGGCAACAGTGGGGCCAGCCCAAGGGGCAAGGAGAACAACCTACTGCTTCCTCCTGCAGTGCAAAGCAGGTGGCACTTGCTCTGCAGTACTCTGTACTCACAGCTCCATGAGCACCACAGTGGTACAGACCCATAGGGCAGGAAGTGAAGTGATTTCAAGAGAAAGCATGTATAAGTTTAGTTAAGAAGTTTGACATTGGACAGATTAATCACCCTTTTCAACACTCCTATCACAGAGTTCTTAAATTCCCATGGTGAGCATCTGCTTGTTGGTAAAGGTCAGCGAGCACAGTTGTCGTTATGCAAGTAGTCTTTCTCTTCTACCTGTGTTTCCTAAGGTGCATGCCTCTTTGGGAGCACCTAAGCTGCATCTGCTGCACCAGAGACCTCTCTGTGTAGTCCCCGTAGCTCATCACCTCCCTGCCTGCCCCAGAGACCGGGAGCCTGTGTTTGCAGCTTCTCTAACACACACAGACTCTTTCCTACCCCTTCAGAGCTGGCAGGCAGGCAGTATCTCCAAACTTGTTTTCAGGAGTAGAGGCAGATGTGCTGAAGCACATTGTGAAGATGTTGCTCTAAACCTGGAAGAGAAATAATGCTTATGGGCTGTGTTTTCCTCTCCCACTATGGCTTGGGAGTAACTAGCCTTGGCTCAGGATGGTTCCAAAGCTGTTTTCTTCCTGCCAGGGAGAGCAATTGCAGCTGCCTTTTCTGTTTCTGCTTTGCACCAGGTACTGACCTCCTCTAAGAGTCCCCTGGGACATGAGTTAAAGCAAGGCCTGTCTGTCTGTCCTCCCAGGCCACAGCACATGGTCTTAAGACTGGAAGAACAAGTTGATTGGCAGCTAATTGCATGTAAACAAGAAGCCAGTAAGCCACTTTGAATCTGGCTCTTTCTAAGCCATATGAGTGCTCACACTGTTATTCTGAGAGAGTAGAGGAATCAGAATTAGTGAGCAGCCCAAGGGACTGGTGGCAGCCCAATTAGCACCACTTAATGCAGTAGCATTAAAGATTATGGTTACCCCAGGGAGAACATGGTGCCTTGGCCTGTCGTCATGTTTGCACCCACTTTAGTTTTTCTTAGGGGACACCCTATTAATACATGGTGCTAATCCTGGTAAAAGAGATCCTAGAAGATTTGGGCTTACATCTCCAACCTGTAAATACTCAAGAAACAGGTCTGATATCATTATGCACAAGTAAGACCTCTCACTTCACAATGGTTGACCCTGAAATATGTATTGTCAAATGCTGCTTTTTAAACTCTTGGCCTTCTGTAAAGGGATGTAGAGTTACTGAAAATGTACAGATGAGGAAGCCCGGAATCAGTAATGAGTGAATTCAGTCAGCTGAGAGCAACTGAAAGTAAAGCTTCTTGGCAACTCACTGCTCTGAGCTGTGGTAAGTCCTGTAGGTGAATTGTAAATACAGAGTTTGGGCAAAATACTGTAAGTGTTAAAATAAACCACAGACGCATGGCACCTTCAGGAAACACCTTCCAGCTTCCTTAGAAAGGGATGTGCTGCAAATTTACACCATCTACCCCCACTCAGTAACTTAAAGGTCAATTATGAGTTTGGGAGGAAAGAGATTTGACTTTGTCTAAAGCTATACTAGAAGCCAAATATGATTCTGGAGTCTCAGCTGGATGAATAGGGCGGGATGTCTCTCAGAATATAAAAAATCCTTTTTTTCTTCCTCTTGTATTACCTGTGTTGGGATTGCTCAGCATGTCACCTTGCAAAGGAATGCCTTCCCTCCCGGTATTAGCATGAGTAAAATGCATCATGGTCCATTCATACCTATGTGATTTGGGGGAGTTCTTGCTTTTTTTCTTTTTATATTTATATTTTTCCATGTAGTGGTTCAAAAAAACTGTTTCACTACTGCTACTACATAGCCTTGTGAACAGGCAAGGCTGCTCAACTGGCATGTTTGCCAGCAGGCAGAGAGAGTGTCCTCCTCTGTCCTAACTTTTGCACTTTACAGGAATTTCAAGTCTAGCTGGTGTTACATGAATGGAGAAGTGTCTGTCCTAATGAGGCCCAACTTGGAGTGCTGCATCCAGGTCTGGGGCTCTCAACACAAGAAAGATGTGGACCTGTTAAAGTGGGTCCAGAGGAGTGCTATGAGGATGATCAGAGAGATGGAGCACTTCTCCTATGAAGACAGGCTGAGAAAGCTGGGGATGTTCATCCTGGAGAAGAGGATCCAGGGAGACCTTGTTGCAGCCTTCTCAGTACTTAAAAGAGGCTTTTAAAAAAGATAGAGAGAAACTCATTACACAGGCAGATGGTGATAGGACAAGGGGGAACGGTTTTAAATCAAAAGAGAGGAGATTTAGATTAGATGTTAGGAGGAAATTCTTCACTCAGAGGGAGGTGAGTCGCTGGAACAGGTTGCCCAGAGAAGCTGTGGATGCCCCGTCCCTGGAGGTGTTCAAGACCAGCCTGGATGGGGCTTTGAGCAACGTGATCTAGTGAGATCCCTGCCTATGACAGGGGGTTGGAACTGAAAGATCTTTAAGGTCTCTTCCAACCCAAACCATTCTGTGATTCTTTGATGACAAGTAGTGACTGAAACTAGAACCGGGCTGTCAAAGCAAGTGACTCTGCTTCAAAAGAGGCAATTAAGCCACAGCAATCAGTAAATGTAAAATTTTCTAGTTATCACTTTCAAAATGTTTGTTAGTAGAACTAACAGCTTTTCCGCAGCTCCATCAGTCTTTCATTTGTTTCTCTGTCTTTCCCCTTACAATTTGCATATTATCCAGATAAGTATATCTTCTTAGAAGTGAGAACTGGGATACATTAAAGCCTCTTGCCGAAGGGCAAGGGAAATGACAGAATGTCTCTGAACAAGACTCAGTGGAGGAAGGGGAGGGAGTTTCTGAAGTTTCTGATCATAAGGTGGTTTACAACAAACAAAAATCCACTGCCTGTGAGCAGCAGCAGCACTCATGGCCTGCTCGCTGCCGGCACGGCTGGCCCTGCCGTGGGCACTGGTACCCGTGGATGTGCAGCTGCCAGTGCACCACAGAAGTCATGGCTCTCAGCAGCAGCGGGTGGTAAAGTGCTGTGGTTTCTTCTTTCTCTGAGACTGTATTGCTACAGTCTCATTTAAAGCATCTCATATATGGGAGAAGAGGTGGTGGTATTCCTAGGGGAAAGAGCAGGCCTGGGGTCTCACATGGAGCAGCAGCAGCGCACTGTGTGCTCAGCCCTGTGGCCACATTCAGGAAGGCATGTGGGTTATCCTTTGCTTGCCACCCGGTGCCTACCAAGCCACTCTCATGTTCCCCCTCCTGAGCAAGACAGGAAGGGAAAAATGCAGTGAAAAAGCTTTTAGGTCAAGATAAGGACAGGGAGATCACTCACCAGTTACAGTCACAGGCAAAACAGAATTGGCTTAAGGAAAAATAATTTAATTTATTGCAAATTAACAACAGAGTAGAAAAGTGATAATAAATAACTGATGATGATGATGATTGATGATGATGATCCATCTTCCCACCCCCACTTCTTCTCAGGCTCATCTTCACTCCTGAGTCTTCTACCTCATCTCACCCAACTCTGAGTGGCACAGGGGGATGGGGAATGGAGGTTGTAATCAGTTCATAAAGCTCCATCTCTTCTGCTCCTTCCTCTTCACGCTGTTCCCCTGCTCCATAACCAGTACCCTTATGTTTCTGGCTTAGTGAGATGAACATGTGTGTGGACTAGGTGAACACAGGATCTTTGAGGAAATCTTACATTTCTTTAGACAGGGCGGAGCCTGAACAGAGATCAGAACAAAAGCAGTGGAACAATGTGATGAGCTGGAGCAGCTAGAACTGAAGTATCTACCCAACTGTTCTGTTTTCTAATCATTCCTACCTGTTGCACAACAGGAATCTCAAGTCATTTTTAAGTGTATACATGAGTGCAGCCAGAGGTGAAATATCAATGAGTTGTGTATCCGGATGGACAACCTGAGAATTCCAGAAAAGATAAAGATCCACCCTGACTGAGCAACTACAAGGTTAAAAATGAACATAACACATCTACATTAGCATCTGCCTTTGTCTTGCTCTTGAGGCCTACTTTTCTATGTTCCTCTCTTCTCCAGAGATTCTTGTCCTCAGCAGTGCACTCAAGGATATCTTCACTATTCTTCTGAAAAACTGCAGGGTGTGCTTTGTCAAACCTATGTCTCAGCAGCAATACCACCATAAGCAGCTGTCTGTCTTCATCCCGTAACTACTCCTGTCTTCCTTCTCAGAAGAATTCTGCTGCCAAAAAAAATAAAAAAAAAAAGAAAATTCCCAAATTTGAAGTCAATTTGAATTAAAAACAAATAAAACAACATAAAAAAAAAAAAAAAAAAAAAAAAAAAAAAAAAAAAAAAAACAGATCTCTGTGTTTCATCCAGTCTCCCCACGACCATAGCTTCTCTTATGAACAGAGCCAACAACAAAGGAAGGGGTATTAGCTGTTAAAGTACAGGGCAGAAAGACTCTTTCCTCTCCTCCCCACTCACTCCGTGCTGTGGCATGCAGCTGAACATTCCTGGCACCACTATGGCAGGAATGACACAATTCTGTCTTCTTCCTTCGCCAGACCCAGAGATATTCGAGGGACATGCAGTGAACCTTTCCTCCACACAAGTCTGCACAGAGAGCAAGAGTCAGTATTTGAGCTTTTGGTGCTCCCAGGAAGCTCCCTGCAATGTGTGGCTGCCCATGCAGGTGGGAGTACCCCCTGGTCTGGCTCCACATGTCACACCCCATCTGGCAGCCCCACAGGCTTCAGGGTGAGCTGCTTGTGTCATTGATGAGGAAGATGCTTCATCAGGGTAGAGGGTGCCAGAGGTTCCACTTCTGGCACCGCCAAATGACATGACTGCTTCTCTCTTCACTGCTTTCCTTCCCTGCCATCACAAAGGATTGTGCTTCTTTCCTGCTTATTTTCAAGCTGATTCCTTGTTTGTGTCATGTCCTTTTGTGATTCATCAGTTGCTGTTTAATCCAGCTAATGGTCATCTTTCTCATTAGTATTATCACTATGGGACCTCTCAACACCTAGGGATGCTCAGCAGAGTTTTGTGTTTTCTGTTCACACACACTGTTCAAATTACATCCCTTTTTAATCAGGTCTTATTATCCATGCCATTTTGCTAAGTATGTGCATCTTCACAACGCTCTGTTCCTCTTGCAGAGTATCTAATCCTTAGTGGCACACTCTCCAGCACTGATTTATGTATTGCTCCTCCCCAGCATACTCTTCAAAGTGCATGCCATCAGCTTCTGCATGAGTAGAACTAAAAAGTCTTTCTGAGTCACACTTCATGCTGCTTCTTTTCCAATTGTAATCTGCAAGTCTTGCTTGATTTGGAGTTCCTGTGGCAGCAATTTTCTTGCATACTGCTACCTATCTCATTGCTTGACATGATGCACTTGAAGACTCCTTCTCCATACCATTGCAAAATTTTCTTTACTGTTTGTTTACCTTATTACAGTTCTCTGCTTGGAGCTGCCTGTTTAATTATTTCCATGTTCTACACCAAGTAGAACATGGACTGGCAAAGTGCCCTTGCTGCAAAGAACTCTAACAGTGTTCTTGGCTGTACTGGAGAACGGTTGCCAGCAGGTCAAGTGAGGTGGAAGTCTCTGGGAGCGGTGCTCAGCTTCACTGCTGGCTGAGGGAAAAGATGCAGCCACATCCACTGGCCTGGGCAAGACACTAGGACTCCAGGAGCCAGGTTGGGTCACAGCAGCCAAGCAACAGGGGCCTGGGATTTAGTGGCTGGAGGGGATGGCCATGATCCTAATTACTATAAAATGCTTAAGGTGGTTCACAAGAGAGCAAAACTTACCCTGTGAGGGCTAGAATTAACCTCTATATAAAATTCAAAGCCTAAATTAAAATGAAAAAATAGCTTGCAGAAAAATGACAAAATATTGCAAAAACCCTACACTAGGCTTTGAAGGCTCCTAAATCAATCAAGAAAAAAATTCTATCCTTTTACCAGCCACACTGCAGAAGCAAATGCACAACCCCACCCTTACAAAAGAAACTAGAAAACAATATCTCCTTTTCCATAATGCATTTGTTATTTTTATTCTATAATTTCAGACTCAGCCTTCAAACACTGTTGGAGCTTGTGTATATTTGAGAATTCTATGACAGTCAATATTTTGCTGATGTGTGTTCTTTTCCATAGCACAGATGCAAGAAGCCCTGTTTTGCTGAATCCTGCTTATAGTAGCACTGTGCCATTGATTAGATTATTTTAAATGACTGTCAGTATTATTGGAAAACTGGTGCCTTTTGATTACTTACTACAGCAAAAATGTAAGCATATAAATGATTATCAGTAACTGTGACCATGAAAAAATCTTGCACTATACTGAAGATCTGCTTACACTGACAATAGTTAGCTGTGCTTTCTTCTGCCTCCTTTAACAGCAGACTGGTGAGCCTTACCTTTCTGTACTTGGTTTATGCATTCTTATACTCTTTTTGTCTTTTACAACTCAACACAAGTATATCCCTAAGTCATGTAGGTGTTTCTGCCATTTTCTTATTGCACTATCTTAAAGGCATTTGAGCTGATTTGTTGTGATTTAACCTGGAAGGCAGCTAAGCATCACATTCACTCCCTCCCACTGTGGGATGGGGTAAAGAATCAGAGGGGAAAAAAAAAAAATAAAAAGTTAAAACTTACGGGTTGAGATAAAGACAGTTTAACAGGACAGAAAATGAAGAAAAATAATAATGATAACAATAATAATAATGTATATTATTATTAATTATTAACATGTATATATATACACATATATGTATATATACATATACATATAAGGAGGAGCCCCCAGTGGAGCAGGTGGATGTGGCCTGGAGGAGGCTGCGGCCCATGGAGAGCCCCCACAGGAGCAGGCCCCGGGCCGGAGCTGCAGCCCGTGCAGGGGGTCTGGTGGGAGCTGCTGCCTGTGGGGGACCCGTGCTGGAGCAGTTTGCTCCTGGGGGATGGATGGACCCCGTGGTTTGGAGCTGTGTGGAAGCAGTGCTTGAAGAGCTGCTGCTTGTGGACAGCCCCCACAGGCTCAGTTCAGGAAGAATGGCATCCTGTGGGAGGGACCCTACGTGGAGCAGTGGCAGGGAGTGACCTTGAAGAAGCGGTAGAGGAGAAGTGCTATAGATGCGCAGACTGCAACACCCATTCCCTGTTTCCTTGTATGGCTTGGTGAAAGAGAGTGGATGAGGGAAAGACATTTTTGGTTTCTTTCCTTTGTTTCTCACTTCTCTGTGTTGTTATTAGGAGGTAATAAATTACATTAATCTTCCTATGCTGACTCTGTTTTGCCCATGACGATAACTGTTGAGCGATCTCCCTGTCCTTATCTCAACCCTTGAGCCCTTTTCATTGTATTTTCTCCACCTTTCCCTTTAGGAGGGGGTGTGAGAGAGTGGTTGTGGTGGCGTGCAGCTCCCTACCTGAGCAAAACCATCACAAACCCTCACCTCTGAACCCCAGCCAGTTCTTCCAGTTTTTATTGTTCCGCATGATGTCATATCGGTATGGGACATCCCTCTGGCCAGTTCAGGTCAGCTGTGCTGGCTGTGTCCCCTCCCAGCTTATTGTTCCCTCTCCAGCTTCCTCACTGGCAGCTCAGCATGAGAAACTGAAAAGTCCTTGACTTAAGCACTGGTCTGCAACAACTAAAACATCAGTGTGTTATCAGCATTATTCTCATCCTAAATCCAAAACAGAGCACTATACCAGCTACTATGAAGAAAATTAACTTTATCCTGGCCAAAACCAGGACAATATCCCCCCTTTATTCCATACCATTTACATCATGTTTAGGTTCCATACTTTCTATTACATCCCAATTAATCACCACCTCTCTTGCCTATTGATATATACACACAGATATCATATAGTCTATGGGACATCCCTCTCAAATGTCCAGTGAGTTGATTTAGTCCATGACTTGGGCTCTATCTTTCATAGCAGTTCTTTGGGGTAGAAGAGATGCTGTGTGGTGTTGGATTCTTGCATGCTTATGCCAGCTCTAGTTCCATAATTGCTACACTTCTCCTGTTTTCTCTCCACTGCACTTCGCTCAATTCCATCAAAATTCATTCTTCATTAATCTCTGTGATTCTTACTGTAGTACCACTATGTGACATATATCAACCTTAGTAGTCATTAAATATAGCATACCAATTAGCATCATAGAAGTCAAATCATTGGCTATTCTCACCCCAAATTAAATCTCCTTGGGGTACACATTGGACTTTCCCATCCTTCCACTTTATCCACCAAGAAGATTTTGGACTATTTTCTTCCTTTTCTCAAAAACTTCTTCAGCTCTGTAGATGTTGTCCAGCTTCTGTTGCCCAACATGATGATGCCATCAATGTATTGAAGGTGTTCAGGAGTTTACCTCTGTTCCAGTGCAATTTGGATCAGTCCATGTCAAATAGTAGGACTGTGTCTGCACCCCTGGGGCAGTCAATTTTAGGTGTACTGGATACCCCTCCAAGTGAAAGAAAATGGTGGCCTGCACACTGCTGCCAAAGGGATGGAGAAAAACTCATTAGCAACAGTTATGACATACCACCTGGATGCCTTTGATTCCAGTTCATATTGAAATTCTTATATGTCCGGAATGGCAGCACTCAGTGGTGGTGTGACTTCATTCAGTCCACAGCGGTCCACTGTTAGTCTTCACTCTCCATTAGACTTTCACATCGGCCATAAGGAACTATTACAGCGTGAGCAAGTCTTGCTGATCACTTCTTGGCTTTCCAGCTGATGAACTAGCTTATGAATGGGAATCAGAAAATGTCGATTGGTGTGATATTGCCACCAGTGCACCATTGTAGCAGTTGGCAGCTGCTGTTCTTCAACCCTCAGCAACCCCACAACAGAAGGGTCCTCCCCACAGCAAGGTAGAAAGCTTTTTGCTCATCTCTGTTTCAAAGGCAACTATGCTAAAAGCCCACTGGTACCTGTTTAGGTTTTTGTAAATACCCTCTCCTGAGGCAGTCTATGCCAAGTATGCTCAGAGCCTCAGAGCCAGTCACAATAGGGTATTTTTGCCACTCCTTTCCAGGTAGGCTCACTTCAGCCTCCAATACAGTTAGCTATTAGGATCCCCCTGTCACTTCATACATACAGATGGGTTCTGACCCTTTATAGCTTGATGGCATTAGGATACACTGTGCGTCAGTGTCCAGTAGAGCCTTATACTCCTGTGGGTCTGATGTGCTAGGCCATCAAATCCACACAGTCCAATAAACCTTTCCTCCACCTGGCTGCAGGCAGGGACCCTCTAGTCCTGGTCATTGCATTCAAATCCATTACTCTCTTTTTGTAAATGTGAAACAAATGTCCCTTCATTAAAGTCAGAAGTAAGATCAACCCATCTACTCTGTCTGGAGAACTGCACATTGGAAACTGGAACAACCATTTCTCTGGAAGGACCCCCTTTTTTTCCATTGTTTTTGCTTGCAGCTCAGGTACCCTTGCCTCTAAGGTCAAGGTGGATTTTCCATCCCACTTCCTCCCTGTGGTCCTGGAGATAAAACTAGAGGGTGGCCTGTGGTGCATACCCACTATGTCCTCACTTTTGGGCAGAGGAATGCTTACTTCTAATAGCTGAGACAGTGGTTTATAGAGGTGGGGGAAAAGACTTATTCTCTCTTTCTTTAACCCGCTATACTAGTTTCACCACAGGCAAAATGCAGACCTATAAGGAACAAGAGAGACTTTCTTCATACTGCTGGAGCTGGCCAGCCAATTCATCCACCACATGTCTCCATTTTCCAGGTCATAGCTGCCAATGATTTGGCATACAATGATGGTGTGCTCTGTACAAACTTCCACCATATGGGCCACATGCACTTGACTGCATCTGGATCTTTGGGTAACTGTTCATGGATAACTGCACTTTTAAGGTATGTGACCTGATTTAAGTGCATTCTTTAGGCCTTAAGAAACCTGATTAGCAATACAAAAGACTGCTTCTCAAAGGACTATTGCCATGGAAAGTGTAATTTCCACTTCCAGTTTAGCTGTCCCTTTATGGCACTTAGATTATAATGGTGCTATCCAAGTGTACAGATAGCTAGACAGCACAGTAGAGAGGCTGTGATCTCTAGGAAAAAGAAGAATTCTATTCTAGAGACCAAAATGTATTTAAAGTGTTATGGAAACATAAAATGGAAAAGATGGAACAGAAAGGGTCTGCTCTAAAGGAGACAGTGCTCAAGTCTTAATGATCTTTGATGGTTTTAGAGTAAACAGGAAACATGTCTCCTTGAATACAGTAGTAATTTATGCCTAGATAAAACCTGGAATATGCTTTTATTGGTCAGATTTTGTGCACACTTGCACTTGTGCATACTTGCACTGGGCAGTACCTGAAGAAATGCCATTTATATAATGCCTGCTGAATCATATCCATTGACTTTCTTTGTTGATAAAGACTGTAATTGTAATGATTTTAAAAGGTGTCTGACGACTGCATGTTAGATTCTTAGTGTCTTCACAATCATTTTATATTCTCTAGGGTGTTGTGTGCATACATCTGCTTTTCTCAACTTTTTTACTCCTTTTAAATTGCTATAGGTGAGTGGAAACAGTGAGCTCATTCTATTTAGTGTAGAGCATGTTTAAAATAAAATAGTATTTAGTTTTTTTAAAGAGTGAGGAAAAATAGGTCTATACACATAGAAGATGAGACATCAGTTAGATAAGACTACTGAAAAGGTCCAGTGACATGTGGTCATAACTGTTGTCTGCAGAACCGGAAATGTCTTCTTCCATTCTCTCTTCCCTTTATCCACTGTAAACACAGACACACACACACACACACCAAAACTGACAGGATATGTTTAAATCTGACATTTATTTCTGTCTGGTGATCTACTGAAACATGAGAAGAACCCAGAAGGTTCACTGACAGAGCCTTAAGCGCAGACAGCAAGAGCTTTGTGCACAAAATTAGCTCTCTCTCTCCTAATAGATGCTCCCTGCTCCTGAGACGTTTTGGCTGGTAACAGGTCTGGGCCTTCACAGCCCACTGCCCGTCTGTGATGCCTGCTGTGTTCTGCAGCACAGTTGGAGAAGTCACGGTGCAAGCTGTTGCCATTCACAAATAGGTCTCCCTCTAGCCCTGATGGAGTAGCTCTATTAAACACCAGCCAGCCAGCCAGACTGGCAGTGAAGTCCTGTGGCTTTATTTATTTATTTATTTATTTTTAATTGGTTGGGAACAGACGTGCTGAGAGGTCTTAACAGGCCAGCTCCTGTTCTCACCCCTGCCATCTGAGTAGTTACAAAGAGTGTTTATCAATATGGTGATAGGTGCAATATAAATATAAATAAAAATAAAAAATACATATACATTTACATGTAAATAAACACATCAGATATTACATGTACCTCAAAGATTCTTCTGTTATTAAATTATGTTTTGCCTAGGGTTAGATGAGAAGTTTTGTTTTTAGATGTGAATTTTCTCATCTTTCTCCACTACAGATGAGCATCTCTTGAATCATCCTCTGTTGAAGAGCCAGGGGACATCCTAGGACTCTTCTCCTTTCTGAGAGGCAGTGTGAAGGTTGAATTTTTATTCCAGAGTGGAAAATGTGGACACACATCCAAAATACAAGACCCATAAAGCTTAGGTGAACATTATAAAAGAAGTTATTTCCAGTCAGGAATGTCAAAGTGCTTCAGATGCCAAAAGTACATGTATAGGTATTTCCAAATATAATTAAAAACAAAACAAACAAGAAAAAACGCATCTCTTAGCTCTCAGCTCTTTGTCTGATCCACAGAAAAATGCCTAAGCAACAGTATTTTTGATTGTGTATCTGTGGATTGATTATTACTATTGTTTTTCATGAAACAATCTTTAAAGTTATTCCAGAATAATTTTAAAGGGACTGCTATATTTCTCTTCACAACTAGATCATTTTTATGTGATTGTTATTAAGGTCTTTTTCTATTTTCTGTGGTTCAAGAGTATCTGAGTTACTATTATGTCAATGTGCAAATAACTTACAGAGAACAACAATAAATATATTGAAGTAAAATTCAATTCCTGCCTTGAAACACAGTCCCCTAGTAAGGAACACTCAAAGGCATTCCCAGAAATCCTCTTGCTAAAAGAAATCCTGCTAGCACACTGGGATGCTATCCAGGAGTTAAGCTCCAGACCAATGTAAAGATGAGAAAGTAATTGGCTCTAGATTCAGACTGGGCGTTGAGAATCAGCCAAGACCTCAACAGGCTGAAAATATGCTCTGTACATGGAATTAACACTTCCATATAACTGTAATCATGCTTAATATTAATTGATATTTCTAACAAATGCATGCTTTTGTGCTCTTTTTAGTTTACTTTCTGGCATCAAGTTATTAATTAGTCAGTTTCTGAAATCACAACAAAAAAAAATTAATCATACAATCATAGCATGGCTTGGGTTAGAAGGGACCTTAAGGATAATCTAACTCCTCCCCCCTGCCATACTATTCTCAAATAGTACCTAAACAAACAAACAAAAGAATATGCATGTACTAGGTGTGTACAGGTAATGCTACTCAGACTGCCATCTTGTCTGAGTAAACATTATTCTCAGAGGCTTCTGTTGCTTTCAGAGACTGATGGCTGCTATTAAATTCAACTAACCTGCCTGCCTTGCTATCAGCTTTCTCAGACTTAGGTTCATGACTCAGCATTTGTTCTGGAGCATACAAAACCTTATCTCCATCCAGTCCTTATCTCCATCCAGTGCCTTGTGAGGCTAACAAAAAAAAAAAAAAAAAAAAAAAAAAAAAAAAAAAAAAAAAGAACAGCCTTGGGTCCAATAACTTCAACAACAGTAGCTGAGCAGTTATTTCCCACATTATTTTCCTGTATAATCCTCTGATAAAGGAAAGCAACAGTGAAACTGAAGGTTAATGTCATTATAATAGCAACAACAAAAAAACAGTAACAAAATAAGAGCAGATGCCTTCAGGTGTTCTCCTCTTCCACTCCAAACGAATACATAAGATTGACTCTTTCCTCTCTGAGATAATCCATTTGCTCTCCAAGTTTTCTGTCCATACTTCTGCTGAATCCTTGTTAAATGCAAGCTGACTCCTAAATCTGTGTGCAAAGAGAGAATATTTGAAGAATGAGACAGCATTATATTGTGATGCATCAGCCTGGAAGAAGAATAGCTGCTGTAGTATGGTACTCCATGTGGATGAATTGCTTGTTATAGAAGAAGAATGGAGTAGCCTGGGCACTTCATCATGGTAATGCTCTCTACTCTGCTTATACAGGGCATAGTGCTCTGTAATATACAAACAGCATTCAGTGCTGTAATAGTTCTAACACTGTTCATCAGACAATTCACACTATGACTTGTAAGAGTGTCCAAAGCTTGATTTTACATGAAGTAGTGTCCTGAGGTAACCTCAGCTCCTCATATGTCAGCAGTATCACCGCTTGTGCACGTTTCACCTTTCTGTTTCCACTGTCTTTCAGAGTCCTCTCACTGAGATGCTTCCCCCTGCAACAATCCCACATCCCTCCAGTACCCACTGGTGCAATACCGGACAGAGGACTGGTCTTTTGAAGGCAGAAGAAGCTCACTAGTCCGGCAAATAAATGTATCTCTAATTCCAGTTTGCAGCCATGCAAGGGCTGATAAAACCATCCTAATAAACCTGTACCCTAATTAGGAATTTGGCTGTTGCTGCTGAGGAAGTATAGAATAGAAGTAGCTTCTCTCCCTTGCAGTAGCATAAGAAGTGTTCACTGTCCCTCTGTCCTGTAACTTATTTTCAAAAAGTTTTAGGAACTTAGTGACAGCTAGTATTCCAGCAAATGTGGCTGAATTTGGTCAAGAGTTTATTACAGAATCACAGAATTACTGCAGTTGGTAGAGGCCTCTTGAGATCCTCCACTCCAAACTGCTGCTCAAGATGTATCAGCTACAGCAGGTTGCCCAGGACCCTGACCGGCTGGTTTTGAAAGACCCTCATGGTGAAGACTTCATAACCTCTCAGCAGTCAGTTTCCTTGTTTCACCAGCCTCACAGTAAAAAAAAAAAAAAAAAAAAAAAAAAAAAAAAAAAAAAAAGTGTTTTTCCTGTTTTTAATTTGTGCTCATTGCCTCTTGTCATTGTACTGTACTGAGAAGTGTCTTCTTCATTGCCACCCATCAGGTATTTGTACACATTGATGAGACGCCCCTAAGCCTTCTCTTCTCCAGGATGAACAGTCCTTTCCTCATGTGAGAGGATGCTCTAGTCAACCCATTTTAATGGCCCTGTGCTGAACTCTATTGCCAAGTTATTAAGATGAACTGACAGACAAGCAATGGTGTTACAGAATCCTTACTGACTTAGCAAAACAGGTTGAAGTGAGCTGTAGGTAAGGACAGAGCTATGTGACTAAATGGAAATCAGGTGCCTGAAGAGAAGCTAAGTGTTTATTTTGTCAATTAAAGTAAATCCTTGTTCAGTCTGTACTGTACTCTCAGTGTTTCAAACCCCCTCACTGGTGCGTATCAGTTGAAAAAAAAAGGCAGGTGAGTAGAAGTCCAGTCCATACTCTCTACCTGTCATTTTTAGTAGTTTCTTATTCTGAGCATATGAAAATTCCAAGACTCCTGAGAATCTCTAGACTAGATTATAGTCATGTAATCGCAATACACTTGAGCTCATCTTTAGATGACTCTGTTGAAGCCATTAACTCTAGACACACATGTATTGGCTAATTCCAATATTTTAAACAGGGTTTCAATTAATAGGAGATCTATTTAAAGCACAAGGCTGTCTTCTGATCTTTGTTTATAGAGCTAAATAGAGGAATAAATCTGGAAGATGGCTTGCAGACAAAAATGTTTGCTGAAAGAAGACGATTTTGGATTTGCTCCAATTTCCTGCTGAAACCAGTAGTAAGAAAAAGAGAATTTTGTGGCTGGAAAACAAGTGTTTCTCTAAAAGTTGGAAAGATTGTTCTTCTCTGTATCCTGTTGATTTGTAGTATAGCACATAACACTAGAATATATGTTTGCAATTATTTGGCATAGAAACAGTTCTAATAGAGAATATCATGTTCTGTTCTGTTCTATTCTATTCTATTCTATTCTATTCTATTCTATTCTATTCTATTCTTAGCAATTACTTGACTTTTTTTTTTTAAACTACTGTACTAGCAAAGTGTTACTGAATTCCAGTTTCAGTTCAGTTGCTGCCTTAATGAAAGTTAACAGAAACATAGAAAAGAAGTATCAGAGTTAAGACAAATGTCCTTCTGTTTTTGTATTGTGCACAACTAAGTGGGGCCTAGACACTTAGCAGAGGATCTAATCTGATATAGGAATACTTCTAGTGAATTAAAATTTATGATAGAAAGTTCAAGGATGGTGCTCTGACTTCATTGTGTGGGTGGTTTTTAGTTGTTTATTTTAATGAAGGCATTTTCCTCTTCAGTGTGTTCTTGCTTCCTTTCTTACTTGATATTTTAATAGAACATGTAAGGTCTGTATCCTATAAATACCGACCATCATGGAGAAGAAAGTTAGCAAAAACCTTGCAGACCAGGATAACCTGTATGCAACCAGTCTTCTGTCACAGGACAGTCACTCTATCCTCACCAGGTCACCTATGCAGGTTCTCAGCTCCAGCTAGTGGGGAGAGCTCAGCAGCAATAAAATTGTATAATCTGAGTGGAAGCTGTCAGTAACAGTGAGTAATGCCCTGTTAGCTCCCATACAGACAGTTCCAACTTCCAGGTCAAAATCTTGGAAAGAAAGGTTAGACATGCAGCTATTGAGAAAGAAATAGGAGAAGTTCTATAGGAAATGACCCTTGTGTTATTTATAAGAGTCTCTGGACTTCACAGGAGATGACAGTATCCTCTGGCAGAACACCATATGACAGAATTATTGCTCTGAAATCTCTCTGGTTGACGGTAGTGCTGTTTTGTTTAGCTGATGAAGAGAAGTGTAGAGATTCTAATGTAAGACGATTCTTCTTGAGTTGCCGTGACAAGCCAGTAAATATTTTACGGAGTAGAATATATAAAACACGCAGATACATATTTACTTAATTTACAAAGTGTAGACATTTTGTTGACTGTCTAAATTAGTTAAATGCATTTGAAGCAGTAAAGATGATCAATATGAATTTTAAGCAAACTTCTAAATTGCAAAAGGCAAAAACTGTTGCTCTGGAATGCAGAATGCATTGTAAATCATTGGGTTATTTTTGATTATCAGCCTACATATGAGGCCAACTTACTTTCTTATAATGCTGCAGGCAGGATTGCTGTCCTATAATTTTTATGCTTACATAGGAAAGAAGTCTGTTACACTTCTGTTGCTTGAATTAGTTAAAGTCCTCAGGTTTATCTGTGTCACTGTACTGGCTAATACTGGAGTAAAACATACAAAATATGGACATAGAATTGGCTTAGGTTTTAGCTGTTTGAAAGTTCATTGTGTCTGATGAAAGTATGTTTACCTCAGTACTTAACCAAAGGAGTTTTCAGAGCATGCTTCCACATGCACACAAACTCCCAAACATGTAAAGCAGAAATTTGAAAAACATATTTTTTTTTAGTTTTGATTTGGGCTAACAGTATGTTTACAGCTTTTCTCTGCTAGTTTGTAGGATAAATTGAAATATTTCCTGCCAGTGGAAATTTATAGTCCATAGACAGTGAAATTAGAGCATAGTCACTGTTGTGGCCATTTTGTTGCACTTAGGGTAGAGTGTGGATGGGAATGAGATGCAGCAAGAACATGGTAACAGAGTACTGGTATTTTGACATGTGTCTGAAGTAGCTAATATGTGTGTAAATTAGTTTTAGTGAAGAACAGAGACTTTGTCACTTTAGGAAAGGCATTCTGCAATAAAGATTGAAAACACTGGCAGAAATAACCAAATGAAAGAAAACTTAGTCCAAAAGAGCCATCAGAATAGTGAGGTAATTGAAAACTATCAGGACTATAAAAATAATGAAAGAGAGAGAGTGTGTTTGGAAAGCTGATCTTAATGGAGTGAACCCGTAGCTTTAGTGGTGTAAGTAGAGTGTGATCAGCTGTGCAAATGTGCTCTTCCAGCAGCTGGGGCAGCCTAGCTGCAAGAGCCTCTTGGCAGCTGTGAGGCAAGAGGCAGAGTTAGGGCTGCTTATCATGGTCAGTTTTTGTTTGAGGGGTTTGCTGGGGGGACAGAGGGAATGACGGGGGAGTGGCTCTCTTAAGTACTTCTGACAAATGTTTTCTAGGTGAATTTGTTTTTGGAACAGTGTCACAACAAAGCTGTTCATGTTATTAATGAGAATGGGTCCTTGTGCTCTTGGCTGCACAAATTCGTCAACAATAAATATTGAGGAGGAAGAATATGCTTAGCCTCTTAAGAACTGCCAGTTACAGATGATGACTTTGAGGACAACAGACCAATACATTCTCATTTGGGTGAATACATGAGGCAACCATAGGCTGATAATCAGTTAAATTTAGTGTTACCTTCTTGGCATTGACTGCAGCTTCTACGTCATTGATTCATTGATTTGAATTTGAGCTGATGTGCTCAGGCTGTTTGAATCATAAGCTGCTTAAATGAGGTTCATCAGTGCAGAAGCTTCATAAACATTCCTGTTCATACCTTCAGTTTACTGGTCCTTTAACACACTTTAACACAGTTACTGTGAGGCTACACAAATGTACTGAAATGAAAGAACATGAAAAAAAACACAGTTTTCTATGCAGTACCTAGTGTGGAAAAAGGGCAACCACGATTCTGTTCACATATTACCACACACCAGTCATTCCTTTCTTAAAACAAACAAACAAATAAACAAACAAACAAAAACACTACCTTTTAGGATAATGAGGAAGTTCTGGAGCAGGCAAGTATGAATCAGAGGTGATGGCCATCAGGCTTTCCTCTTACCCTAAAAGATATCCTGCAGCAAGCCAAGAATTAGAGATAGCTGGTAGCTAGATGGTTTTAGTACGCTATGTGTGATAAACAATAAACAGAGGAGTATTTGTGGGTTTGGTGTTTTTTGTTTGTTTGTTTTGTGTGTGTGTGTGTGTGTGTGTGTGTGTGTGTGTGTTTAATACAACTGTGAATGATGCAGAAATAATCCAGGTATGATGCAGAAATAATCCAGGAGATAACATTTTCGATGTACACAGGGAAAGTACCAGGAGCAAAAAGTGGAAAAAAGGCTTTGAAAGGAATGAGTGGCTAGAACTGAAGCCAGACAAATTCAAAAGTAGGAAAAAAGCAATACCATGTAGCAAGGAGTGTGGTTAAAGACTCTGACATACTCTAGAGATAGGTTAGTGGCCGGGAAGAAAAAAAAACATTCTGGAGGAAGTACCTTGTTGAATCTAGTAGAAAGAAAAGGACTAACACAGGGTCTAATAGGTTCAAGTCTGAAACAAGTCTTTTAATTTTATTTATTTATTTTTTTTTTTTCCTACTCTGTTTTACAGAAATGAGTCCTTTATTTTAAACTGGAAAAATGTTCTGTTTCGAACAATATGAACATGAGAAGCTACAGACCAGGGAAGGAGGAGCTATAAAGTTGGAATGTACTTTAGGAGCCTTGTGTGTCGAGAAGAACCAGGTAATCCCTCAAGGCTGCACACCCTGTTGGTGTAGCAGGAAGGGCCTGTGTGGCAGTGCCTGCAGACCATGCAAGAGTCATGGCAGTTGAGTCACCTTTGCCTTTCAATTCAGCTGGGATAAGAAAGGGTTCATGGTAAGTGTGTGCAGCAGATGCAGCTGCTGCCTCACTGACGAACAGGGCTCTAAGCAGACCATTGATTTACTTTAGGACAATGGAACTTTGTTATTTTGCAAATTCCTGTTGGCCTGTTTATCTACCCTGAGGTGGCTTTTGTCTTGCATTAAGCCCAATGATTTATGTTTCGTAGAAGACAAAAATTACCTCGTTCACCACCAGGAGCTTTTGTTTATTTTCTCAGGGCTCTGAAGAAGGGCATAAGCAAAACTGAAATGTAAGGAATTTAAGCACCATTGTCTTTGTCAACTTCTGGCAAAAGGCCTAGGTAGCAAAGTGGTGACTTCTCCCTTTATTTTGGTCTTTTCTAGAATATGAATTTTAAGTAATAAAGAGCTATAAAGCCTTGTAAAGAAATAATTCAGAAAACTCCTATAACCAGAAGCCCTTCTACTACTGCATACTTTGGGAAACAGTTCACTGCTTATGGAACAAAGTTCCATACACAGACTTGAAGTACAGGAAATGATTCTGAAGCAATTTTACATTACTGCTGCACTGCAGTAAAGCCAGAAGCTTTGAGGTGGAAAGGAGATTAATGGATTTTTTTTTTATTTTATTTTATTTTTATTATTTTTTTTTTGAGGATAGTTTGGATGTATATAGCAGTGTGACAGGCTATAAATGTGAGTGAAAAACAGTCTTCCTTCTCTAGGTACTTTTGTAACTGATCCTAAAGATTTTGAAATTCTGAATCTGATAAGTTAAATGACAAAAATATTTTGCTTGATGGCAATGACATCTTTGGCTACAAGCATTTAAAATTAACCAAACCAAAAGCCTGAATCAATGGGCTAGAAATTTTGAGGTAACAGTAAAATAAGGAGTGTCTCCAAGCAATAAATATTTAAACATATTTCAGTCTACCCTAACCTGTTGAATTTACCAGCTAGGCCACTTCCAACTCAATACAAAAAATAGTAAATTACATTGTGATGACTGTTTGACCAGATCTCCATTCTGCTCTTGTCTGTCTTATTCCAACAGTGGGTGAGGGGGGGAGAGGGAAATGGCCTCTTTCAGTGCTGAAAGTAATCTTGTGATCAGCAGGTCATAGAACCATAGAATATCCTGAGTTGGAAGGGACCCACAAGGATCATCAAGTCCAACTCCACACAGGAACACCCAAAAATCAGACCTTACATCCAAGAGCATGGTCAAATCCTTCTTGAACTCCATCAGGCTCGGTGCCATGACCACTGTCCTGGGGAGCCTGTCCCAGTGCCTTGACCACCCTCTGGGTGCAGAACCTTTCCCTAACACCCAGCCTGACCCTCCCCTGTCCCAGCTCCATGCCATTCCCTTGGGCCCTGTTGCTGTTCCCAGAGAGCAGAACTCAGCAAAAAGGTTCTTCAGCATCACTGAAATCCAGTGTCTTATTTAAGAATCATTATTATGCTAGATTTCACTACTACAGAAAAGGAACAATAATAAAGTTAGACTAGAGGGAAAAAAAAGTCTCAGTAATAGTAACAACACAGTTTATGTTATAATATAGTCACTTACTTTCTGCTTTTTCTCTGCTCCCTCTTCTCCTTCTCCTTTGGGTTCTTAGGTGAACATAGTCATTCTCATGGTTCATGGTGTGTTAAGGGGAGTTATGAGCTTCTGGAGTTGTTCACCATGATAAGTGCAGTGTTCTCGTTGGTGGCTTATTCTTTGTCACCCTAGGATCCACTTGGGACCATTTTTGTAATGTACCTTTACATCTTGCTATTTCTTCACTAGTCTGCAGCTACTGTTTATATCCAAATTTACCATATGGATATTTTAGATGCCTATGTATGTTGGACACTTTTTTGTTTGTTTGTTTGTTTGTTTTGTTACACCTAAAATCAGATATTTTTTTTTTTCCAGCTCCAGGTCTGCCTTTTTTGACCTAATTACTGGTGAGTGGTTTGCAGATGATGGCTCTTCAGGGCCAAATCTGTGCCCCATCACTCACTCCACTGTCCTATGCCACATTTTGTGAATCCTACCTATGAGGCTTTTGGTGTTGTTCCAGACCTGAGCTTCTCAGCATAAAATCAGAATACTATCTCATGCTATGTCTGGTGACTGCTGGTTGCTATGTATAGAAAAAACACTACTGTGCCATAGAAAGATACATACGTGTTACAAATCAGCCATAGACATTTGGTCAGTTAGAAATTGGTGTTGCCACAAAACCAGGCAATGCAAAGCAGAAGGCAGAAAAGTTCAGAGCAAGATAGTGATAAACCTCAGTCCTGTGGCCTTGAAGACTAGTTGCAAAGCTCATGGCATATTACTAATGTCAATAGGGTTTTACTGGACTGTTTGTTTACACACACGGGCATGAGCATAACAGCAGCCTGTGAAATCCCATCTTTCAATTACCACTGACCAAACACTTCTGACTTATGGAGTGGTTTCTGGAGTGGTTTCTCTTCCTTTTTTTTTTTTTTTTTTTTTCCTTTTTTTTTTTTTTTTTTTTTTTTTAAACCAGAAAGTTCATCTTAGAACTAGAAAAACAACCTGAATGCCTCGCAATTCCTTATTTGTTGAAATCAGGCTGGGTTAGGGAGGGAAAGAAAGTACAGGATTTTAATTTAGTGGCAGATAAATCTGCTTCCAGAAAAATTTCTGGACTAAAGATATTATGATATTGATTATTATTTTTTCATGTAATAACTTTTTTTTATGTTGCATTAAACTTTTGTGATGAGAGCACAGAATAAATGCTCTAGACTTTGTCAGACACTTCTAATATAAAATATGCCATTTTTGATTGAACAACCACTCTAAGATGACTATTGAAGCTAAAAGCAGGCTGAAGATACAGAAGTAAAAGAGAAAATAGAACCAGAAATGAACAGATATAGCATTTCTTAACTAGGTATATCACAAGTTTGTAGTCACAGAATCACAGAATCACAGAATTTCTAGGTTGGAAGAGACCTCAAGATCATCAAGTCCAACCTCTGACCTAACACCAACAGTCCCCACTAAACCATATCCCTAAGCTCTACATCTAAACGTCTTTTAAAGACCTCCAGGGATGGTGACTCCACCACTTCCCTGGGCAGCGCGTTCCAATGTCTAACAACCCTTTCGGTAAAGAAGTTCTTCCTAAGATCCAACCTAAAACTCCCCTGGCGCAACTTAAGCCCATTCTCCCTCGTCCTGTCACCAGGCACGTGGGAGAACAGACCAACCCCCACGTCGCTACAGCCTCCTTTGAGGTACCTGTAGAGAGCGATAAGGTCACCCCTGAGCCTCCTTTTCTCCAGGCTGAACAATAAATAGTCCATATACTATTCTCACACACACACAAAAAAATGATTTGGGCATCATTACAGAGTGCTGAAGAAGCATACTTATTCAATTTCTGCTTAATTAGCATATGTATACATATGAATACAACGTTATTTATTTATTTATTTATTTATTTATTTATTTTCCTCTTCCAGTGTCTCAACCAGCTCTGAGCTATAAAAAAGAAAAGGGTAAGCAATTCAATTATTTTTCTCTGGCCAAGTCCTTGCCCTTTCTTTTAAAGTGAAAGGCCAAAGTCTTCAAGCAATGTTCTGCTTTTTGTGAGCTTACATAGGTATATACATATAAGTGTATATACATAGGTGTAAACTGGATTTACTAGAGAGCACAAGCCATTACTGTAAGCTATATTTTGCAAAGTATCACTATGAAATTTATTATATTCCCTGAGAAATGACAGAGCATCTCTTCAAATGTAATATTTGATGCTGAAAAGTCAATAAAATCTTTATCAATCTTTTTCAAGCTCCCAGATATTAGGCAATGATTAGCTGGTCAAAGATGATTTTCAATTTTCAGGCTCTTCAATGTCAAAATAATGTAAGCCTACCTAAAAGATTTGCTGAGTAAAAAAGCAATATATTAAGCCACCCATTTACTTGGCAAATATATGTGAAAGAAGAAATGCTAGCAGACTCACTTCTCTCTTAATTGCATGAAGTAAGGAATTAGTGCAACCTTTCTAGTGTTCTCCAGGCTTATGTTCCAGTCCTGGTTTTTGAGGAGTGCCTCACCTTTTAAAACAAATTCTCTTTTGTACATGGCCAGATAGCAGATAAAAACAGCAACATTTTATTATCACTTACTGAGAATAAATGTCCATAATGTAAAGCCTATTTATCTTCATTCAGGTGTAAATTTGCAGACATGTCAGTGCCATGGTTTATATATTTTCAATCCTTTCTTCTTTTCTTCCAGGTGTTGTCACTTCACATGTATACTTGTCTAGAACAGTGAATGGTCACATTCATTTTCCCCAGAAAAATACATCAATAATAGCAAGACTTCTATGAGGTTTAGAAGAATCACATAGCCCTTAACAAAGTATATTCCACTTTGGCCATATGGAATAAAGTGAAAGTTTGTGCTTAGTATCTTTTAGTAATTAGTATTAGTATTAGAAAACATTTTGATGGTGAAGCAGATGTGGAAGTTATATACTCCAAATATTCAACATAAAGTATTCTCAAATGACCAGCCACACAATTTAATATGTAAGATGAAACAATTTCAAAGAGTATGCTTTTCAGAATTTGATTGATAACACATTCTGATTTATTTATTTATGTATTTATTTTTCTGGAGGCTCCTTCTGTTTAGCTTAAAATATTGGCAAAAAATATCTTCTGTCATGATGATGTTTCACAGAAGAAAGCTCACAAAATTTTGGTTCAAAGGGACTGGAGATGACTGAAAGGATTTCAGAAGAGTCTATATATTAATTTATTTATAAATGATGAAATTACCATGTTGAGTAGGATCCCATTACTGAAAGGGACTTATGTTACTTTGAGAAAATGCAGAAATTTATGTACAGATGTATATTCTGTACTGCTTGTGTGCAAAAAATATATTTTTTTTCAATAAAGGTAATTGGTGTTTGGAAACTATGTATCTCAGGGATGGTGGAATTAGTCTTAACGATGACAGAGGAAGGGAAAGAAAAAAGAAACAATTTTTCCTTAACTGAAGTTATCAGTGCTCACCTACAATTACCATTGCTTATATACACTTTATTTATCTGATGTAAGAAAATGAATTATTTTCATGTAGGTTTAGAACTGCAAACCCAGTTCAGATCACCCCTCTCATTTATGTTTTCTGTTGTATTTCTACCACATAGTTAATTACAATTTCAAGTATCAGTGACAGTAACAGGAGAAAAAAAAAAAAAAAAGATTAATAAAAAAAAAAAAAAAAGATTAATAAGCTGGTTTTTACCTGGTGAAATTTATTTAATGAAAAGTATAAGACATCATGACAGGGAAAACTGGATGGTTATAAACATGCAAGATCATTCTTCTAGATAACCTTCATCTCTGGTGGGAGTTATGCCTTTTGGACATTCCTGCCTGCTTTCTGGGAAGGACAAAACAGAAGTTTTCCCAACAGAGACACATGTCAGCTTGCTGAGAAGTGCATATGATCACAATTTTTACAGTAAAATAGTTTCATGCAGTTACATAGAATACTTCCTCCTGTATTATTAGTTCATTCCCGGAGCAATGCAGCTGCCTGTCTTCAGGACAGTAGGCATACATTCTGTCTATTTAAGCATATTTTAAGTAAAATATATTTAATAAATATTGTATAGTTTTTGTTTGTTTGTTTGTTTTCATTCAATATTTTAAGACAACTTTTAATACAACTAGTGTAAAAAGCAATTGGCTAATATGTTTAAACGTTTCAGGTCTAATGGAAAGGGAGCTCCTTACTGAAATGTTATTTAAAATAAAACTTGGTTTTAAAAGATTGTAAAATACTAGCTTTTCATTCCTCTGAGTATTTAAAAACAAAATAACGAACTACAACTCAATACTTAATATCAAAGGTCTGTACATATGCGTCTCTGTCTTATTAAAAATGTGATTGTGAAACCTCACTTTATGTAGGAGCGAGTAAGGGGAAATTGGGGGGTGGGGGAAGGTGTACGTTTGATGTTCAAGGATCAGTGCAAGCCCTAAATGCCAAAGACAAAAATAAAGTCTATTTGTCACATATATTCTTAATATTTATCATTGAGAAGACTGTAACTACTTCTTTTATTCCGATTATCTTAAAAAAGAGAAAAGGTTCTTAATGGCTTTCTCATCTAAAATCATATTTCATGTTTGTGTTCCACAAGCTTTGTCCTTGCAAAGCAGATAACATTTGTACTGTCATTTTCCTAACTTATTATCCTATATCACTAAATGAATGTGATCATAATTGGCCTGCATATATTCTTTCCCCAAAACTATTCAGCTGCTTAATACCATTTTTCTGTAAATGTGTTTTGTCAGTTTTTCTATAAAATATGCATGGAACGTTTATGCAAATTTTCAGAGGGCAATAAATTTCAAATATATGTAATTTAATGGGATGGCTGCAACTCTGGCATTTTAAGTTTGACTGATAAAATAAACAAACTGCAAATTCAGACTGTCCATCTTTGTGTTCCCTGATCCATGGAGCAACACCTCAGCAATATCAAAGTATTCTTGGAGCTCAGCTGAGTTGAGCTGAAGTGGCCTTGGGAGACCTGTCAGTCACAACTGTTAAAAGGAAGTAATCCTATGATCTCTGGTCATTCTGCCTGCAGAAAACAGCATGGGAAGCACCATGGAAAACCCAGCACCTGCAAAAGTTTTTCTGGTATCAGCAAAACATAGTAGAGAGGCATATCTTCCTTTTTAGTAGAGCTGTCTACAAAGACTGACAAAGTCCCCACTCCGTCTATGCAGAACATGAATTACTTTGCATTACTGATCTCCTGGTTGTCATAAGGTATTTGGCAGTGTTTGTTGCTAGTGGTGAGATGGCTAGAACAGAGTTTCTGTGGGCAATTCTCATCTACATGTTATGATAAAGTCACCTTGCACGTTTTTTGGCTTGTTAATTTTCCTTTTTTCCTTGTGTTTCCTTGTTAATTTTCCTTGTTTTCCCTGTGTTTCAAAAACAGATAGCAGTGTGTAGTTAACAGAGGACATCTGTGTAGTTCTATTGTACACAGCTTGGCACTGTTAATCTCATCTGAGAGAGCTAGTATCTTCTGAAAAGTGCCTGGATGAGGACTACAGGACAACATTGTTGGCATCAAATACCCTCATGCTAACCCATTGTTAGGCTGATGTGTGTGTAATTGGTTTGTATACCACAGCCATTCATATAGATTTAAAAATAACCATAACTTCTAGTAAGAATCAAAGGAATACATAACTATTTGATGCTTCTTATTGCTAGAGTGAAAACTGTTAATTCTTAACAATGGGTTTTAAAAAATCTACATTCCTCCTGATTAGAAATTTAACTGAAATAATATACAGGGAAAAAAAAAAAAAAAAAGAGGTTAGTATGCTGTTATCTTGTGTTTTAAATTGCTCTGGTAAGCATGATGCAAGATCTAAGTGACAGGACGCAGTCACAGCCTCTATCATACCACCACACCCTTTTCCTTTCCCCTGCCAGTAACACAGAGAAGAGGAAGTGAAATCTGGTTTTGCTGTTAAGCTACAGCCAGCAAAAAGAGTTTTACTGCCAGACCAACATATGTCTCTTGCATCCTGTTCATTTCAGAGGCTACTGTGCTGGACAGACACAGGGAACAGTAGCACAGTAGTACTTGGGAGTAGCCTGGAATAGCCTGAACACCACTTTAAAAAGATGAATGAAGATGACTGTGAATATTGATAGAGAAAATGTCCAGTGGCATTGGATCATTTCATTCTGTATTACGTTCTGACACAGGAATGGATCAAAACATAATAACATCCCTTTATCATTTTCAAGGTGTTTTGTATGTCTTTTTGTTTGCAGCTTAGCAAAATTTTTGCAGCTTTGCAAAATTTTAAGATGAAGTTCTTCAAAGAAATCCCGTGGAAAACAGTATGCAAATCACGTTAATGAAAAGTATTGAATGGGCATTTAATTTATGACTGGTTGATCAGAGTTAAGGTGGCTCATCGGGAAGTTCTCAATAACCCTTCACATCTCTGTGACTCACCTTCAGGCTGTCCACTTGTTATAGCAAAGTCTTTTAGTTCTATGTTGATCCCATTTTATGGCCGCTGTTTATATTATTCCATGTTGCATGGATGAGGGATGAATGTGTTCTGCTTGAAGTCTGTGGTTAGTATTCCAGAAAAATGGCTGTGATTAGACAAATCAAACTCTTTTAAAGAAAGCAGCCATAGCCCAGCTGAAGTGCTGCAGATGATGCCACCCGATTAAAACACTGTCTTCATCATAATCAGTGGCTATAATAGATTTTATATAGAGCACAGAGTACATACAATGAACTGCCTCTTGCAGACTGAATCTTTGGGAGGTGACAGGGAGTGGGCTGTTTGTAGGGATTTTATTTATTTGTTCATTTATTTTGCATGTTACTTCTGTACTCCAAATTATAAAACTGCTAATGATTCTCAAAGCAACTTAACATAGAATGATCCTTAAACACAGATTGGCAGAAATATAGCTTTTGTACTAAGTACATCAGAGTGCCTGAAGGGATGGAACCTGAATAGCCACTCACTATTTCACAGCTGAATGTGTAGCAAAGAGATTAAATTCCATGTTTGTTGCACTTGGACTCACTGACCTGCTTACTGGTAGAAAGGCAGTCTGGAAGCATTTGGATGTCACAGATTTGCAGCACTGTAGCCCAAATGTAGTAGCCTCTGACAGGGCAGACCAGTTCCCTTGAAAGGACCTGGCAGTCAGTGGATTGTGGATATGACCAGTTCTCATGGGCAGCATAAAGGGGAAAATTTCTGGTTTAAAAGAGTTTCAGAAAAATGAAGATGAAATTAATTTAACAAAATAGGAAAAATGATGGCAGGAAAATGTTTGTTGTGAAGATATGTTTACTTCTCATTAAAAGGTGCTGGTTAGATGTCTGAAATAATTTTTGGTTATACCAAGATAAAGTTCTCTCCTCATTTTCTCTCACACACTCTCACCTGTACCCCCTCTGTTTTCTCATTCTCTACCTCCCCCCTCCCTCTTCCTTTCTCTCTTTCATGCCCTCTCACTCAGTTTCTTAGTCATCTCCCTCTCTCACTTTCCACTCTTTCTGTCCCTCTCATTCTCTCTCCTCTTCCCGGTCTCTTACCCTCCACCCCTGCCCTCCCTTTCAGCCTGTCTTTTAAACAGATTTTCTCTGGACGCCTCACAATTCTAAATTTTGAACACAGAGATTCAGTATCAACCCTGGTGCCACAGTAAGTTACAGTAAGAAAGCCTACATTTGTTTTAATCCTTCCCAGTCTTCTGAAAACATTACTAGTGGATTTTGTTAGGGAAGTCATAAGCGTAGTAAACATAGAGACTTAGACATGGTAAAACAATCAAAACAAAAGTCCTGGGATAAAAGGAATGCATTGCAATTTTTAAACATACAATACTCTGGTCTCTGCTCCAGTGTTAAGTACTCTCTTTTACTTGCCTACAAAAAGTTCAAAAATGAAAACAAGCTGCTTTGCAGCTGGGTGTCTCAGCTGAAACTGGGCTATATGAATAGCAGCTAATTTGGATGTTCGGTCCTTGACTTCTGATGATTTGATTTCTGCTTCTTGAAGTTCAGTCAATTAAGAATGTAGAAAGCCCTCTCCTGGGTCTCCTTGCTGTGTCCCTGAGCTCATGACATTGATTAAATCTTATTTGATAAGAAGCTTCTGAATATATATACATGAGATTAAGTACAAAATCTTAATATTTACTTATAGTACTTGTAAAAGTCTCTTTTATTTTGGTAATGACACTTGCATTTCCTGTGTCTTCACATCAAACTCTTATCAATGGAAGGCATTTAAAATAAGCTCATGTGAAAATAAAAAAAAAAAAAAAGGAAAATTCAACTAATAAAGCTGCTTTTTTCCCCTCTGAGTTTAAGGTAAACAGTATTAATAAAGCATACAATTTGGATTCAGTCTTACTCCTTGTTAGATCAAGTTAATCTCTTTCTGTGGGATAATTGCAAACAATACTGTATTTAAATGACTGTGTGAGCTCAAGCAAACAAAAAATCAAAATTCTATGCACGACAGCTGTTACAGTCTTACTTTTATTGCCATCCAACAGGTGCCATAAGTTAAGAAATTGCATTTTGCCAAGATATGTAGAAATTATTTTCTCATCTACATGCTATTTGTTTAACTGATGACCCATTTAAAGAAGCTATAATTCTCTTGTTTAGTTAAACATGTAGGTGGTGTCTTGCAGGGAGAGTCTATGATTGTCTTTCATTTTTGATGTCCTAATTGTTTACTTAGAATTGTTGTACTCCTTTAGCTTACCAATCTCACTCTTTTATTTTATGTCTTCTTTCCCCATGTATTGGATTTATGTGGCAAAGTTTTGGTAGTGGAGGCTGCAGGGCTGGCCTCTGTGAGGAGTCTAGAAGCTGCCCCAAGGTAGATAAGGGGCAGTATGGCAGCTCCAAAGGGACCGGCCTCTGGCCAGAGCCAAGCCAATAACTGATGTTGTTTGTGCCTCTCAGAACGCAGATTTAAGAAAGGAAAAAAGAAGGAAAAAAAAAAAAAAAAGAAAGAAAAAAAGAGCTGAGCAACAGCAGATGGAAGAGAGAGCACCAGGCTTGCAGCGCCCTGGGTCAGTGCAGAAGGAGGGCAGGAGATGCTCCAGGCACCACAGCAGCAGTTCCCCTGTGGCCCGCGGACAGGCCCCTGGTGGAGCAGGCTGTCCCCCTGCAGACTGTGGAGCAGATCCATGGAGACCCCCATGCAGCTCCACATGGAGCAGATCTCCATGCTGCAGCCCATGGGTGGAGGAGCCCACTCAGGAGCTGGGGGTCTGGGGGGAGCTGCTGCCCACCCGCGGGGGACCCGTGCTGGAGCAGTTTGCTCCTGGGGGATGGATGGACCCTGTGGTACAGAGCCATGTGCGAGCAGTTCTTGAAGAGCTGCTGCCTCTGGGCAGACCCTGCAAGTTCAGTTCGGGAAGGATGGCATCCCGTGGGAGGGACCCCACGTGGAGCAGGGACAGAGAGTGACCATGAAGGGGTGGCGGAGATGAAGCACTGGGGACTGACTGTAACACCCATTCCCTGTTCCCCTGTACGGCTTGGTGAAGAGAGTGTATGTGGGAAAGGCATTTTGGTTTCTTTCCTTTGTTTCTCACTTCTCTAGGTTGTTATTAAGAGGTAATAAATTACATTAATCTTCCTATGCTGAATCTGTTTTGCCCATGACGATAATTGCTGAGCAATCTCCCTGTCCTTATCTCAACCCCTGAGCCCCTTTCATCGTATTTTCTCCCCCTTTCTGTGTGAGGAGGGGGAGTGAGAGTGTGGTTGTGGTGGAGGTTGGCTGCCCTGCTGGGTAAAACCACCACACCCTATTACCCTATTTTAATTTTCATTTTTGAAATTTTCATTAAAAAAATCTTCCTGAAGTTACAGGTTAGAAGGGGAAATGAAACTATTCAAGTTGTTTTTCTTTCTTTACTAAAGTGTACATAAAACAGACTAAAGCATTCTTCAGCCTAATCTTAATCATCAGCTATTATGATAGAAAAGTAAGAATAACATAAAAATGTAAGACTTGAATAGTCATTTGTAGCAGATGATGATATATTAAACCTATGTCTGAAATGGAAAGATACCATTATTCTCCTTTACTTGCTTCTAACTCGTTCAGCTTTGCAGACAAGTATATTTCTTTCTCAGCTCAGTATCTAGCTGAGGTTGGTTTGTGGTAGTATCAGCTAATCTTTATGTTTGCTTCAGCTGGTTGTTTGATTTCAACTGGTTTGTGCAGGTTTTATATGGGATCTTTTAATTTCTGTAGAGAGTCAAAATGAACATTGAAATCTAAGGATTAAGCTGAAGAATGACTAAAAGGAACACGCTGTTTGGGAGGAAGATGACCCAGAGACAAATAGGCTATCAGTGAAAGCATTAGCTGACTGGCTATTAGGCCACACATTGTGCAAATGGAAAGGGGCCTTAGAAACACTCTCCTTTTATTACAAATTATCCATGTCATCTAACTCATTCACCACTGTTGAGAATAAAGCAAGTAGCATGCATGCCTAGGTGCACCAGAGTGGACACCTTAATAACAACAGGATGTTCATCCATTTCATGCTGATAAAATCTAGAATGATGGTGTATAATTGGGGTGCTGTTGGGCACTTTACATATGCAACCAGGAACACACCATCTACATCCCACATCTAAGGAAAGGCTTAAACTGAACTTTGTCTAATCCCAGGCTCATACCATGTTTTGCATGGGGATTGGTAATGTGTTTCTAGATACTCCAGAAATCTTCCCCTGAGGCAAACACGTTTCTTGACTGACTTATCATAGCTGATTATGTCAGCATAATTTGAGTTTTTAAGAATCAGAGGGAAGGTAAATATATATAGGTCTATATCATGAAGTGACAGAGTGAAGAAGTAGGAATATATAGTGGAAGTTCTTCCCTTCCCTTCAGACTTACTGTGAATTTTGTGTGCGCATAAACCAAAACAGATGTAGGGGAATTAAAAAAAATAAAAAAAGAAAAAGAAAAAAAAAAATCTTTCTTTGGATGCACAAAAGCATTACAAGCTGGGTGCATGAGGAAGGAAATATGATGCTCACTTTCATGATGTTAGAGACTTTCTGTGAAGTCTCCAAAGCCAATAGAATCATAAAGTCATAGAATAGCCCAGGTTGGAAAGGACCTTGAAAGATCATCAGGTTCAACTTTTCATGGGAAAAGGGAGCCTAGATGAGTTTATCTACCACTTTGTCCAGTGAAGTTTTGAAAACCTCCAGAGATGGGAATTCTACAACAATTTCTCTTACCCTTATTTTTTTGTAAATATATATATATGTACACTTATATACACATATGTATATACACACACAAATATATATATGTATATATGTATATATTTTTAAGACCATCCTGGTTGATCACCATAAAGCGGTACATAGACTAAGAAAACATGAGAGACTTGGCAATGATAAGCTTTCCTGTTTATATTATGTCAGCTCAGCTTTTGTTTCTAAATGCATGAATTTAGTACTGTAACAGACATGTACAAGGACATGAAAGCACAGATGTTAGCTTCTAAAGTGAAACTGTTCCTTTTCTATATACTTAAACGCCCACCATACCTGGGAGAAAAGCAAACAAACAACAAAAACAACAACAACAAAGCATACTTTTAAAATTGGATTTGATAAAGGTGACTGGCTGTATAAACAGGGAACACATTACTCTACAGTCTCCCTGACATGGTTGTCCCAGAGCTTAAGTTTGGAGAATGGAGGGTATATATACCCAGCTAAGCTGGAACAGGATAAGATCTTGACAACCTTCTAAAACATTGCTATCCCAAGTTAAAAAGGGGAACTTCTGGGGAACTGGAATATATCTAATCCTTAGAAAGTGTAAAATGTTATTTCTCTAGCCTTACCATGACAAATGATGATGGAGACTATGTGCTTTGAACATAGAATCACAGACTCATGGAATACCGCAAGTTGGAAGGGACCCACAAGGATCGATGAGTCAAACTCTTGGCTCCACACAGGACCACTCAAAAATCAAACTGCATATCTGACAGCATTGTCCAAATGCTTCTTGAACTCCAGAAGGCTTGGTGCTGTGACCACTGCCCTGAGGAGCCTGTTCCCATGCCTGACCTTTATTCATGAATCCATGGCTGGAATTCTGAGGTCTGATGTCTGCTTTTTCTCATACCTAGCCATTAAGGAATCTCAGGACTCCCTGACAACACACCCAGGAAAGCTAAGAAGATATGTGTTCTTTAACTTCAGGAAACTGAGATATTAGGGAACTTATATTTTGAGCCCAGAAGTTCTTCATTTTCCCAATTCCCAATGGACTTGGAGTTAGTTTCTTGTCTTACTAATTGTGAATGTGCATTTGCAACGTTTTTCTCATAGGTTTAGAACATACATATACATAGATGTACAGAGATACATATAGAGATAACAGTGAATTTTTGAAGCAAAATTTGTTTATAACAAATATACATATATCTACATATATACACCGTAGCCAAATTGCATACAATATTTTCTGCAAGATTTTCAGTTCCTTGAAAAGTAGTGCCAGTTTATTACTCTGTTCTATATGTGTTACGTTATCATTATCTTTTAGTTATTCCTTTTTTTTTTTTTTTTCCCCTGGAATTTTTATCTACCTTTTTTTTTGAAGGCTGTAAAAGCTCATGATGTGTGGACTGAGATGAAAAAGGAAGCCTTCTATGATATTTGATATTGGCTGCTAGACAACAAGTATTAGCTGTGCATTGTCTACAATATTGCTAATCATTACTGGGCCAATTACTCTAATTTTGGCAAGCATGTCCCATCTTAGTTAAGTGTCCACTTCTCTCTGGCATTTTAATCAACACAGAGCAGTCCTTCAACCCGGGTATGTTTGCAGAGAGCTGTGAGTTTTGCTGGAATAGGGTTGATTTGCTCCAGATTACATTAATCCCTCCATGTGTGCTCTCCCAGTGGCATGCTTCACCCAATTTTGTTTCTGCTCTGTGTGTCGCTCCTTCAACAGAAAGCAAGGATATGATGAAAAGTAACCATTGCTAAAATCAGTGCTTCCAGATCAGACTGCAAAAACTTTCCACACTGATAGATTGGAGAAATGAAAGTCTCACTCATTCTTTCACTTCCTGGACCAGTGCTTATCTGAATGATGTGGAAACACCAGGGTGAGGGAAGAGTGGTTTCATGCAATGCAAGAGTTTGCATCTGGAAATTTCATCTGATAGTGACAACACTTAGGGTGAGATCATTTTTTTTTTTTTTCTTTCTTTTCTTTTTCTTTTTCTTCTTTTTCTTTTTCTTTTTCTTTTTCTTTTTCTTTTTCTTTTTCTTTTTCTTTTTCTTTTTCCTTTTCTTTTTCTTTTTCTTTTTCTTTTTCTTTTTCTTTTTCTTTTTCTTTTTCTTTTTCTTTTTCTTTTTCTTTATTTTTTTCTTTTTAATGTCGAGTTTATGAAAATTGTTCTTATTTGAGCTTGTGGGACCATGCTGTAACCACAGCAGAACTTCTGCAGCATTCATAGCATCATATGCAAAGATGTTCAAAGGTTGTCAGTTTGGCTTCCTACTAAAAGGGGTCTTAAATTTAAACTTGATAAAAAAAAAATACCAACCAACTGACAAACAAAGTAACAAAGAAAAAATATATATTTGATTAATGGAAATGTCTTCAGTGTACTTAAAATTCAACAAATATCCATTTTTTTGGTTGTTGTTTGTTTGTTTCATAGAGCTTACTGTTTGTCCCTAAACTTAGAAGGTGAAAATAAAGGACGGTGGGCCCTATTTGAAGAGGGGATAAAATTATATTTTTACACAGTCTATCTTTCATAGTAAAATTAATTAATTAATTAATCAATTAATTAATTGATCAGTAGCTGTAGCTCCAGCAAAGAAAAAATCTGTCTTACCTTATGAAGTAATTAAGACTTTAAGTTCTGTACTTCCTAAAGAATGATAAGAATAAGGAAATTTTTTTACAGTTTAATATCTAGTCTTGGCAGACATAGATCACACTGTTAAATACTGATTAAAACTATAAAAAGAAACTGATATTTGTAGGAAAAATGGTATAGAAGCACTATAACAATTAACATTAAAGAAAAATCTCCTACAAATAATCTCCATTATTATTTTCACATATATTTTTACTGCTGCAAAATCAAATACATGCCCTTTATAGAAAATACTTTGAATCTTATTTTATAACCTGTACTACTGTAGATGTGTTGGCTTAGTTGAGCGGAGTTTTATGTTTGTAAAATGAAAATATGCAAACTTTACCTTATACAAGTGAGAGATGGGTTGTCATAAATGTCTTTGCACTCACTGACCAAGCTAATAGTATAATTACTTATAGTATAATTACTTATAGTTCCTTTTCTAAAAGGCAGTTAAATGTGAGAAATTCTTAATAGTATCAACTCCAGAGCTAAGGGTCCAAAGGATAACTATGTTTGGAGATACTAACTAAAAACTGTGTTACCTGAAATGGCAGCTTTGATTCTTGCTTGTTGCAGAACAAGTGTTGCTTAGGAGAGACTTTAATTGACTGCATATTTTTTGGTCTGCTTTGAACATAATACTGATGATAAAACTACAATGATAAGCAAAGAATGATTATGTCTTTATTCTCAGCAACTTTTTGTTTACTTATTACTACAGTCCATAATTTTATAGTATGAATGAAATTGAATTAAAATATTAGCGTGTCCATGGATATATTTCTAGAAACTATTGATTAGCTGTTCACCATGAATCTGGAGGATCTACATAAAAGTAGTACAACATAAGAAAGGGAGAGTGGTAGTTGCAAGCTGTTCTATATCCCAATAAATTATTTTGGCAGGATAAGAGTTTGCTGCACATGTTTCTTGGAAAATAGTACCCTTAAATTGTGCAGTTGCAGCCTAAAAGTGTTGAAGATTAGCGTTGTTATTCAGATTATCCGGGGTTACTCTTTCAGAGAGCTTATACTAAATTGGATAACATCATGCTAGAGGATTTCTATTAATTGGATTTGTTGATTTAATTCCCGGTCATTATTAATTCATTGACACATTGATTTGATCATTTCCGCTTTCCATCATTTATCGGCAGTCCTGGCTATCGGGGGAAGTCCCACTTGACTGGCGGATTGCAAACGTGACGCCCATCTACAAGAAGGGCCGGAGGGTAGAGCCGGGGAACTATAGGCCTGTTAGTTTAACATCAGTGCCAGGGAAGCTCATGGAGCAGATTAGCCTGGGCGTCATCATGCGGCAGTTACAGGGTGACCAGGCGATCAGGCCTAGTCAGCATGGGTTTATGAAGGGCAGGTCCTGCTTGACGAACCTGATCTCCTTCTATGACAAGGTGACACGCTTAGTGGATGAGGGAAAGGCTGTGGATGTGGTCTACCTTGACTTCAGTAAGGCATTTGACACCATTCCCCACAGCATTCTCCTCAGGAAACTGGCTGCCCATGGCTTGGACTGGTGCACGCTTCGTTGGGTTAAGAACTGGCTGGATGGCCGGGCCCAGAGAGTCTTAGTGAATGGAATTAAATCCAGTTGGAGGCCGGTCACTAGTGGAGTCCCCCAGGGCTCAGTACTGGGACCAGTCCTCTTTAACATCTTCATCCATGATCTGGATGAGGGGATCGAGTGCACCCTCAGTAAGTTTGCAGACGACACCAAGTTAGGTGCGTGTGTCGACCTGCTCAAGGGTAGGAAGACTCTGCAAGATGATCTGGACAGGCTGGACCGATGGGCCGAGGCCAATGGTATGAAGTTCAACAAGGCCAAGTGCCAGGTTCTGCACCTGGGGCACAACAACCCCAAACAGAGCTACAGGCTGGGAGATGTGTGCATAGAAAGCTGCCTGTCAGAGAAGGACCTGGGAGTTTTGGTTGACAGTCGTCTGAATATGAGCCAGCAGTGTGCTCAGGCGGCCAAGAAGGCTAACAGCATCCTGGCTTGCATAAGAAACAGCATGGCCAGCAGGTCCAGGGATGTGATTGTCCCCCTGTACTCGGCTCTGGTGAGGCCGCACCTTGAGTACTGTGTTCAGTTTTGGGCGCCTCACTACAAGGACATGGAGGTGCTTGAGCGAGTCCAGAGAAGGGCGACGAAGCTGGTGAAGGGTCTGGAGAACAAGTCTTATGAGGAGCGGCTGAGGGATCTGGGACTATTTAGCCTGGAGAAGAGGAGGCTCAGGGGCGACCTTATCGCACTCTACAGGTACCTGAAAGGAGGCTGTAGCGAGGTGGCGGTTGGTCTATTCTCCCACATGTCTGGTGACAGGACGAGGGGGAATGGGCTAAAGTTGCGCCAGGGGAGGTTTAGGTTGGATATTAGGAAAAACTTCTTTACAGAAAGGGTTGTTAGTCACTGGAATAGGCTGCCCAGGGAAGTGGTAGAGTCACCATCCCTGGAGCTCTTTAAAGGACGTTTAGATCTAGAGCTTAGGGATATGGTTTAGGGGATGATTTGTTAGTGTTAGGTAAGAGGTTGGACTCGGCGATCTTGTAGGTCTCTTCCAACCTAGACATTCTGTGATTCTGTGATTCTGTGATTTATTTCAGCATTGGTCAATTTCAGTTATAGTTGTGTATTCATTAGGATTTCAAGATGAATACACAGTCCATTTTCACTGAGTTATAACAAAGATTTGCAACTATGATTTGTTCCATTTGTAAGAACTTGAGTTGGCTTCCAAATTCACACTTTTCTTTCTCAATTTACTAGTATTGTCACCAAATATTCTAGAATTTCTAGCCACCAAATATTCTAATATTTTTAGATCAATTTCTTCAGTACTTTGCATATAAACCAAATGAGTTTAGGTGGAAAAGGTCCAACGTAGGGCCACAAAAATGATAAGGGAACTGTAGCACTTTTCCTATGAGGAGAAGCTGAAAGATTTGGGACTATGCCACTTAGAGAAGGATCGGGGGGATTTCATTAATGTATGTAAATACTGGAAAGGAGAGTGCAAAGGGAAGGAAGGAGCTGGGATGTCTCAGTGGTGCTCTGGGACAGGGCAAGAGGTAATGGGCAGAAACTGTCACACAAGAGATTCTGTCCAAAGGTCAGGAAGGACTTCCTTACTGTGCAGGTGATGGAGCACAGACACAGGTTGCCCAGAGAGGATGTGCAGTCTCCTTCATCGGAGATACAAAAAAGCATTCTGGATGTAGTCCTAGGCAACCTGCTCTAGGTGTCCTTAGCAGCAGGATTGGACTAGGTGACCTCCAGAGGTCCCTTCCAACCATTCAGTGATTCAGTGAAGTTATAAATAACACGTACTTTATGTTTTTATCTTTTAAATATTTTATTTTAAATATTTTAAATATTTAAAAATATTTTTAAATATTTTAAATATTTTCCAGCTTCATTTGCTTCATGTAAGATGTTTTTAAGAAGTAGAACCAAAAGTTTTCATCTATCCCATTCCATGTGTACTGTTGACAGCTCATATAAAAGTGGAATAAAAGTCTTTGGCTCCAAAACTAAAGAGTTCTTTCTTTTGATCTGTAAGGTACTGATCTTTGGCTGTTAGCAATACAAGGGTTTTTAGCCTCTAAAAGCTGAGTCCACAAAGTGGACTGCAAAAAAAGAAAAGAAAAAAAAAAAAAAAAATAAAAAAAAAAAGAAAAAAAAAAAAAAATTAGGGCCAAAAAGGGAAGGGACCTCTGCAACAACAGACTTCATTAAATGTGGTTTTAGTGCATGCTGTTGTCAATTAAAAAATTAAAAATAAAAATTTTTTTAAAAAAATAAATAAAAATTGTAAGTGAACTCTAAATTTAGATAAATGAAATGATGTTGCTTATCCTCCATTCTCTGAATGAGAGTTCTGGGTTGAATCCTTTAGGATCTTAAAGTTTAAGACAATGTTTAAATGAGACACTGGCTTTTGAAGAAAGTAATACATACATAGGCTCATGTATTTCTACTGCAATGTGAGTGCAACAAGACACCAGGCAAAGAGAACTAGCATTGTTTGGAGACAGTATCTATAGCAGAAACTGTGAAGGAGAGAGGAACATGCTGAGAATTATTTGGGTCATGTAGTGCATGACAGCTAGATAGCAGAAGTTAATAACACCTCTGGAAGCTGCAGAACCACTGTGCCTGATTTGCAAGATGAAAAATGTGAAGTGAAGGACACACATTATCAAAGATCCAAAATGGAACAAGACCCCAAAGTCCACAAGAATGCAAACCAAAAGATTAAAAAAAAAAAAAAAAAAAAAAAGGTAGGCGCAAATTCAAAAAATGTTGGCTCAGCTTTATGTAGCCTAAACTCCTTCCAAGTCCTTCTGTCTTGTTTTTCCTGCTGGGACCTTCAGGGGCTCTTACCAACATGAAACACAAAGAACAAAGAATTTTGGTCATCTTCCTCTGGAACTTTATTGCTGTGAATCTAATAAATCACAAATGGACAGGGGAAGATGAAAGTGATTGGTGTTTTAGGCATTACTTTTATTTTTGATATCTTTCTAAACGTTATGATGTAATAACTACATAGTTAAAAGCTTGCCGGATGTGCCCTTGGAAGTGGAAAAGCAATCTCTCTTTCTGTCATCATATTGATCTTAATGAAAAAAAGACAACTAGGGAAGGAGAACATGCCCCAAGAACATAACTATTACTTTATTAGTTAACATTTATTTTACCATAAAGATCAATTCTGAAACAGTATTGCAGCTGACTGAGCTTGGAAATCTCTAATAAACCTGCCTAATACGAAGAGCTTTGTAGTGCATAAAATAAAATAGTACTAGGCAGTCATGCTAAATGCTTTGAACATTTTGCTGTTCCTTTTTATGTATCCTTATGTGTTTAGTAATGAGCAAATCAAGCAAAAAGATGGAAACTCCAAAGCTTGGTCTGCAACCCATAAAGGTACTGCCTGAAGATCAAGTTAACAAACTGTTTTTCCATCTGAAAGGAAAATGGATAAAGTCTTAACATGTGGGGAAAACAAGCAAACAACAACAACAAAGCAAAAACAAACAAAAAATGCATCAGTCTTTCCTTTGTCTGAAACTTGATGAATCTGACAGATCCAACCTGTTTTAAGAACTGGAAAAAAGTTAAACAAATCCAAGGTATAGATTATTAAGAGACAGCACTTGACATAACTAACACTTCTATTATAAATTTGGATGCAAAGATTTAACTGACAATACCTAGTGAGTTTTATTGCTGCTGCACACATATTCCAGCAAGGGTAAAATTGCATGTGGAATGAACCAGTCTAATACCCTTTCCAGCCACAATGATGTACTAGATGAACTCAGGTGTAATTTCCTCTTTTTATATGTAATCTTCTGGGATATATTCATTGTTAGTTTATGCCTCAGTAAAGGTGAGCTGTTCTGATCTCTTGCTGGTAGACTGTGGGAGAACAAGTGCCTCTTATGGAAAGACATCTGAAATGTAAGTAAGCCATTAGAAATTGATGGCTTTGTCTTGCATTTTCTTTGCAAAATGGGCTGTTCAATCCAAACTGCTGCCACAGTATAATGTACAGTTTACCATAAGGTAAGCAGATGAGAGGGGCAAGCAGTTAACTGTCTTGGTTAACACTGCGAAGAAGAGACACTTTTTTTACCCTAGATGAAGAATAGAAAAATGGATTATAATAGGAGCATTCGTTGTTTAAAACACATGCCCAGAGTAGCTCAAAAGACTAGCACAGTCCTCTCTTCCTCATTTTAAAGCCAATTGTACATTTAGGTTATCCTCCATAATACTTTAGATTTGTCAAATATTTTAAATTCTGTTATACTTTTTTAAGGCTTTTTTTTTTTTTTTTTTTTTTTTTTTTTAACATTTGACCTTTTAGCATGTTTAGCTTGTTGACAAGTTAGGTTTCTCTGTGCAGCTCCCTCTCTCTCTCTATCTCTCTCTCTCTTTCTCACCTCCTCCATCCCTCCCCTCCAAGATGCACATCCTGTTTTTCCTTAGCATAGGTAAAAGCAGAAACAATTCCTGTGCTTACAGTCCCAAATCTCAGCTCTTTTGCAAGCTGTCTTTGAGATACTCTGTTCTATGCCCAGGAAAGTAAGCCTCACATGTATAGTTTTGATTTCACATTTATCACTGTAGTCAGTATTATTAGGAGAAAAATATATCATGCCAGATTTGACAGCCCTAGATAGTTGAAGCTACTGCAGCTCCATAGCCCAGGTATGGCCAGTTGTGGGGCTGAAGGTGCATTCTAAACAGACATATGCATAGAGAGCACATGTATACATGTATTTACAGTGTTGGTCCCTCCAGCAGCTGGGCTCAGACTTCCCAGTACTTCCCAGCACTTCCCAGTAGCTGCCCCTGAATTCCAGTTTCTCTAGCTGCTAGCACCTGGGAATACAAGCCCCTGAGGCCACAGCCTCACTCCTCTGGCTGCCACAGACCTTCTTACACATACACATACACACAAACTCAAACCTTTGTTGTCAAGGCTGACCAAGACTCCCTTGGTCACCAATAGCCAACTTCCACACAGTCTCAGAAAGATCTTTATAAACTGGAGCACTGAACAGTAATGAACTGTGTGTAATTTAATAAGAACAAATGCCAGATTCTGCAGCTGAGACAGTGCAATCCTAGATATGTAGGCTGGGGGACAAGTGGCTAGATTGCAGTGAGGGATCTGGGAGTTTTGGCTGGCAATAAATACTTATGAGTCAACGATGTGCCATGGTGGCCAAAAGGGCCAACCATATCGTGGAGTGCATCAAGCTTAGTACAGCTAACCCATAAAAGGAAGTAAGTGTCCCTCTATAATCAGCATTGGTATGATCTCACCTCAACTACTGTTCACAGTTTTGGGCTAAACAATATGAGAAGGACATAAAAATACTAGAATGTGTCCAGAAGGGAGCAACAAAGATGGTGAAAGGTTTAAAGGGTCTTACTTGGAAGGGGTAGATCATATTTGATTTGTTTAGCTTAGAGAAGAGGAGACTAAGGATTGACCAGTGCAGGATTAGAACTGAACTGATTTGTGGGTGAAAAGAGCATTGACTGGTCTCTTTAGAAATCCCCACTGATTTCACTGTCCATCTTCCTATTTTTACTGTGTGCATTACTTTTATTTTCCTAGTTCAAAGGATGTTTCAATGAAGAACCTGTCCCTGAATCTGATGTTCAGAATTATTCCATGGTCTGCCTCAAAAACAGCATCATGTTCCAGAAATGTATGGTACAACATTTAACAAAGAATGTTGGAGTCATTGCCAAGATAGATTTTGTATACACAAATTATATATCCTTTGCTACAGTGGCAAAAGTGAAAAACCATCATATTTAAACAGTCTGTTTTTGAAGATGGTCAAAATAAAATATGTAACAATCCCTCCAAGGAGTCCTTTTAGACTTTATTATGCCTTTTCATAGATGCAAGTAGAAGAAATGTGGCCTAAGAGTATTTTAGTCTTCCTTGATTACCAGTAGCTGATATAATTGTAGTTAGAAATACAGAGCTTTATGAACATAATCCTGAGGAGCAGCAGCAAAGGGAGGCCCCTTGCTTTAAAAGGCCCTTAAAATGAATGGTAATAATTTGGAGTCATTAAATCTTTTTTACTATCTTTCTCTTAGATGAAAGCTTTTAAAACCCAGTTCTCTGGAAAATGAATATTCATATAATTGAAATAACAGCCATAACTACCAGGAATTAATTCTGTACATTATCTTTTTCATTTTGATTTCTTAAAATCAAAATGTAGCAGACTGTCAAAGTCAAGGAACTTGTGTGCTAACTTTTCATTTTGTTAGATCTTTGTTGTGATTAATATGTCTTTCTGCAAAGCCCCTTCCCTCTCCTCCCTCCCCTCCCTTTTTTTCCTTCTTATTTCTCTTTAAGCAATGCAAGTGGCACCAATAATTATGTCTTGTCAGTAAAACCAATAACTTAAATAAGAAGACTGAGTACTTTGTTAATGTTGAAAATGCCAATGTTTTCCAAAATGGTACGTCATTTTCTGTTTTGAATCTCCTGCTTAATTTTTCTTGACTTAATAATAATAATAATAGTAGTAGTAATAGTAATAATACTAATGATATACAGAATGCAGAAATTAGAATAAATTATCACTCATAGCATGGTGTGGAATTGTTAGTGAGAAATGTCTTTTAGTTTCTTCCTTCCTTTTCTTGTGACTCATCATGCAATCCAACAGCAGAAGAACCAGAAACCGACAGTTTCTAATTATCTGACTCTGAAAGAGGTCTTCTACAAAATGCATATTCCTCCCTAGACTTCTCACCGATCATTTTAATGTTCTAAATTTTTTAGAATATACCTTTCCCTTGAAGGGCAACAAACCTGAGAGAAATCATGGCCTTTGTTGTTGAGAAGGTAATAGAAAAAGACATGAAGTACAATCACTGTGAAGAATTTTACCAAATAGATGGATGAATATATGTATATGTCAGCCACAATATATTTCTGCCTGTGTCAAATAAAGTTTCACATAATTTCAGATTTGAATATTATAACTTCGCATTGCAGGATCAACCTCTTCTCAAGACATTAATTATCTCATGAGCTCTCTGAAGTCCTCAGGAAAGTAGAGTATCAATCCATATTTATTTGTATTCTGAAGACAGATAGATGAGAAATATTGTCTCTGTAGAAGATGTTCTTCATGTTCATTAGCTATTCAGACAATACTGTGCTAAGGAGACACTAAGATTATTATTATTTTTTTAATGGTTGTGTATTGGAAACAAAATATTTGACTTTCTTCTTAGTTTCTACTGGAAAAATAGAGTAGAAAAAAATTAATTTGAAGATAATATAAAGCTGCTATAAAAGCTTATTAAGCACAAAGGATAAAAGAACTAGTGGAGCTTTAAAAATGGTAATTAAAATTGCTGATGTGTGTCTAATGCATTTTCTCAGTGTCTTCTGGCAGCAGATCATGATAATGTATGTTTAACTTTTTCTTCCATGTTATTGAAATTATTACTGCTCAAACTCCTATCTCAGTAGACTGTCAAGATCCTTATATAATAGCTGTAGTTGGAACATAAAAGCAGCAGTATGTAGTCTGCTGAAAATTCAGTGTGTGAAGGTGCAATAACTGAGTCGTCAGTCTTTGTTTTAGTCTTCTGTGCAATTAGAAGGGAACATGTAAACCGTGATCTGACATGAATGAGTGATGTCTCTGTAGTATACCTTGTATGTTTTAGGATCAGCATAATAAACAGCCTAGAGAAGAAGCAGAAATGACTCAGAGATCTGTGCCACTTTTTTTGTGTTTCCCAGTGAATTCCGCCTGTCACATTTCTGTGCTTTCAGGTTTGTGATCTATATGGTGGGATGTACCAAAATCTGAGAGTCTGTTGAGCTTTATACCCTTATTTGTATCTGGTAAACTGTCAAAGTAGTGTAAGAGCATTTGGTGTGTCTGACACTGAAAAAATTATTCAGAGACTTGATTATTGGAATTATACTTACAAAAATATGTGCATTTTGTGCAAATACTGAAGAATTATATGTTAGTGTGTACATGTGGTAATCTGATTCACACATTCTAGAATATGCATTAAACTTGTACTGTTCTATAAAGACTTCACTATCTTGGTGGTTTCCTTTCCAAAAGTGATTTCAGGGTTGCTAATATTCTCTAATATTGCTCTTCATTTTATTCTCTCTCTGGGGTGTATTACACTTGCCAATCTGGAATATGTACATTCTCTTCTGGTAGACTGTGTTGTCCAAAGTTTTCTTTAGGCATTTGAGCTGCTTTCCCACAAAATGGAAGAACCCAAGTGTTTAGTCTTCTGTATCATTCTATTCTTACTGGAATGTTTACATCTACACAGCCATTTTAGTCCTGTTTGTACATCTAGATGTGGAAAGTGTTCATAAATAAGGTGATTCCTCTTCCTTCATAATTTTATCCATTAAGAAATACAAGTTGCTACAGTTACTTCCAAAGATTGTCCAGCTCTTTGATCCTTTCAGTCTGCTCATCTATTTGGATAGGGGAGGTTTTAGTAAAACTCTGTATGTGACAGGAATGTAGCGGGATTGTTATTGGCACTTTCACTTTTTTCTTTTTCATTTGCTTTTTTCTTAAAAAAAATAAAAATTAAAAAATGTTCATGAGCAGTTAGTGATAGTGCTTGTAAATTTTACACCTGTCTTTGAGCTGCAACAATTCCATTCCTCCACTACTCCAGCATGGGCTCAACATTTTAACCATATGTTGTATATAATTGATCTCTTCTATTTTTATTATGTTATCAGGAAGACTTGTCAGCAATTTATTGTGAACATAGAAAGCAGAGGAAGGGATTATTATTACTGTTATATTTCCTGCCACCTGGAGAGTCTTAACATATGATAAGGTGTAAAGCTTGGGAATACAGTTGTAATACCTGGTTCCACACCACAACAGAGCTCATGATAAGTGACTATGAGACAACTCTGCGAAGAACTAGCCTGGGAGAATCTGATCACATTTCCAGCTGCCTTATCTGCACAGAAACTGCCATAGTTACCACAGTGAATGACATTATTTCCATTAACCCCCTACCAGGAAATTCCTCAAGAGAAACAGTAATACAGAATATTTATGAAGTATTTACTCCATAGCTATTTAAAAGGCCAAAATATTTTATTCAGTTTGCATCATTCTTGGATAGAAAGAATCATAAATATATTCACAAATTGAGGTGCCCATACCTTAAAGAGGTTACACTACCGAAAAGTGATAATTGACAGCTAGTGAACATACAAGAAGCTGAGCTGAGAGACTCTTAATATTGCTTGAAAATTCCTACTCTACATCTTTGCAAAGCTCTTGGATCAAATGCCAGGAGGGGATTACATGTTGTGCTGCATCTACTACCATGTTTACAAGTTAGATTTCTTTCTTAGAAGTAAAATGCACAATTCTGAGTTAAAGTGACTAAATTCTCTACTGTAATTTGGGCAGATTTAGACACTCCAAAAGGCAGTCACAGAAGACAGCATACTGAGCACCAAATTCCCTAATACATCTAATAAGAAATAATGAAGTAGTGAATGTGCTCTCTCCTTCCTAGTTTCCTAGTTGTCCATCTCACACAGTTGGGCATGGGCAACTAATTTTTTTTTTTTATTTTTTTATTATTATTTTTTTTTTTTTTAATAAAACCCCCTTTTTCAAACGGTGCTCTTACAGTTTAATCTCCTGCTCCGTATAGAACAGTGGGTGCCCGAGGCTGCAGGAATGCAGGAATGTGAGCCTGCAGCGCCCAAACTAATTCTAGAGAATGAGCATGAGAGTCTTTGTGTGTGTCTGTTTGTAGTGATTGTCCATCTGTAGGCATATATGTTTGGGCTGTTATGTGTGCACACACATTCTGTAGGAATCGGGGAGCCCACTGAAATACATGCCACATATGTACCCTTCCCTGCCACCCCAAAAAGGAAGGGGGAATCAAGAAAGAAGAATCATGATTTTAAAACACTAGGACAGGACACCTGGGGAAGAGTCACTGCTCTGTCCTGCTTTGAGTGTTACCTATAAAGCTGTCACAGGTTAAAATCCAGAGGTAATCCTGATAATGGTCTTAAGGACGCTTCACTCACTGAGGACTGTTAAACATGTGTGTTGAGACATTCAGGATATCACTTCTGTTTTATAACAATCTCATTTTTTCCTCTCTTGTGTAAATCAAGGCTGATAATCATTCTGTACTACAGAAGAAAGAGTCTGGTTTCACCCACACCAATTTCAAGTTTAGCAGGATAAAGCAAGCACTCCATTTTATAATCCCAGAGCTTCCTCTCAGTTTCTATGGATTCTGCTTCCTTTGTATTTTCATACTGCAATCAAGGAATAGCAATACTTATCTGAATTATAAATCAGACTTTTATTCAGTCTAGCCAGCTGTAACAGCTTATCTGTATTACTATAATTAAGGAACTTTATTATCATTGCTTTGTGGAGGCCACCAGGTGCTCTGCTCTCTGTCCTTTGCATGACAAAGGATGCATCCATATAATTTTCTATAAACATCTCTTTAAAGAGGTGTTTCCTATTTTTTTATTATTTTTTTTTTTCTCCCTTTCAGGCAAGTCAACAGATTTTTTCTCCTATTTTCTTTTTCTAATCCATCTACTTTCAATCTTTGTTTCATTCATTTTAACATTTGCTATTCAAAGACTTCAGTTTAGTCTGGAAAATCTCTGTTTTAGAGAATGTAGACCTTCTACATTACTCACTTTCATTTTAATTTCACTGACCCATAATATCATTTGCTTAATCTCCCGTTAACTCCATCAACTGAAGTATAGAGATCATCAATTTGGTTAGTAATTTCATTTTCTCCTTGTCTTTAAATTACTGTTTAAACACTTAAATACTGTGTAATGCCCAACTGTAGTATTTCTCTGAGCCAGAACAAGTACTTAGAACAGTTTATGAGATCAACCTATGCATGAAAAGAAAAGAGGAGATCAGCCAGCCATGTGTATTCCTGGGGAGGTTTTAGGCACTTCAGCTGTTTCAATGACTCTTTCATCTTAGCTGTTTGATCAGTACATCAGACCATATTGTCTTCTCCAAAACTAAAATGTACTCAAAATTCATCGTTTTCTTTCCCACATTTTTAAGAGAACAATGTAAAGGAAAAGTGCTTGCTGAAAACACCTGTGAGGTATGTTGAAGTCCAACTCCTCTCACACAGAATTGGTAAACTTTGATGATAAGCTGCCTCTGCTGAGGGTGTGAAGTGAATTAGATATTTAAAAGCAGTATTGTATAACATGTATAACAATTAAATATATTATGAATAAGATATATATAACTAATAGGAAATCAGTTGCCATATGGCTACTGGTACAGACGAGAAGTTCAGCAATAAAGAAAGCTGGTAAGGGAGGTAAAGATTTAATTTAACACTCCATAGCTAGATGGGGAGTTTATAAAATTCAAAAAGAAATTTGATATTTATTACACTGGAATGGAAAGATTGATAAGGCTTCTTAAAAATAGGGATCCACATAGTAAATAGTTATGAATGAGGATGATTTGATTGTATCACACAATGATATGAATTTTAGTAATTAATGGGGGAGGGTGCTACCGAAGGTCCATCAAGAAAAATATTTTTACATCATGGGGATGCAGTAACTGACACCTGATAGTTCCAAAAAAAAAAACAGTAAAATAAACACTTTTAAAAAGGAGAAGACAGCTAAAGCTATGCTGATTTTGAATTAAAAACAAACAAACAAACAAACAAAACAAAAACAAACAAACAAACAAACAAAAAAATGGAAATGCAAAAAAGGAAGATCTACATAAATAGAAGATCTACATAAATAGTGAAAAAAATCATTTGCCAGAATGATTTGGTAAACAGTTTGAAGGATAAAAAATCAATTCATTTGATAATCCTATATGGAAACTGTATCTTCTCAAACATGTCTAATTTTATTATTTGATAAATAACAAATTTACCTGACAAAGGTAATGAAGCAGATACATTTAGATGTGGTAAGTTATATGACCATGTAACATGCTGAGTAAAAGCTACAAAACCAATATAGTAAAAACAATATAGCAAATGTTCCAAAAAGTCTACCTTATGTTTTTTGAGTTTTTGAGTTACACTTTAATAGCCAGACCACACAATAAACGATTAGAGTGTTCCTCTAGCAACATGACATGGAAGTAAAAACAAGAAAGAAATGAGTCTTGAGGATGAATTGATAAGACTGTTTGGTTCTGACATGTAGCTTTAAAAAAAAAAAAAAAAAAAAAAAAAAAAAAAAATTAAAAACTGAGTACAGTATGGAAGAGAACTAAGAAATCACTGCAATATTAGTATGACAGATTCTCCCTCTTTTGCTGTTTTCTGATCAAAAGGTGCCATCATTTAGGAGGAAATGTGCACCAAGAAAAGCAAATTATTGGTTTCTGTTTGTATAGTTGAATCAGACGCAATACAGAGATGACTGATGTTTCCTCCTGGCTTTCAGTGCCATGATTTAAGCATGACGTACATCAGGCTTTGTTTATTTTTCAGTGTTTCTTAAATCATAGAAACATAGAATCATAGAATCACAGCATCACAGAATCATAGAATAATACAATTGTTTGGAAAAGACCTTTAAAGATCATCTTGTCCAAACTCCCTGCAGTGGGCAGGGACCGCTCCCACTAGACCAAGCTGCTCAAAGCCCTATCCAGCCTGGCCTTGAACACCTCCAGGGATGTGGCATCCACAGCTTCTCTGGGCAACCTGTTCCAGGGCCTCACCACCTAACATAGTAAAGAACTTCTTCCTCATATCTAATCAAATTATATTTTTGTTGTTGTTGTTGTTGTTGTTAATGTTGTTTGGCTTTGTTTTCTTTAAAGACATTTCCCCTTGTGCTATCAGTATGCCCCCTGACAGAGTCCACAGCTTTCCCATAGGCTCCCTTTATGTACTGGAAGGCCACTATAAGGTCTCCCTGGAGCCTTCTCTTCTCCAGGCTGTACAGCCCCAACTCCCTGCGCCTGTCTCCATAGGAGAGGTGCTCCAGTCCTCTCATCATCTTTGTGGCCTTCCTCTGGGCCTGCTCTAATACATCCATGTCCTTCTTGTGCTGGGGACCCCAGAGCTGAACACAGTGCTATAGGTGGGGTAAATGGTTCCCAAATTATGTCAGAGTTAGTCTTTCCAGACCACAGTTCTTTCCTTTATCATGTCAGAAATGTGATACCTGTCAGACATGACTTTGGCAAGCTGAAATTCCTCCTTAGGTTAACTGTATTCCCAGTATTTTTTTATTTTATTTTATATTTTTTCTATATCTGTTCTGCTTTATAAGGTAGCAATCAACAGGATGACTTTCAGATAACTCACTGCAAGACTAGCAGTAATATTTCTTTTTAAACACATCTGGAAAACACTTCTGCTTAGAAAGTATTGTGCACTCTCTTTCTGTAGGATCATGCTGTCTGAAGGTGAGGTATCTACTTCTTACGGAGGATTGGCACAAAAATGAAGAATTGGCTTTTGTAGTTTATTGTTTATACTACCAGTGAAGCCAAAAGATTTTTTTTTTTCCTTGGCATATAAGGCCATGTCAGGCATACAAGTCTTCGACAAACCTACTATGACAAAAGATTTTGCTAACTTTCTATTTGGTCAGACACAGTATAAAGATCCTCTGAGGGAAAACAAATAGAGGTTTCTTATACTAGAATTTGCTTTAACACATGCCTTACTACTACTGAAAACACTTGTGTATGGTCATTGCAAAAGTGGACTTTCAGGGAAGAGTCTGTAGGGGGATAATGGGGTTGTCAAAAATTGTAAGTCAATTCCATCAATTTTTGTGGTTGCTGTTATAAAAAAGGAAGAGCTGTTTGCACACAGAAAAGACAGTGTTTGAGAGGAAGATAAAATCTGAAAATATGTTTTTTGAACATTTCTGTACTCAGGGAGACTTGCAGTAATCTGTGATAAAGCCAATGCTTTTACCACTAAATACGGAAGTATCTCCAACTGTTATTTGGAAATTTAAACACAGTAAAGGAGTAACAAAAAATGCTAACCTCAAAACAAATGAGAACAATGAAACAATTTATAAAATATTTTAATATAATGTCTTTAATAATTACGTTCATGGGTCAGGAATACTAATATATATGACAAATTTCATTTAGAGGAACATAAACAAAATATTGCTTAGTATTCCAGTAATGCAAAGTATCATTGTACAACGATTCCTTAAAAGTCTTCATGACTCATTACCTTCAGGTTGCATGAAAACTCTCCAAAATATATTGTCACAGATCAGTGTGATCTCAGAGGTCATACTCCCTTTAGTTCAGCTGCTTTACAAATCTTTGTAAGCCCATGTAGTGGACAGGTCAGCACGGCCTGACCTCAGAATGGCACAAACCCCAGGCTTCCCTCGGTGCAAAATTAGGATAGTCTAGACATGGCAGCATCCCACCTGCACTCTGTGGCCCTTTGTGCCTACGAAAGGCATTATCCAGACTTCACAAGCTAAGAAATAGAAAGGTCGGTTTCTCCTAGATTAGGGTTTTATTCAGGACCTTATCTTACAGCACCTTCTTTTTTTTCTTTTCGTGAATATCAATTGTATTTGATTAATCAGTCAAAGAAAATAGTTATCAGCAGTGACATGTTACTGAGGAAAAAATATTGCAAACATTCAATCCTGCAAAAATGGAAGTAATAATTAGCAATAACAAAAGGAAGTCAATTTCTCCACAAGGCTTAAATGCATCTGCTCCATAAACCACTCTGTTAAAACAATGCTGGATAAATGTCAAGTTGATTACATTTTAGTAAAAAGTATAACTACAATATGATGCTTGATACAACATGGTATTATGGTTATTATATTTCTATGTGGGTATTTTCTTTTTTGCATATTCTGCATTTTTATCTCTGCTAAAATTAACAATTTCACACACACACATGCACACATAAAAGGAATCTTCCTTAAATTCATGGACCAGTTTCACAGTGTTTGCTGCATCATGATTTACACCAGATGAGATCCAGAATTCCCCCATTTGTCATCAATTTCCTTATGTCATCAGCCACATACAAGCATTTCTACCTGTATGTACACAGACATATTGTTTCTCTTGCATTCCTGCTGTGTATTGCTATTGAACAGCAGATTATCTTAAATTTTATCAACTACACTTCACATTCAGTATCTGTGTGCTACGTGCCCTTTCCATAAGGGCTGTAGCCAGTTTCTGTATCATTTACTTGATGATGTGTATACAGTCTGTTGAATTAGAAATGTTAAAATTAATGCAGATTCTGGCTTCCTGTTCATAAGTACTGACGTATTTTATTGCAAAGAAAAAGACTATTTTAAATATAATTTACAGAGGTATCATGATGAAAGTTTTACATAATTTCAAATTTTTAAATAAAAAAAAAAAAAAAAAAAAAAAAAAAAAAAGTAAAGAAAATTAAAAAAGGCAAATGAAATCCACAGGTTCATAGGCATTGTAACTGAGAACAATTTTTCTTTAAAATCCCACATATTTCTCTAAATGTTTTCCTCTCGCTTCAAATTTCTGTGCAGTGCTTCAGGAATATGTACCCTGACAATGCCAATTTTACTTATTCCATCTCGTTTTAGCATCATCCTGTTGTATTTCCTAACTTTCTAGATTTTGTGTTGACACACATCATTCTACCATAATAATTTACAAATATCCTTTGTAGAAATGAGAGAGCATGATTCCTTCACTTATTGAACTTCACTAAAGAGCAAGGATGCTTGTTTTTCTGACAGGATCAGCACACACCATGTCAGTGAAAGCTGCATTTTCCCTTAAGAGAAAATGAATTGCCATTACCTTTGGCATGTGCTGTTTTTTCCTGTTGTTTTGCTCACTACTTAAATGTCTCCATTAGTTATTTTAGTAAAATTCTTGTGTTTCAAAAATGTAGGTGTATTTCAGTGTATTTGCCAAAGGAGGTTGTTGAGTCTCCTTCTCTGGAGATGTTCAAGGCCCATCTGGACGCCTGCCTTGGCAACCTGCTCTAGGGAACCTGCTTTGGCAGGGGGGGTTAGACCTGATGACCTCTGGAGATCCCTTCCAACCTCTACAATTCTGTGTTTCTGTGATTCTGTGGGTCTGTCTACCTTATGTCAGAGCAATATGCAGTCACAAGCTGTATTTGCAGACACATCTGACTCCCATGAAGGGCTGAGGTGCAGTCCATGATCTGCCCCTAAAAGAAACAAAAATACTTCTGGGTTCCATATCCTATAGTTTTATGGAAAGTCAGTCTACTAGTATAAAACAGGCTATTCTAGTCTTAAATGCATTGCTAGGAAGCCTTCTTTAACTCTCCCCATAGGGCAGTGAGGCCTGAAGCCACTGGGCAAGCACACTGTGGATGTTAACCTGTTTCTTCTGTCAGTTCAGGACTTTGGTGGTGATTTCTCCACAGCAGAGCAGAACATGCCCAGGAACCTGGAAACTGGTAAGATTAAACAAGTTCTATCATCAGGAGCCAGAAGTGTCTCACTCCAGTAAGTCAAGCAGGGATCGCCTAAGATTTGGCAAGGGTCTCCTGTCTGTTACTTTCTGTGTCTAAATAATATTTTATATAAATGATGATCATGAGTTTAGAGGTAGATCTTTGTATACATATATACATATATGTATAATTCTATCTCCCATTGTGCTGTTTTAACAGGGGGTTGTTGTTTTGTTGTTGTTGTTTTTTGTGTGTTTGCTTGTTTTATGCCCCCCCCCCCCCCCCTTTTCTTCAAGTCTCAATGTCTTTGAGATCTAGACAGTTCATGAAAGTTTGACATGCTTTTTATAATGCCATTATCAACCATATTACTTATCAATCACTTATCAGTATCTGGCAGACTTTTCTGAACCCTTGTTTATAGCTAAATTCCCAGAGGAACTGCAGTCTCAGGTGCGCAGATGCCTCTGGCCATCCCCCAACCCCCCAGAATAAATAAATAAATAAATAAATGTGTATGAAAAGAACCTGCCCACTTCTAGGGTCCAGGCTTCAGTCATATTTTCAGATGGTGTTGATTTGCATCAGAAAGACTGATTTGGACAGCAGTGCAGTATATTGTTTGTTTCCAGCCATTAGTAATGAAGTGCTTTCCCTGTTTGCCACAGATGTTTCAAGTGATCATGTGACAATGGTAAAAAGCAATTAAGAAGTATTTGCTGACAGGCACTGTAGAGCACTCTAGCCACCAGGTGAAACCACCACAGGGATTCCCAGCAAAAGAGGCCCAGGAGAAGTCAGAACTGCAAAGTCTCATTACCACCTTGCCAAACCTCCTGGTATTTCTCCCAATTCCCTGATTTGGGCAAGAGCTACCCAGGCAGCCTTCAGGCACAGGGCCTCTGTCCATTGGGAAGGATTTACTTTAGACACAGAAGATCAATTTCCTGGGCTATGTTGCAAAACATCCTAATTTTTCTTACATTTTACAGAACCCCACAGAGGTTTGTGTTTCCTATCCCATAATTTTTTTTTTGATACCAGTCATTTCACAGTTGTTTCTATTTCTCTTAGTAGCTTCTATTTCTTATTAATTTGGATTATTTATCCAGGATTTTTGCCACTATGATTGCTGTGATATATGCTCACTGACCCTTTCTGGCTGTTGGGCAGAAAGGTTTCATTTTTTTCTTTCAATTTTCTCATTTAGCAATCTTTATTCAATAAAGGTGTACTTTGACTTAAACTGCACTCTTCTTTTTTTGTTGTTGTTGGTTTGTTTGTTTGTTTTTGTTTGTTTGTTTTCCTTTCCAACTTAATTTATGTTATTAACCTACCCTAAGACATAGCAGCATGGCAAGAAAATAATAGCTTGGGACTATTCAGGCCCCAGGGTGGGGGTAGGTGTGAGAATAACATTTTATTTGATATTGGGCCCATACATGCATGCCTGTTTTAGGGAAAGGGTAAGTGGATAAATGAGCATGAAGTTAAGTAGTAAGATATCAAGGAATGGTTCATAGAAAAGTAGGAGGCTGTGCAGGGTGATTGGGAAAAGAGACTAATGGATGAAATAAAATTTTCTGTCTTTCAGATTGGAAGAGAGGAAAAACAAAACAAAACAGAACATTTTTTCTCTAGTTTTGCATAGGGAAAAGCAAAGAATTTTCAGGGTTGAAAAAACAGGGAAGAGACAAAAATACACTTTTAGTTTGTTTGGTTTCCGTTTTCTTGAAGGCTAAGAGGGAGAAGAATGAAAGAAGGCAGGTTGAGTTTGTTTTGAATGGTTTTGAGGCAAAGAATTGAATAACAAGCAAAGATTTTTTTTTATTTTTTTTTCTGGATGGTGGTGGGGGTGATACAATGTGTGTGTGTGCACAAAGGTAAGAACAACTGTGTGGGATGTATTTGATCCAATGTTCTCCAACCATATTCTCAGGATGACAGCAGTGAAAACAGGATGCTTACACGGAGTGTGAGAACTGGGAAAGCATGGTATGAGATCTTTTATAGATCTTTTGTAGTTTGGCTCTGCAACATCCTTACTCAGACCACAACAGGCTGATGTGATCTCCATGGTAATATTGATTTTGGCCTTGAAGTGATCCTCCACATTCGTCAGCTGGTGGTTGGTAAACCAAAACCCTTGTGTGATCCTGTTAAGAATGCTTGTGTTTTCCTGAGCCAACAAATGATCCAGGCTTATGACCAATACATGTGGTGCTGCTAAATCTGGTCTAAACACAAAACCTTGGCAGCTCCTCCAGCCATTTCCAGGTTTATTATCTGATGGTATAATCACTTGGCTTCCTAATACAAAGGGATCAATAACACAGATGAAAATTTGTGGAATTGCCAGAAACTGGTGCCATGGTCCAGGAAGACTCAGGATAACTCTTTAGATGGCAAATCAGGTGTAACTTGTGTGAGGTTGACAAACAGTGACAGAGGCCTGAGTAAGAAAGGTTTATGAGACAGTCATGCATTTAAGATACAATTTTGGATGCAATAAACACCATGCATGCAGACTTCTATTCTATCAAGACCTTGTTTTGATCAATGCAGGCAGAAGAGATTTGCTCTAAAGGATCTCAGAGCTGGGGTTCCTTTGTGACAGGGAATGCACAGGCTGTTTTGATGTAGAGTTACCACTTTTTATTAAACTGTCTGTCTCTGCCAGAGATACAAAACTACTTTAGACCTAAAATTGAGTGACTAGAATAGCATTCCTAATAAAGTACAAAAGGAGAGAGAGGAATTATTAAGCGTATTTCCAAAAGTATAATTAAGGCAATGAAAAAGAACTAAGAAAAAGAAGTCCAGATATATCTGCTAAAAATACTGGAACTCCCAGATTTAAAAGTGAGTCATATGCTGAAGAATTATTCTGTACATTCCCTCATTTAAAATATTTTTTATTTCTTTTGCATATATATTTAAAGTTCATATTTATTGAATATGAATTCATATATATTGTATATAGCTACAAAGAATCAGAGAATAAGATAGGAATATTTTAGGCAAAATATTAATGCCAAAAAATTTGTTGTAGTGCATTACATGGTTAATAATTTATTGGATTGAGAAAAATAAATGAATAAACTGTAAATATGTAATTAAATTGTAGCAGGTTCAGTGGAGACTAACTGCCAGTCTGAGTTGCCTGGTTAGAAAAATGCCTGTGACTAGTAGGGCTCTAACAGCAGAAGTGGTAACAGGGTGGGCAGTGGCACAGCAGCATTGGGCTCCAGGTTGCTGCATAAAGCTTAGTGGGCGTAAGAGCATGCAGAGCCAGGCCTCTGTGGGAAGGAAGTGCCAGTACCCACAGCCTCTCCTTGGCGGAGGCCTGAGCACATCTCCTCAACTGACAGCATACATATCCTATTGCTCTTCTGGGGTAGGATTGAAAGTCAAGGAACACCAGCCTGGGTGTGTCTGTCTTTTGGAGAAGCTGGACCTTTTTCTCTCTTGGGAGAAGATGAAGAGAGGTAGGAAGCATGAGAAGTGAAAAATGTGATGTGAGTCCTAGTCTGTTGTTTGGATGTGTGCTTAAAAAAAAAAAAAAAAAAAAAAAAAAAAAAAAAAAAGGAAGAAAGGGAGAAAGGGAGACTCCAAACCTCTGTAAATTTTCCGAGAGCAGCAAGGTAGGCTGTGATGGAACACTGGCTGGCTGCTGGCTTTTTAGAGATCAAGGGAAAACCTAGTGTTTTTTGTGGCCCACTTTTTCTTGGCAAAACACTGTGCTCAGGCTGAGCTCCTTCATATTTTGGAAGGAGTTTTCATCTTGCCTACTCCAGAGCTCTGTTGGTTGATAGCTGGTGCTCCAGCTCTCACTTGTCAGTCTGGGTGTCACCACTCTGCTTTAAAAAATCCATTTATCTTCTAGGTTGCTAGGAATAACCACAATGAAGTCTTTCACCCACAGTCTTTTATTTTATTTCACTGAGGAACTATTTCTTGTTTCAGTGTACTGTAGCAGTTTACTGCATTTTATTTGTGCTACCATTATAGTTTGTGAAGCTGCATTTGCTGAGTAGTTACTATAGATGAAAGCTTTTGTGTTTATGAATGTCCAGCTTCTCTTTTATTATGTTAGCTTGTGGGGGTTTACAAATGTTGATACTGGTTCTTTCAATTTCTGCATTACCCTTAAGTGCTCTTCATCCTTTTTTTTTTTTTTTTTTTTTTTTAACTGCTGCTGAAGACACATTGCCTATATATAAAATGCATTAGGAAGTCCTGAGGAGCCTGATTTTCAGTAACAGAGTTCAGAGGCAATTAGGAATTGCTTAGATTGTAATGTACTGGACTGGCATTTTGAAAAGTATTGTAAATGGGGTAGGTGATGTAGAGCTTTGTACTCTGAATATTCAGATTTCAAGGATGAAAAGAGCTGTTCTTAGTTACCCAAGAATGTATAAACATAAATCAATCAAACAAACAAAAAACGTATGAAATATATTTGGTATAACAAAAATCCAAATGACATATCCTTGAATATAGGACTCAGTGACTCAGTGGCTTTGGGACAGTATGCTTCTGCTCAGCACCTCTCAGTTTGGCTCAATTCATAAACGTTCAAATTCTGATGCTGTGGCACCCTACACAAAGAACATTGTATAACTTTTTTCTTGTAGTTCTATAAGTTTCTTGTGATTTATATGTGTGATTTGTTCTAGCTAGTCTTCTACACAGCAATCATTAAGCAATATCTTCCTAGCCTATATTAAGCAAAGTACTTTGTAACAACAAAAAAAAATCACCATTTTCCATACAGTGTATGCATTGAGCAGTAACTCTGGAGGTATCATTCCTGAAGCATTGCTCCATGCAGACCTGTGGCATTTCCCAACCTAGTTTTGGTCTGTTTAGTTCTGGTACCACAAACAAATCATATTCATCACTACAGGCAAAGTAATCTACTTCCTCTGGAAAGCACCAGAAATGCAGTGACATGCTAAAACAGCTGTCTTGCTTTCTGGTTCAGGCCTACATCTCTGAACTATGCTGCACTGTGCCTTCTAGGCATATTTGGCAGCAGCCAGTTGCCTAAACCATGTCGTGCCTAAACTTTATGGCATTTTAGGCCATGTAACACATCTTTAGGCCATATAAGATGCATCATGGTGGACCTTCCCTGTCATTACAGGCCGTGTGAGGCCTGTGCTTGCCTGCCAAGCCACACAGATGACTTGCACGCCCCATGGATTCTCCAATGGGACATGAAACCTGTGTTTGAGCAGCTGCACCCTGTACTCCTGCTTGGGAGGAAACTCAAGGATATTGCACAACAACATGCCAATGAGTGGCATCCCATTTCGTTGTGATTGGTCTGGGAATATTGCTGAGGTGAAACCAGAGTTAAAGTCCTCATCTATGCTGACAGTAAAGGGACTTCTTTCTTGGCAATGTCCGTTGACAGAGAGGTGAAAACACAGAAAACTGGACCTGGGGTTTTCTGCTGAGCTGTCATGTAACCCCAGCCTTCTCTAGCTCATGTTAACTGGGTTCCAGTAGTAAGTGCAAACTACGGGCCTCATTTTCCTGTATGTGAAGCCAAGAAAGGAAAAAAAAAAAAAAAAAAAAGAAAAAAAAAAATAAAAATAAAAAAAGAAATTGCAGACTCCATTTCTCCACAGCGTGGTATGATAGATGGGGCAATGCAGTCTCAAAGGGATGTTTCAGTCTCTTCCTGCTCCTGAATTACTGTTCTGATGATATTCCTGAAGCTAAAAGAGAAAAGATATACAGTTTTTAATAGAAACTAGTACAGAAATCTCTTTAGCTTGCAGAAAACCACAGGGAAAATAGATGTCTTCTCAGAAGGTATAATTTCTCAAAAAACATCTGGGACAGTGAGAGGTGAATATAGAATAGGACAGTTTACTTAATTTATTTTAAGCAGTACACATTCAATCTAATTGTGGGTTAGAAAATTACAGGATGAGAAACCTAATATTTATTTATTGTGTTTTCCAAAACACTTAAACACTTTCATGAGATCTTCCCCACTTCTCCCCTCCCAAATTAAAATGCTGCAAGAGATGCCTATTTAGTATGGGGATTCACAGCCAAAAATTCCATCAAGACTGAAGCAACCAAGTCATATCTTAAAATGCGCACTGATGGCTCACTTCTCTTTTGTGGAACCAGTAAAGATGTAAGAGGAAAAGCCCATGTTTTGCACAGTAGTTTTGTGCCTACGAGTAAATACATGATCTATATTAGTCATACTAGTTGGAAGCTTTATTGAAATACATTGACAAATCCCTGATTTCAGTGAAAATTGTGATAATTTCTTTTTGCTGTATAAAATGTTTGGTTTTGGTGTTTGTTGGTTTTTGAGAATGCAGTCGTGAAGAGAGTTGTCCAATTTAATATTTATGATATTTATTAGATATTGTTGCCTTTCCATTCTCTTAATCTTTCACACATACATGCACAGATGTATTTTTCTCTTCTTGTGCCTCCAGAGCACCACTACTGCTGACAGCTGTCCCAAGTGCCTATGACAGGTTCCCTGATAGCACTTGAAAAAGAAAAATAGCAACTTCTTATTAAAAAACAAATGAAACAGTTTATCTTTTCAGCAGGAAAGAGTCAATCCATAAAATCCATTCATTACCCATTTCTTACTCTCCCTACAGATGAATTAATTGTTACCACCAAACCCAAGCTGTTAGAAACATCTTTTTTATTTACTTCAACAGGGCCACTGGGAAGCTGACTGTAACTCAAAGTTCCTTCTCCCTTCCCTTCTGATATCTAAGTAGTGGCAGCAGAGGCTAAAAGATTATTTCAAGTAATTTGTTATTTGTTTATTTTTTCTAGTGGTTACTAAATATTCACCACAATATCAGGCCTGTGTAGGACTTGTAAGTGGTTTTCCTTCCAAAGGTTAGTAAAGCCAAATGTTTCCCAGACAAATTATGCATTAATTATGGTGGAATCAAGCTATTCAGAGCAGAAGATATAAGGCCCAATATCTATTTCTTGATTAATACAGTACAGAAAGTTTTGTATTACATATTAATAAACAGGTGTAGTATGATTTAAATAGGATGAAATTTAATGCAAAATGAAAGCATTTACTGAGGTGAGGTGGGTAAAAATATTAGCCTGCTCTTTTGGTTATACGTGGAAATGTTCTCAACCAGTTTTTCTGTATGACCTGATGAATAAAATTGGACATAAAGAATTAAAATTATTTGCAGGGTGGAAAAGATTTGTTTTCATGTGGTAATTGAAAAGAATAAGAGAGAAAAAGACGTTCATAATTACATGCTAAAAGAGCCATAGGGATTATGTGACTTTATTTGCGGTCAGTTGATTATGAAGTTCTTGCAGTTTCTGACATTTTCTATATTGCAGACTGTTCTGCGAAAGTTGATGTGCAAATGGAAACTCAGTGAGTTCCCTGAACAGAAAGTATATATCATCGAACAATGTTGGTTAAGAGGATGAGATGTCTCAGACAGGCCATTAACAGTAGGCGCACCAAGGGAGAAGTCTTGAACTGCCAACAAAATTGCATGAGTTGTCTGCCAAGATGCCAGATGCTGCTGCTAAAAAATAAAAATAAAAAAAATGTTATCCAAACCTGGTATCAGAGCTTCATGTCTGCATTCCACTGATGAGAAAAGAAATCACAGGAAAGAAGTATCTTCACTACTGAGCACTTACAGATATATATATATGTATTTAATATAATTAACTACTGGCAGAAATTGGAAGAAATAGCACATCCTATGCAATTCTGAGGGTTGTGAGACTGAATAATGATGGACTTTGCTTAGTATTAAAAATCTTTTCCTTCCCTGAAATCTTTCTATTCCCTAACAGCAGAAAATGCTATTTCTCATAGAATCATAGAAAGATTTGGGTGGAAAGGGACCTTAAAGATCACTTGATTCCACCGCCCTGCCAAGGACAGGGACACCTCCCACTAGATCATATTCCTCAAAGCTCCATCCAGCCTGACACTGAACACTTGCAGGGATGGGACATCTACAGCTTCTCTAGGCAACCTGTTCCAGTGCCTCACCACCCTCTGAGTAAAGAATTTCTAATTCTATGTCTATTCAGTAGAGAATAAAGAGGTTGTCTTCAGAGTTTTGCATGTGTGTACTGATCATCCAGGATTTCTATGATATGTGCCCTTGGCTTTGTGTTTCTCCACCTGACTGTTAAGGGGAGAAAGATTAAATTTTCCTGGCAATATCTACAAAAGGATTTTTGCTAGCACAGTTCTTACAGCTTAGAGGTGGCAATTTGCTGTGAGACTGAATGAGATCTCAAGACCTGATTACAATGACACCCGTTCTGGATGAACGTATGGCTGCAAAAAAATTTAAGAAGTTCCAAGGGTGTCCTCAAGTTCTGATCCAAACCCAACAATTTCAGTGTGACTATTCACTCTGGGCTCTTCTCCATGTCAGCAGAGCATGGGTTCTCAGCTCCTGTTCAGTCTTGAAGATTTGGACGGAAGGAAATGAGATGAACTGAGTTCTTACGATGTCTCAGCCAAAGCTAAAAGTAGAACATAAGAGAGCCAGGGCTCCTCGTGCATTGGTGGCCTGTTACCTGGCTGCAGGCACAGCTGCAGGGCTCCTTCACACAAGCACAGGAACAGGGTTAGTCCTTATGTTATGGCACAGCACTGCATCAGAGACCCCCAACCTGGCAGTAAATCAGCACAGACAGTGCAGTGATATGGGAGTCCCACACTTGCACCCTTCAGGCAGTGTAACCTGTCACACTTGGCTGAAGCCCAGGGTGCTGCTTATGCCAGGCAACAAAGAGTAAAAGGCATTGCTGAGACTAATGTACAGCCTACAAGTCAGCATTTATTTATTTATTTATTTATTTATGGACAATGTTTAATCGCAGCTAAGAAATCAGGAAAAAAAAAATCTAAAAACAAAACAAAACGTAGCATGCATTTTTCTTTTCAATAATTCTTTTTAACATAGCATACAACTGTACATTTTCAGTCTACATCTCTGTTCTTTAAGACATACATTAGCTCCTTTATCAGTATTTGCAAAAAAAAAAGCATATTTTTCTGTGCATCAGACAGCAAATGCACTTAGCTCCAGGATGTGTTTCAAGTTGTAGATGACACAGTGGTTAGCAGGAGAGGTATTTTAAATATCTTATGATTAGAATTTTAAGTCAAGATAATAAATACTATCATATATTCAGAGATTAAATTTTCAGTTTAGATTTCGATATCTTTAATGAAGACATCTTCCTTTTCTCTTTGATGCCCCACTTGCCTGTTGTTTTGTATCCCATCCAGCAGCTAGTGACTCATCAAGCTATTATCAAAGTCAGTGTCAAGGTAAGTATCACACAGAAGCAAAGCTATTTCAAAATACTACCAGATTAAAAAAAATAAAAATATATATAAAAAAAATAAAAATCTAGTTAGGACACTTGTACATTACATACTAATCAAAACATCTATCCTCACTTGCATGCAAAAGAATTGGAGGAGCAAAACGCTACTTGAAGATCCTAGTTTGTCTTTCCAAGAAGTAGAGCAGAACAATAGCACACACTCCCTCTATCCCACTGTCAAAGTATTACCAGCTGCTTATAATTCACATTTTAGATGTTTCCAGGACTGTCTGCTGTAGATTGCTTTTTAGAAAAAGGCTGTCATGTTTTGAATTGGAATGAACAAATTAACAGCTTGACATTTTGCATGAAAACCTGGGCCTGTAACAATTTCCATAAACAGAGCTTTAAAGTTCAGGCTGCACCTGAACATGGTCTTTTGACTTCAGTCCACATGTAGATAAACAAGAAAGGTGAATGTGATTCAAAGGTGACTGATTTTTAAATAAGGGGAAAAGTTTTTAAACATTGAATTTGTTCATGTTATGCAGAGCCACGGAAGTGCCTACCTGAATTCTGTTTCTTCCTCAGAGAGAGTTCAACAACCTAGCTTTGGGGATCTTGGGAAAATTACAGTGAAACATTTTGGTGAAAATGTATGCAAAGCTTGTCTTCACCCAGTCCAAAGGCCTGGATCCTGCAACTGTTTTGGCTCTTTTTAAACCCATGAGCAGTACCAGGGAATGGATGGAACCTAAAACTAGAGAAGTGCTTGTGCCAGGTCACTACCTCAGTGTGATCACTTACATACTTACTAGCAAAGCCTTTGCAGGGACATTTTCAAGCAGTGTTTTTTGAAACTGCTTTCAATCACTCTCTTGGCAATTCCAGCATTATCATTGCTGTCTGCAAATGCTTATCAGAAACATATTTCATGTAATAATTTATGGCACCCTTCAAAACTAGATTTCAGATCCATCCTTCCATTATGTAGAATTACAGTACTATTCTCCCACTGAGTCTGTTTCACTCATAAGATGAACTTTACAGAACATCATACCATCACCACAATAATATTATAGATCAGTTGTGTACATTTTTTTCTTTAAAAAAAAAAAAATCTCAACACAATGTTTAAACACAATTACTTCAAAAGTAATGAGCTATTAGAAATTACTTTTCCTCTGTCTAGTAGCCTTTTCTCCAGTTAAATTGTGTATTGAGCAAAACCAAACAAAATCCAACAAAAAAAAAGTGTTTTCTAAATTAAAAATGAAATTAAAAAGTAGCAATGCTTTACAACCAATGGATTGGATTACAGTCCAAAATGTACTCTAAGACTAAAAGCAATCTAAACACTTTTGTCTTTCTGATAATTACTTAGTACAGTTTTCTGGCTTTTGCAATTACAAGAAATAGCATGCATATAAAAACAGGTATTGTATTAGAGCTTTTCAGCAGCAAAAATAAGAAGATTCAAGGCAAATGGCAATATATTAAATTGGCTTAAAGACAGTGCTAGTGATGAATAAATCCCATCTAAATTGTTGACATTAACTTAAGTATTGTATACATCCTGTGCTGTTCCTCTTCAAACAGGTGATCTTTTTATTATTACTGAAAATTAATTAATTTAATAAATAAAAAGACTATTTACTGTTGCATGCTATTATAACATTTTAGACCTGTAGTCTAAATGTAATTCTGTATACAAGTACACACTCTTCTGCTTCCTGTTCCTGACAACGAGTATTCAAGCTGCAGAGCAAAGCAATCTGGATGTATGCTGTTACCCAGACAGGAATACAATGTTATGCTCTCTTGCTCTGTTCACAGGCTCTGAGTGTAATGCACATCTTTCCAGTACCAGTTTGAAAAGCATGGTGGGGAGTTGTTGATTTGCTACAATATACAGGTGTTATATTCAACATCCACAATAATATTCTTTGTCCTTCATTTGAACAAACATATTTCTAGTTTAGCCTGTTGTTTTGCTTTTTTTTTTTTTTTCTCTGTTTTCCTCTAACTGCTTTAGCATCTCTATTTAAGTCTGGTCTTCCAGGTGTATTTTAGACACATTTTCACAAAATTTCAATGATAATTAAATTTCCAGAAAAGTTGTTGTGAAATCTTTACAAGAGCATTACCCTATGCACATATAATGTTTAATCCAAACACTCTGAATACAGGATTTCACAAATCACAGGGAAAAGATTTTGAAACCTTGATTTAAAAAAAATAAAAAAATAAAAAAATAATCCAATGATCAGATTTATGTAAAATTTTGTTGTCTTTATACTGATACCCACAGTAAGATGTAGAGAGAAAAAAAGATTTCTTTCAGAAATTGTAATAGCTAGTTAAAGATTCACACTGTGGGAGAATGAAGCTTTAAAGAAAGGCACATGATGAAACCTGACAGATGTTTTCATTTCCATTTCACATTTCTCCTCAGCTCATTCAGCAAAGCTTTTCTAAATCCTTTTATCAGGCAGTTGAGGAACTATTTAACTTATTAAAAGATATTATGTATCCAAAAAAGCCAGTGATGAAATTGTCACCTTGTCACCTGAAAAGACATTGCACTTTTAGTACCCAGGAAGGTGTAGCTTTCTTGTGGTGATGGGACAGGGAGGGAACAGTTAATAAAGCATCCTCAAGATCTTCAACAAGTGCTACTAGCTGTATAAATATTAAAGAAATTAGAACCTCTTGTCAAGTTGTCTGTTCTACTAAAAAGACATTCACTTATTTTATTGTGTTGGTAGGATACTTTATGCTTTTTAGACTTACCTACACTAGCGGGTATGACGTTCCTGTGAAATCACCCATGACATCATACTATATGGTAACATGAAATATTTTCCCCACTGCTTTTTAAAAGTTTTATCCTTTCTTAGGATAGCTATGACACTTTTCTAAGTGAAGCTTTTTTAAATTACATATTTAGCTAGTATAATTAAGCATTATTATTGAGAAGCTGTAACAGAACAGTTATCCAAGATCATGAAAAGCTGACAAGATACAATTCCATTTTAAATGCAGTATATCTTCCAAAAGATGTTATATATGGTAATAGTCAGACAATTTATTAATCATGCTATAATTAAGGAGGGACTATTAAAATTATAGTCAGACATTTAAAATATAGCTGGTACAAAGGACTAAAGAGATTACACCAGCCTATGAATTAATAATGTACAGTCTTAGTATCATGGATGTGACTAGTAGCTGCAGAAAGTGGTCACTTTGACCTGCTTATAGAAAGTAATGGTGGACAGGCATCTATTAAGTAATCTCTGCTCTTCTGCATTAATTAGAAATGCATCCTGATCACAAAAACATCCAAGTTATTAAAATGCCAGACTTTCTAAATTCTCAGCAGACATTCAGCTAACAAAAAGACCAGAAGAGTGTTTAAATGATTTCTTGCATTTTATTACGGCTTTTCCTTTATGTCCTATTAGACTCCCAGTGCTGTGTAACAAGCTGATGCACATAAAGCAGTGAATAGTACTCAGGGAAATATGACTCTGGAAGAGATGCTTACTGGACTAGTTCATTTGTTTAGAAAGTTTTGGGGACATCTAAACATGAAGGTAAATGGGCTTTGAAAAACTTGGAGCTTTACTGGGTTAGTGACTCATGCTAGGCAACTTAACCCAAATTTAAACAGAAATAAGGGAATATTTGGTATTGCATATATTGTTTCCCCTGTATTTAGCTAGTAGATTGATCATTTGTTTCTGAAGTGGTTCATTTCAGATACCTTAAATATTTTGGAATTCTCTGCTGTCAGGAGAAATTACACTTTATTGTGCATACAGGCCTTATCTGAGTATGCAAAGATAAATATGCCTTAGAAGAGTGTTCCTTAATAGCAATCAGCAGGAAATAAGAGGTGCTTTAGCCAACAGAAACCTTGGGGACCAAGGTCTGACTGCAGTCTTGGCTGTCTCTAGACTTGCAACACTATTGCCCCGCAGGTCATTTGGTGTGTAAAGTCCTGAACTCCCTTCTGAGGTCAGATATTAAGTCTGGCCTTTTCATTTCTTCGTCTCAATAGGGAAATTTGAGTCCACATCTTCCCTTCTGTTCTCCCTTCTACCATCAGCATTCTTCTCCTCAGTATGACATAAGTCTCACTGTGTTATGGGTATGAAAACCAGTTTCGTAAGTCTGAAGTGATGCCAAGTTCCGATTTCATATGGGTCACAGAGCACACCAGGGAGAGGGGGGCCTCTTTATTTAGGCATTTTCCCAGTAAGGAAAGAGCTCCCCAAGTTTCAGTGCCTGATACAACAAGAGTTTAGTTTCATTGAGCTTCATAAGGGCAAGGAAAGAAACCAATGCCACTCACAAGAATGAGGATGAGTAAAACATTTCTAGGTCCTCTTTTGATGTTAAGAAACTTTCCTTCAGCTGTTATGCATTGACACTGGAAACAACTGAAATAGCACATCTGAACTTCTCTCCATCCTTCTCCCTCAACTTTTCATTACGGGCTTTCTGACATTTTCCCATGCCCAGCTGAGCTGACTGAACAAGCCAGATGAGAGAGGTGAGTCAGAGCAGTGTGGAGAGACTGCACACTCACATCACAGCCCTTGTGATGCATCGTGGGGGGACAGTCACCTCCAGTGGGTTGCATTTCTGAAAACCTGTTGACAAGTAGTGTTTTTAAATCATTTAATCTGTATCTGCAACTGCCATGCCTGCAATGTATCACTCACTCTCTAATACTATTCTAATATTCAGACAGCTGACTGTCTCCCTTATATATTTTCTTTTAATTTCCAAAGCCTGTTTGTTGGGTCTCAGGGAAGCAGGAACTGTCTAGGAATGAGCATTGCTGTGAAAACTTTTGGGCCATTTTTGAAATGTAGGGGGAAGAAAAAAAAAAAAAAAAAAGCTGCTTTTCTGTATCGAGGCAGAGGGAAATGTATTTAAATGTATTTGACACAGTTTGTCAGCTTTGTATAAAAACAAAGGTTGGCACAAGTACATATTATACACATCATTCCACTTAATTGGTTTCTTACATGGTTCATCTTTCTGGTAAGTTAGTTAATGAACAGAGCTTTCAAACCACTGTTGCATTACGTTCTCTGTAGCTATCCACCATTTTATTCCCATCCCTTAAAAGGCAAGAAAGAGCCCTCCTGGGCACTGTCTTCTGCTTGAGGAAGGACTAAATATTCTGCTTCTACCTGAGGTAGTTTAGCTATTCTAATAGTGTTGTAATATTTTTCCCTCAAGGAGATGACCTGCTTAACCCATAACATTAGGCTGATACTATCTCTGTATATATCAGGAAAGCTTAACACATACATCCATTTTAACATTCCTATAAGAATTTATCATATCCATAGCTTGCAATGTTTGTTACTATAGCAAGATTTTAAATTTAGTCCTCCAAGGCTATGCTTATCTTAGCAAATAGTGCATTTGTACAGAAAAAAAAAAAAAAAAAAAAAAAAGATTCTGATATATCAGGGTACTTGCTACATGCATTTAAGGGGTTTAACTCTGACTAGCTCCAGTCTGTGAAGGACTGAACGTCCATCAGAGGCTGGAGTCCATTAGGTGCTTTCACAGAGTACAACTTCTGTCTTGCCCTTCAGTGATGTGAACTACAGCATGGAAAATGGGGACAGTTGGGAGATTTGCTTCAAAATTGCACTCCTGCTAGGAGCTAGATTGCACAGAAAAGAGAAGTTTCTAAAATAAACTGTTAAGATTTTGTTGTCATTCTCTCTTAGTCACTTGATTTGCTCAAAGGCAGCTCTGAAATCTTGTCTAAACTCTCTGTTATTCCTTATTTACATGACATAACAGATATATGTCATATATACGTATAGTCTCTTTCCTAGTCAAAATTAAAAGAAACTAAAACAAACAAAATAAAACAAACAAACAAACAAACAAAAATTAACAAAAGCAGTGTTTGCACTTTAAGGAAAAATAATTTTGGTTCCATCATGAGCATTAATGAAATACCATTTTAAAAAATTTTCAATTTTAAAATATATTTATCTTTCACATATGTAGCATAATTTTGGTACATAAAAATAATTTTGGTGCATAAAAATTGCATAGAAGATATTTTCATAGTAAGTATTTCATGCCTGTAAAATGCATGGATTCTTCTGTTGTTGTTGTCCTTAGAGAAAGAAATACGCCAAATTGTGCACTGAGCGTATAAAATGTTGCACAAAAACAGCCAGCAATATTCCTTTGCTCTCACATCTGTCATAAGGATCAGTTCCCTGATTTTTCTCTCAGGCTGTTTTTAGTTGCAGCTGCTGTAGTGTTATCTACATGAGTGATGAACATTTAATCTGCATAGGCCAAAGTTCAAAACACAGTTCGTTGGAAAATACCAGTCCTTGCCCTGACAATATCTTTCACTACAGTAGCCCAGGCTCTGATATTCAGGTTTATCAAATGAAGTTGTACAAGATAACCAGTTTTCACCCTGTTATGCCTGGCCATGGTCTCAGTAACTCTGGATCTAAGACTCCAATATGCCAGAGTAGTCAGTACCTGTGGTAGCAGCAATGCAAAAAAGCTCCACAGGTGCTTGCCAGCATCATTCCTGTTGATATTGGCTGTAGAGCTAATAAGAAAGAGCAGTATAAGTGAACTGCTGCAATTCATGGGTGCTTCTGTAACACAGGAAATAGATCCTATTTTTGGTTTGGGCCCAAGCAAATATTATTTGAGCATGTATTCATTGTACATGTGTATGACATAAAAAACTCAAAAAACCTCCCCCACCACTTATCTGTGAATGCTGCTTAAAATTCATTAGCCTTTGCAGTTGTTTAGACTTTCACCTTAATTAGTTTTCAGACTGTACATTCTTTATAATTACCCCAAGCAAGATAAAACAAGAAAGTTTATTACACTCCATTTGTGCAATGAACTGAATAATTTGTGGAAGGTGCTATATGATTAAGGCAGTTTTGTTGCTGATGTACCATTTTCTATTTGATTATTGTTTACTTAGTGCTATGTATAATTTAAGGCCGTATTGTACTTTGTGGATGTATCATCGAGATGTGCTAGAAGTGCCCTCAAATATTGAAAACAGCCAGAATAATTTTTGAAAAATGTCTTCCTTTCAATGCACAGAAGGCAACAGCTTTCCTTTGTTATTGTTTTGCTTTGTTTTGTTTTGTCTTTGAGTGGGGGGTAGTTTCAATAATTTTTCATATTACTGTATTACTCTAATAATAATGACACCTCTTTGCATTTTTAAGAGGTACATCTCTAGCGTTGCTAGGAGTTCAAGGGAAGAGATTGCCCCTCTGTGTTCTGAGTTGGTGTGGCCTCAGCTTGAGTACTGTGTATGGTTTTGAATGCCACAGTAGAAGGACATTAAACTAATAGACAGTGTCCAAAGGAGGTCTAAGAAGATGGTGAAGGGCCAAGAGGGCAACACATATGAGGAGCAGCTGAGGTCCCTTGGTTTGGTCAGCCCCAAGCAGAGCAGGGCAATGTAAAAGCATGAAGAAAACTTAGAATCCCATGAGACATATATTACAATTAAAAGTAGATGCTCTTGCAACAAAACCTGAGTTACAAGTTTCTTGTTTCAAGTGAATCTTCTCGTTCACAGTGAATCGGTGCCTTTTGGGCTAGACTTAAGAATAAAGGACTAAAGCTGCTTCTGCTAAGGTATGCTGACTCAGATCCTGGCAGCTACTGTGTGGAAAGAAGACTAGTGCAGGAAATATTTTTCTTACCTCCCAGAAGCACAGTTCGGAGTTCCTCAGTCAAAAACTCCACCATGGTTCTTCTGTACCTGCGGATATCCTCTAGTGAAGGATTTTTGTTACCTGAATTTGCTTAAATCCGTATTTTTTTTCAGGCCCAACACACTGTGGCAAAAAGCCTGTCAATAAATTTTACTTTTAATCTAAAAAATGACTTCTTTTGAAGTCTGATGTCTATGGTAAGTGGTGAACAATTGTTTTTTATACATTTCCATAACATTTATGACTTTATAGATATGATTGAATGGTATTTTTTTGATAAAGAAGCTGTCAAGAATGAGTAAGTCTTTCTAAGTATAGCAATAAATAATATTGTATTTTGTAATCTATTTATTTATTTTTAATTTTACAATAAATGGCTGTATATCAGTGTGGTGGTTTTACTCGGATGGGCAGCCGAGCTCCACCACAACCGCTCTCTCACTCCCCACCTCCTCAAAGAGGAGCGGGAGAAAAGTCAACACAAAGAGCTCGAGGTTTGAGATCAGAATGATTTAATTAAAGGGAAAGGGAATGGGGAGAGAACGTAACAAAAGAAACAACAAGGCCGCGCGGAAGCACAGGGAGAAAGGAAAAATTATTGTCTACTTCCCATCAACAAGCGATGTTCGGCCACGTCCTGGGAATCAGGGCCTCAAAACGCGTACCCGTTGTTCAGGAGAGAGCGAGAGAGAGATCCCTCCCCCACAAGAGCCCCATTTATTGCTGAGTGTGACATCAGGTGTTATGGAACATCCCTTTGGTCGGTTTAGGTCAGCTGCCCTGGTGATGTCCCCTCCCCATCAATTGCCCACCCCAGCCTGCTGGCTCCTGGGGCTTGGAGAGAGTCCTGATTCTGTGCCAGCAATATGCAGCAATAGACACAACACTGGAGTGATACCAGTGCTGTTCCAGCTACGATTGCAGCACTGTGTGGGCTGCAGCAGGGAAAAGTGACTCCATCCCAAACAGACCCAACACAGTCAGACAGCTGGGAAGTTTAAGTTCCCAATTTAGACAAAAGTGCATCTTCCATTTTGTCATCCTACGCCATCTGCCTGCTAATGCAGGTACAGCTTGAGCTCCTTCACAAATCACAGGGAAATGGTGAAATTTTAAATTAATCTGATTTCTTATAGTAGAAGCTGCACAAATCTGTGTACAAAATATAGACCTGTATATCCTGGAAGCCAAGTGGATAACAGACTGTTCAAATCCACTTTCTGTGGGTGAGGAGGTGAACTAGTAATATGGAAGGAAGAGAGAGAGAGACAACACATCTTGAGGCGTGCTGTGCACTGACACTGTGTGGCCAAGTTAAACAGCATCTGATCTTAAAAGGTGGTAATAGTGACTGTATTAAGACAATGAACAAAACTTGATTTAGACCATACAGCCCAAAAAGTGCCAGGTGAAAGCAAGTTGAATGACCTTAGGAAATCTTATCTGTGATTCTCTTTGGCTGTGTATTCCATAAGAACAGAATTTCTTCTGTAAAGATACAAAAATTGATGTGGTTCGGTCCCTACTAGATTTTCCTTCTATCCATAAGGAAGATGATAAACTTGAATACAACTTTTTGTTCGTGCATCATGTTTGTTTGTTTGTTTTGTTTTGTTTTGTTTTGTTTTGATTGGAGTCAATTTCATTTTAGGAAAATACCACAGTCAAATGCTTCAGGAAGTCAGTAGCTAAGGATTTTAATGAGAACCTAGGTTAAGTTTATTTTTATTTTCATAGAAGTAATATTGGGTGTTTCACAATGCAACTCTTCAAAGGTAATGTTCAGGGACAGATGCCCAGAACAATCTTCTTGATTAACTTGGCAGCATTTCCTTCCTATTAGCTTTAATATTTCTCTGTTAGTAGCTTTATTTCTCTGAATAACTGCTCCTTTTAATAGCCAAGATACTTACAAAAAGATGGCTTTGGAGCAGCATAAAAATGCTTAGTATTACACAGCTCAAGGTCTCCAGTTTGCGGACTGTCTCAGGCTTGGATAAACAGCAGCAGAACCAGACAACCACACAAGTATTTGGAAGATTGCATGACTGTCTTTATCATTGCAGCTATTCTCACATGGTATTATTTAATGAATATCCTGAGATCACTTCTGTGCACATGCAGACTATGTTTTACTGTTTGTATCAAACCAGTAACAAGCCTAGGACATTTTGCTCTTAATGACACCTTTGGGATGGCTTAACTTTGAAGACTGTCGTTTTACATTGACTTTTCAACATATGGATTAAATGGATCACTCAGTCTGTAGTGTAACAGATACCTCTGATACCTTTATGCCAAATATTTCCATTGATCCCTATTTCCTAATTAAAATGAAATAGCATTACTCTGAATCTCTAGTTATGCTTTCTTCAAATGAGAGCATAGTATTACTACGTCCTGCCCTTTTTTTTTTTTTTTTTTTTTTTTTTGCCTGTTTAGAGAATACACTCAATATATTTCCCATGTTTCCTCACTATAGCTGTTTTCTGAGGCTTGAATCTAACAGGATTTTTATATCCTTAGTATTCCCAGAGCTTTCAGTGATATAAAAAGATGAGGGTATTTATTCCATGCTGAAACATTCATTACATGTATGGAAGAATACAAAAATTACACTTTGAGAGATGCAGAAATACTGATGATTATTACAACCTAAATCTTCTGTAAAGTATTTTAAACTGGAAACTCATAGTGTTACCGATATTCATATACACCATGAAATTTTTATATTAGAATGTTATCACAGTAAGCTGATGTATGATACAATGTTGTGTTTTCATATTTTCAGTAAGTTCCTTTTAAGTGGGTAGATGATGCTTTCCTAAGACATCTATAAACCAATAATACCTTAAAATGAAATGACCAGCTTAATATTGAGAACTCCTTGATATGGTGTCATAAATCATAAAAGTAAACAAAACGTAGATCAAGACTGACTGAAAGACCATGTGGCATTTCTCAGTTACATCTTGTACATACAGAATAGTGGAGGGTCTAGACAGGTTTTTGGAGCTGTCTTTGAGTATATCAAATAACTAGGGGAGGAAGTCAACAGAATTTAATGGCTTGTTTTAGAAACTTCAACTTCTCTGTGTAGTATATCTCATAGTAGAGAAAATAGAATAATTCAAATAGTCTTTTAATTCTCTTAGGAAACAATATCTTCCTGTCATCCTATTACTTAATTATACTGTTTATGTCAATAACAACTTATAGAGATTACACTTTGCAAGAGCAAACATTGTGTGTTCCTTTACTAACTTATTACATGCATTCAAAATAGATTTTTTTTTGCTTTATCATCAAAAATATAAGAAAATATTATCTTAATAATTCATAAACTAAAATATCAATGCTGTCAAAAATAATTCAATATTTAATGCAAACATAATTGTAAAACTGAACTAATTATGCTACTCTCCTTTTAAATACCCCATGCTAGTTTCCTCTGGGCTTTTAATTCACACTCATATTTCTTGTTTCCACGTAGAAGCAGCCTATTAGCCTCGTCAGCAGGAAGACCAACCTGTACTATATGTTACATTTATCAAGGCATATGTTTTGCTTTTGAATTTGGCATTTATCAAAGAATGCATGTCTATTCAAAAAAATAAATACATAAATAAACCTGAGCAGTTCTCATTCTACTTCTATGACTGCTGATTTTTCTGCTTATTGTTTTGGAGTTTGAACTATTGCCAGTAATGGATAGATTTTCATAATTTACTTGCATTGTCTAGCAAAGACAAAGCAAAACAACCTTCTGTCCCTCAAATTCCTAGAGAAAATATAAACACAACATACCACATATTTTTTTTGATAGCAGTTTTGAACAACAGACTTCAACCATACTTTTACATAAAGAAATGACTGTCTAGTCATATTACATCAGTTTTCTTTTCTTCAATAACTTGTTCTGTGGATAAGCTAAAACTTAACATAAAACATTATGTTTTTTGACTTGCTATGTAAACTACAGTTCAGGAGACATCCATTTAATCCCTGCAGACCAACTTGTGGAGTGGGCTTCTGTGACATAAAGCAAGACAATTGTGATGTAGGCTTTGTTTGACAATTTAAATAGAGTTAGAAACTTTAGTAAATATACATATATATAAAAATATTTTTGTTTAAATTAGGAGAAAGTGGAAGGTCATTCTGGCCAGTTTCAAACCTAGGGCAAAGAATTAAGTACAGATTATGAATTTAGGATATTAATATTTAAGCATTTTTGTCATCAATCAATAAGTGAATACTGGGTTTTATATATATATATTTATATATATATATATTTTTAAAGTCTTATAGTTCAATTAAATCTTTTAAAGTTACAGCTTATTTATACTTCTCTGCAGTAAAACTTAGACATTATCAACAATAAAAATCACTAGTGCTATATTAAACAAAATAAAAGTTACCAAGGATGTATATTCATAGCAAGTGAAGTGAAAATCATTGGCTGGTAAATGTCCATGACTAACTAAATACAACTATAAACTTGTCAGTAATTATCTGGAAAATTACAGGGAGAAAACGTTTGAAGACCTTACAGTACCTTATAAAGTATCTTGCAGAAAAACAAATGAACAAGAAACCAAAACCAAAACCAAAAGCAAGCACGTATGTTCCTTTCAGTTTATTCATGTTTACTGCATTACATTAGAAAGAGCATCTGTCTTAAAGCTCATCCTAGGTTTTTGATACTGTTGTTGGTGTGTTTTTTTGTTTGTTTGTTTGTTTGTTTTGTTTTGTTGTTGTTGTTGTTGTTTTTAATAACACTAATAAAATAAGTCAGACAAATACACTCCAATTTTTAAAAGAGTAGAAAGGAAGATTGGGGGATCTACATACTGGTGAACCTCACCTCTGTGCCTTTGGAAGATTGTGAAACAGATCCTCCTGGAGCAATGTTAAGGCATGTGCAGGACAAGGAGGTTATCCAAGACAGCCAGCATGGTTTCATCAAGGGCAAATTGTGCCTGACCAATCTGGTGGCCTTCTATGATTGAGTAACTGCATCAGTTGACAAGGGAATATCAACCAACATCATCTATCTGGATATCTGTAAGGCCTTTGACATGGATCCATGCAACATCCTTATCTCTAAATTGGATCTGAAGGGTAGACTATGGTGGATAAGAAATTCACTGGATAGCTGTATCCGGAGAGTTACAGTCAATGGCTATATGTCTGGGTGGAGGCCAGTGACAGGTGTCCCTCAGGGGTCTGTCTGGGGACTGGTGGTGTTTAACATCTTTATCAATGACTTAGACATCAGTGGGAGCAAGCGCACCCTCAGCAAGTTTGCAGATGACACCAAGCTGAGTGGTGCAGTTGATACAGTAAAAGGAAGGGATGACATTCAGAGGGAAAAAAGCTCAACATGAGCCAGCAGTATGGGCTTGCAGCCCAGAAGGCCAACTGCATCCTGGGCTGCATCAACAGAGGAGTAACCAGCAGGTCAAGAGAGCTGCCCATCTGGTGGTTTTACTCAGCTGAGCAGCTGAGCTCCAGCATAACCACTGTCTCACTCCCCTTCCTCAAAGGGAACAAAGGAGAAAACATAATGAAAAGGGCTCACTGTCTGAGAAAAAGTCAGGGAGATCACTCAACAGTTATTGTCATGGGCAAAACAAAGTCAGCAGAGGGAGATTAATGCAATTTATTACTTCTTACTAACCAGCTACAACAGTGAAAAAATAAAACCAAGCAACCTTTCCCCCACCTACCCTCTCTTTCACCAAGCCATAAAGGGAAACAGGTAATGGGGGTTGCAGTCTGTGCATCTATAGCACTTCTTCTCCACCGCTCCTTCACGATCACTCCCTGCCCCTGCTCCATGTGGGGTCCCTCCCACGGGATGCCATCCTTCCCGAACTGAGCTTGCAGGGGCTGCCCACAAGCAGCAGCTCAAGAACTGCTCCCACATGGCTCCGTACCACAGGGTCCATCCATCCCCCAGGAGCAAACTGCTCCAGCACGGGTAGAAAAATGCGGGCGGCAGCTCCCCCCACACCCCCTGCTCCCGCATGGGCTCCTCTCCTTGGGCTGCAGCTCCAGCACGGGGGCCTGCTCCTGTGGGGGCTCTCCATGGGCTGCAGCCTCCTCCAGGCCACATCCACCTGCTCCACCAGTGGCTCCTCCACGGGCTGCTGTGTGGAGATCTGCCCCATGTGGGACCCATGGGCTGCAGGGGGACAGCCTGCTCCACCAGGGGCCCCTTCACAGGCTGCAGGGGAACTGCTGCTCTGTGCCTGGAGCACCTCCTGCCCTCCTGCTGCACTGACCTTGATCTCTGCAAGGCTGTTCTCTCACATTTCTCATTCCTCTCTCCCAGCTACTGTTGCACAGAATTTTTTTTTCCCTTCCTGAAACCTGCTCTCCCAGAGGCACAAACAGCATTGTTTACTGGCCGAGCTCTGGCCAGCAGCAGGCCCCTTTTGGAGCCATCTGAAACTGGCCCTTATCTAACATGGGGCAGCTTCTGGATTTTTCTCACAGAAGCTACCCTTGTAGCCTCCTGCTACCAAAGCCTTGTCACATAAACCCAATACACTGCAACCCATCTACTCTGCCTTTATGAGGCCCCACTTTGAGTGCTGCATGCAGGTCTGGGGCCCCCAGCACAAGAAGTATGTCTACCTGTTAAAGCAGGTCCAGAGTAGGGCCACGAAGATGATCAGAGGGTGTGAGCACCTTTCCTGTGAAGACACCATGAGGGAGCTGGGGATAAGCCTGAAGAACAGAAGGGTTCAGGGAAACCTCATTGTGGCCTTTCAGTACATAAAAGAAGCTTTTATAAAAGATGGAGGGTAACTTTTTACTCTGTCAGATAATGATAGGTAGGACAAGGGGAAACAATTTAAAACTAAAGGAGGGGTGATTTAGATTAGACATTAAGAGGAAGTTCTTTACTCAGAGGTTGCTGAGACACTGGAACAGGTTGCTTAGATAATTTGTGGATGCCCTGTCTATGGAAATGTTAAAGACCAGGCTGGACCTTGGGCAACCTGTTCTAGTGGGTGGCATCCCTGCCCATGGTAGGAGGGTTGGAACTAGGTGGTCTTTATGATCAGATGATCTTAATGGGATGGAAGGTATCTAGGGACTAGATGATCCCTTCCAACCCAGGTCATTCTATTGTTCTATAAAATACATTGAAATTATTCATGTCAGTTTAATATAAACCAGCAGAGGCTGAACCAATGTGCTGAATAGCTGCAAAAGAAATTATGAAGTAAAGAAGTAAAAGAGGCATATTTTAGATTTTAGCAGTATTGTAGAGGCTTTAGCATGTTTCCACACCTGCAACTATGGTATCTTATGCTGTAAATCTTGGAAAAATGAGCTATATTGAGCTTTAGAAGCAATGGGGTCGGCTTTGAGGGCAGTGTTGGACCAGACGGATATTAACTTGATTCAAGCAGGGTCAAATCCTCTCAAATTGGTGCTCTGTAACAATGATAGCTCACGTCAGCATAGCCAATGAATGAGAAAATGCCTAAAAAACACCAGGTGTTGGTCCCTACACTCTTCCCATTGCCTTACTAAGATGGTATGAGGACTTTCAATACTACTTAGTCTGTACTGTAAACTAAGCAATGCTAGACAGTCATAAACATATAAAACTCAACCAGCTATTCTGTCACAGCAATAAGCTGATTACAAGCAATTTAAGGAGACCAAAATCTCTCCTGCAAAATTATCAGATTTTGATTATTTTTTGATTATTTTTTTGATTATCAGTTAGAAAGGTCTCAAAGCTAATTTCAGTAGCCAGCTTGCTATCCTGTTTCGGAGATAAATAAAGTTCAGGTCTAAGGTTGAAGGCTGTGCAGAGTTAGAGCACCAGAAAGCAGCCCAGGTTGTGCTCATTAGTTAGGTTTACAAAAGGAAATTAGTCTTCTGAATGTTCAGGTAACTGGATTTTTTTTTTTTTTTTTTTTCCATTTAACTGGATCTTTTTTTCCACTACCATTTTCTTTGTTACTGCTTTTTCTTTCTTTCTTCAAGGCAGATGAGATATTCTATAAGCAACTGAGAGAAATCTTGCAGTCTTTAGACCTTGATCTTGTGGGGGACTTCAACTTACAAAATGTCTACTGGAAATATAACACAGCAGAGAGGAAACAGTCTAGGAGTTATCTGGAGTGTGTTGGAAGATAACTTCCCGACAGAGCTGGTGAGTGAGCCAACTAGGTACAGTGCCCCACTGGACCTTTTGCTTTTTAACAGAGAAGGACCTGTGGGTGATGTGAAGTTTGCAGGCCATCCTGGGCATAGCTCTCAGGCATTTCTGAAGGGCAAAGGAGTCCACGAAGGACACTTCAAGAAAGAAGTCCTAAGAGCATAGGCCATCCCCACATGCCAAAAGATGAGCCAGCATGGAAGAAGACTGGCCTGGCTGAGCAGGGAGCTGTGGCTAGAACTCAGGAAGAGAAAGAGGGTTTATGACCTTTGGAAGAAGGGGCTTGCCACTGAGGAGGACTCCATGTCATGAGGCATGGACAAAATTAGAAGGGCCACAGCCCACCTGAAGCAACAGGCTTGGAGAAGATTAGATGGTAAGCTTCCTGGTGGGAAGGGACCTGGGGGTATTGTTCCATAGCTGGTTGAATATGAGACAACAGTGTGCTCAGGTGGCACTCAATAGCATCCGGGCTTGTATCAGAAATAATATGGTCAGCAGTACAAGGGAAATGATCAGCCCTCTGTACTTGGCTCTGGTGAGGCCGGACCTCAAATACTGTGTTCAGTTTTAGGCCCCTCATTACAAGAAGGATACCAAGGCACTGGAGTGTGTGCAAAGAAGGGCAATGAAGCTGGTGAAGGGCCTAAAAGAGCAAGTCTTATGAGAGCAGCTGGGGGAGCTGGTGTTGTTCAGCCTGGAGAAAAGGTAACTCTAGGGAGACCTTATTGTACTTGGCAATTACCTTAAAGGATGCCAGAGCAAGGTGGAGATCAGTCTCTTGTCCCAAGCACCAAGTGCTAAGAGAGGAGGAAACAGCCTTAAATTGCACCACAGGAGGATGGGATATTAGGAAAATAATATTAACTGAAAGGGCTGTGAAGTGTTGGAACAGGCTACCCAGGGAAGTAGTTTAACCACCATTCCTGGAGGTATTTAAAAGACATGTAATTATAGAGCTTAATTATATAGTTTAATGGTAAACTTTTCAGTGTCAGGTTAAAGGTTCAATTAGATGGTCTTAGATACAACCTAAGTGATTCTATGATTCTATATATATATATATAAAAAAAAAAAAAAAAAAAAAAAAAGGAAAGGAGAGGAGAGGAGAAGTAGGAAGCAGTTTTGGCTACTTGGCTACTGAGTTTATCCTTTTCTTCACTGAAAATATTATTGTATTTTTAGTAATAACATATATGTATACCTGCCACATATATTTTTCTTAGATGGGTGTATTTGTGGACAGTGTGCCACCCAACCCTAGTCAGACTGAAAATTACCATTCCTGCAATTAACAAGAGGTTTTGAAGTTGGGGTTTGAAAGTAACACGTGGTCAGTTACTCTGAGATTTAGTTCCTTTGGTTTCAGTGGTGGAGTATCTATTTCTGTTGTACCCCCACAGATGAACAACTTCAAACAGATAACTCTTACCCTGCATGTATTGCTCTAGTTCCTCCTGTCTTGGTTTCTCAGGAGGAGGGAAGAAAGTGTATATATATATACACACATATATATATATATATATAAATTTAGTACACATAAAATTTTGAGTCCTGTTAAATGGCATATGGTATTGCAGAGGTAACATCTAGAACTGTTTTAGGATCACAGAGGAAAAGCTTTCTGTGAATATAAAAGCTGGTGGTCATACTTCAGACCCTTACCAAACTGTGAAATTGATACTTCTAGATCCTGTAGTGCATTTGTAGAACACAGCAAAGTAAAATATTAACTCATGGTGATATAATGTATAGAGTGTAATGGAAAATAACATAGAAAATATATAGTGTGGTTTATAAATAAGTTAGTCACAAAAAAAAAAAAAAAAAGTAAAAAAATAAATAAACACAGGTCTTTGATTTCTTTCAGAAGTTCATTGTAGAAGCTTACAAATCACATAAATACATTGCACTGTAGTGAGTAAATCTACTTTATTCACACAAAGGGTCCTGTGTGCAACAACACAGTTCAGAATTGCATTGCACTCCTCCTTTCTCCACCTACAACTGAGTTTACAATTTGCTCTGGTGTTCGAATCATGGCTCAATTTATTTTGTTAACACAGGAAGCAAGCAGCTTAAGGAAAGAAAGTAACAGGCAAGGACTATGGAATTCAGCTGCTTTATGTCTCCTAATGAGGTGGTATTGTCAATGTTGATGTACGGGGGGGGCTTCATTTCTGTAGTAGTTTACACAAATCTTTTAGAGCCTTATGCAATGCTGCTGAACTATGTATTACTGTACCTACACTATATGTTATTTTTTTTGGAGCAACTTTGCCAGTTCTTAAATAAATGACCATTCTGTTCTGTTAGATCATCTATTGAGAATACAGTCTTTTATCACATTTATAAATTTACTTTAAATAACAGTCTTTCCTTTCAGACGAATGATGACTGAGTACATGTTAGATATGGGCCTTTGCAAAAAGCCAGATATATTCTTTCAGATCAGAGCAGAGAACAATGTATAGTGAATTATTAAAATGTCTAAAATTTGTTTCATTTTCTTATGTTCCTTCTTTGTTGAATATAAGCACAGTGTTGGCAGAGTGGGCACAAGTGACTGCTGGGCCGATTTCCATCATCTGTCAGTGGTCAAGGTCATCCAGAGAGGTTTCAGATGACTGGAGAGTTGTTAATGTGACACCCATATATAAGAAGGGTCGTAAGGAGGACCCAGGTAACTACAGGCCCGTCAGCCTGACCTCAGTGCCAGGAAAGGTGATGGAACAGGTCATCCTGAATGCAATCATGCAGCATATCCAGGACAGCTGGGGGATGAACCGAGTCAGCATGGGTTAATGAAAGGAAAATCATGCCTGACCAACCTCATCACTTGTGACTGGGTGACCCACCTGATGGATGAGGGAAAGGCTGTTGATATAGTCTACCTAGACTTCAGCAAGGCCTTTGACACGGTCTCCCAGAGTATTCTCGTGGAGAAGCTGACAGCCCATGGCTTGTACAGGTACACTCTTTGCTTGGTTAAAAACTGGCTGGATGGCAGGGCCCAGAGAGTGGTGGTGAATGGAGTGAAATCCAACTGCCGACTGGTCACCAGTGGTGTTCCCCAGCAGCTGGTGCTAGGGCCCATCCTTTTTAATATCTTTGTTGATTATTTGGATGAGGGAATTGAGTGCACCCTCAGTAAGTTTGCAGATGACACCAAGTTGGAGGGAAGTGTTGTTCTGGAGGGTAAGAAGGCCCTGCAGAGGGACCTGGACAGGATGGGTTGATGGGCAGAGGCCAATGGGATGAGGTTCAACATGGCTAAGTTCTTTTCAGTTTAATAGGATGTTTGTAGATGTCCCTCTTCACTGGGGTCTCCCTTCTTATCCCTTCCTAATTTTATTATTATTATTATTATTATTTTTCCTTTTTAATGTTTACGAACATAATGTCTTCGAGAGCTCTTTCTCTCTGTCATATTTAAGTGAAATAGTCCAGCATCTTTTGTTATTAGAGAGACTAGCAGAAAGACTTGTACTCATGCAAAAGTACTCATGCAAATAATGTGGTCTTGAAGTTTGTTTCCTTAGAGCCAGGCTAAAATCAAGAACTTACCTACAATAATATTTCATTTGCAATGCAGTATAATCAAACTAAGAGGCAAAGAAAAGTTTTAAGTTTTTTTTTTATTTTATTTTATTTTTATTTTATTTATTTATTTTTTTTTTTAATTTTGCATAGTTTGTAATGTTTCATTTTGCTGGGAGTGATTTTTTTTTTTTTTCAATAAATTGTATTACAGGCATCATTCAGCTTTACAGTTATTGTTACTAGAATAAAAGAGTACTGAAAAAGGTGCAATTTACACACAATTAGGAACACTTAAGAACACCATGCCATCAAGAATAAAAACAATCTTTAAAGTCCACCCAGTTACACCAAGTGTTTGTAATGCATTTCTGTGACTGTGGAAAAAATATTTTACATCCTGTATTGTTTCAAAAATGTGTTGTCACATTTTCTGGTAATGTAGATCTAAAGCCATAAAAATCTTGATCACAAACAGTATTTCAGTTTTCTGTTAAATATCTTATTTTGAATGTGATTCAATAGAAGTTCACACTTAGAAACCAAAATCTAATATCAAGTGTTCAATGAAGTTTAAAATTTATAACAATTAAACAAAATAAATTATTCTGCAAAGGAGACAAGAATATCCATTATCTCCAAGGCTAAACTTTATGGAGGGCTTTGTCCTTTTATTTTCTTGAATATTTCATATTCTCCCCAGATAATATTTCCTGTGTAAAATGTTGTGACACAAAGAAGAGTGTGAATTTTGTAGATTATAGATATCTTTTAAACATGTAAACAAAGCCTTTACTGATTTTGGAACACATGAGACACAAACCTCCCAAATGATACTATAGAGAGATAAAAGTTCACTGGGCATGATAGAAGACAGCTGTTTGTGACCTGCTGTATATGAAATGAAGTGTCAGTTTCTTTGCCTTATGAGAAACAAAAAACATTACAAATGTAATGGAATCTACAGCTCACTGAAATATGTATGTTGTTTTTGGAATGTTAACTCCTGTTGTATGTTAACATAGAACGGTACTGAATTAATGCAACAGTGTGCATGTGTGTGAGTGTAAGTATGCATGTGTGTGTAATACAACTGAGAAGAAAGGGGAAGAGATGAGATAGCTGTGTTTGGATAAATTAATTATACGGAAGACTGAATTTCTACATGCCTTCTTATTTACTTGCTCATATGAGGTTTCTTTGGTCATTAAATTGCAGGTTTTGTGGATTTTGATGGACACTTTGGTTCTGCTTTCCTCAGATTACTTGTAAAATTGCCCTTCTTCAAGACATGCAATCAAAGAAAGAGCTTGTTCCATTGTTAACAAATACAGACAGAAAATTGCAGGGACAGACAGGATTTTTATAACACACTAATATTTATCATGCATACCCAAGTCTGAACATGTGTGCAGGTACACAACCACCTTCAGCCTTACTGATGTAACCAACCACAGTGGTGAAGAGCAAAGACTCTTGGGACAATGTTACTTCTCCAGGTTATTAAACACACATACTGAAGCAATGGTCACTGTAACCAAAGTATGATGTGCAGCTCCATTAGGTGTATGTAATAAATAGAAGATGTTATAAAAGGAGATTTACAGCATCTATTACTGTTTCCTGCTAGAAAGAAACACAAAGTCATAAAGGGGATATATGATAAGCTGTGGAATATGGAAAAAGATTGCTTATGCAGCACTTCATTCCCTAGAGATCCTATTTAAGGCAGTCTACACAAAGAGCAAGAAAGAGCAGATAAAAAAGTGCTTAAACCATAGGGAAATGAGAAAGGTCACTCTATGGATGGATAGTTTATAATCTGGGCAGCCACTTTACAAAAGCAACAGTGAAAAATAAGGACTGGAAACTAATAAAAATTTAAAGACACATTGTTTTCTTATCATGAAAAAATCAGTAAAACAGGTATTCCTTAGTGAAACAAAGCTCTAGTCTCCAAAATTCATTAATAAACAAGGTAATGCAGGGAAAATATACAATTTATCTTTGCCGAGCTAGTGCAGCAACTGACAAAAACCCGCCCATTTGTCTTACACTGAGATCTTGCTGTGGGCGTCACTGATGAGTCCTTGCCTTTGCTTTTGACATCACAAATATCGGCTTTTGGAAATGAGAAACCTGGTGACCAAATTGCAGATGCAATGTACTGCATAACCAGTTGGAAATCTGTGTCTCACTGAGATAGCCAGTAATGTTCATTTCAGAAAATAAAAGGGTGCATTCTGCAGTGCAGCAGGTAATCGTGGTGTGCAGGGGAGGGGTCCTGCACCAGGGTAGCCCCAGGGAACAGGAGAAGCCACCAGCACCCACCAACCCACATGAGAGTAGCCAAGGAAGCATGGGCAGGGCCAAGAGCACCAACAGCCACCCCCACATGTACAAAGACAGCCCCTGGGGAACTTGGCAACCAGGACCATGGTGTCCAGGGTGGGCAAAAGCTGTGTCCCCTGTGGACTCTCCAACCACAAGGAGTGACGCAGCTACCCAGACAGAGCTCCCAAGGAAACATTGCGGGAGGAGGTAGGCAGGCTGAGGAGTATCAGGGAGCTGCATAAGATTGACTGGTGGAACCATAATCTACCACCCCTGGGACAGATCAACCAGCCAGCCACAGAACAAGAGATGAAGGATCCCCTACCCTCTCACCACCAGGGATTAGGAAGAGACCTAAGAGATGGGAGTAAAAGGGGGAATAGAAGAAGGTTTCTGCTCAGAGCAGCAGGCAAATCCCCTCCCCAGGTGCCCTTACACAACAGGTATGAAGCTGTGGAACTTAGTAGACAGGCAAGCAATGATGTGGACAAAGGTTCAGCTAGGTTGGAAGGGTCATCTAGGGCAAGTCAACCTATCCCCTGTATCACAACAACCTCCATAAAGAAAAAATGTTATTGTCAAAGGGGACATTGCCACACTCCCTCCTGAGGAGCACAGAAGGCCTTATATGCTGAGAAGACCCCACCCATAAGGAAGTCTGCTGCCTCCCTGAGATCCACATAAGAGACATCACTAGAAAAGTCACTTGCCTGATACAGACCTCTGATTGTCATCCACTTTTTTTTTTTTTTTTTTTTTTTTTTTTTTTTTTTCATTTCAGCAATGATGAAGTAGCAAAGAGAAATCCAAGAGCAATCAACAGGTATTTCAGGGCTTTGGGTCAATTAGTTAAAGGACCAGGGGCACAGGTCTTGTTTTTCCCTATCCTTCCAGTACCAGGGAAAGACACTGGAAAGGACAAGCAAACCCAGCTGATCAGTACTTGGCTCCAAGGCTGGTGTCACTAGAATAATTTGGGGTTTCTCGGTTATGGGATGGTATAAAAAAAAACTAGGCTGCTGGTGCCTGATGGGACACCTGAGCAAAAGGGTTTTTGCACAGGAGTTAGCAAGGCTGACTAATAGTGAAACTAGACTTGAAAGGGGAAAGGGACAAAAACAGTGATAAGCTATGGGATGGCATACCAAAATCTGAGGGACTACATGAGAGTGAAATGAAATACTTCAGTCTGTTCCACGAGGTGCTGGGTACAATGAAGCAAATTTGAAATGTTTCTACAACCAATGCATGCAGCATAAGGAATAAGCAAGAGGAGCTGTAAGCTTTGTGTCATTCCCAGAGCTAAAACATCATTGGCTTAAGCAAAACTTTGTGGGGAGTGTCCTGTGACTGGTGTGTTACAGTGGATGGTTATAGGCTCTTCAGAAGGGGTAGGCAGGGCATGTGAGGTAGAGTGGTAGTGCTGTTTGTAATGCAGAGGCTGGGCTGTATGGAGCTCGCAGGTGGCAATGGCACGGTTCAGAATCTCTGGGTGAGGTCCCCTTAGAAACTACTTTTGAAAGCATTGGGGTCCATCAGTGCTGATCAGTTTTTAAGTGCCACATCTTAAGATTACATGAACAGGCAATTCCAAAATGTCAGAATTCAAGCAGGTGGGGCAGAAGGTCGGTTTTGCTACGCAGTGATCTTCTGGATCTTGTTTGGAAAAAGTCTTGTTACTGGTAGCAAGGTCAGGCAACATGGGAGGACTACAGGGATACTATTTGACATTGTAGGGAGAAAATTTGCATGGACAAAGCTCAATTAGAACTGAAGCTGGCCAGTATGGTGGAGGACAATAAAAAGTTTTCTTTGTGTTTGTTATTTTGTTTGTTTGTTTGTTTGTTGTTGTTTTGTTTTGTTTTGTTTTGTTTTAAATATGTTAACATCAAAATGAAGACCAAAGAATAGTTTGGTCTATTGGTTCCTGAGGATGGTCACCTCACAGATAGGGACACAGAAAAAACATAGACATTTAATGTCTTCTTTGCCTCTTCAACACATGCAATGGGCTCTGGGACCCAAGGTATCCGGAGCTGAAGAACCATGATTGTGGTAATGGTAAACCCAGACAACCCAAACTTGTATGGGACTTGCTGCTCTACCTGGATGCACAAAGGTTTATGGGGCCCAGTGGGATTCATCCCAGGGTACTTGTCCTGGTTTTGGCTGGGACAGAGTTAATTTCCTTCACAGAACATAACACAATGCTGTGTTTTGGATTTTTGATGAAAACAGTGGTGATAACACACTGATATCTTTACTTGTTGCAGAGCAGCATTCTCATAGAGCCCAGGACTTTTCAGCTTTCCATGCTGCAAGGAGGCTGGGTGCACAAGATTCTGGGAGGGGATGTAGCCAGGACAGTTGACACATACAACGGCCAAAGGGATGTCCCATGTCATGTGGTGTAATGCTCAGCAATAATAACTGGGGTAAACAAGGGCCATATTTAGAGTGATGGCATTTGTCTTCCCAATAAACTTACATGTGATGAGCCCTGATTGCTGGGAGTGGCTGAATGTCTGCCTGCTAATGGAAAGTAAGAAATGAATTCCTTGTTTTGCTTTGCTTTTGCACACAACTTTTTCTTTACCTAAAATGTCTTTATCTCAACTGATGAGATCTTGCACTTTTACCTTTCCAGTTCTCTTCCACATCCCATCAGTTGTGAGGGAGAAACTGGCTGTGTGGCACTCAGATGCCTGCCAGGCTAAACCACAACAGTACTGAAAGCTGTGGCTGATGTCATCTCAAGACCTCTATTATTTTTCAATGATCTTGGAAATCTGGAGAGGTCCAAGTCAAATGAAAGCTGGTAAACATTGTTCCAATTTTCCAGAAGGGCAAGAAAAAAGGATCCAGTAATTATAGGACTGTCACACTCTCTTCAGTGCCTGGTAAAATTATGGAGAAAATTATTCTGGGAGTTATTGAAAATCACCCGAAGGACAATGCAGTCATTGTTCATGGTCGACACAGGTTCATGAGGGGATGTCCTGTACAATGAACTTAATTTCCTTTTATGACAAGGTCACCCGTCTAGTTGACCAAAGGAAGCCAGTTGATGTAACCTTTTTTGGATTACAGTAAAGCTTTCAATATTGTTTCTCACGGTAGCCTTCTGGGCAAAATGTCCAACATACAGCTAGATAAAAACATAATACAAGAGGAGAACAGTTGGCTAATGTGTTGGGCTCAATGGGTTATAGGGAATGGGGTTAGAACAAGATGGCAGCCAGTCACTTAGTAAGGTTCCACAGCACTCTGTTTTAGGGCCTGTGCTCTCCAATATTTACATAAATGACTTGGGTGCCAGACCAGAAGGTTTGCAGATGAGACAAAACTAAACTGGGAGGAAGTGTTGACTCCAGTGATGCTAAAGAGAGCTTGCAGAGAGATCTGGATAAGTCAGAGAGCTGGGCAATCACCAAAAATATGAGGTTTAACAAAAGCAAGTGCCAGATTCTGAATTTGGAATGGAATAACCCTGGCTATATGTACAGATTATGGGATGAGAGGCTGG